>CM077150.1:275879892-275972858 GCA_039583875.1 Platanthera guangdongensis
TCCCTCTTATTCTCTCTCTCTCTTCTCTCTCTCTCTCTCTCTCTCTCTTGCTCCTATAAAAATAGGGTGATGTTATATGTAAATCAATAATGGTTATATACAAACCAATATTTTAGAAAATTTTAGGTGTTTTAAAATACTATACAAAACCAAATAAAACCCTAAAACTTAACTCTATTCCTCATTTCCACTCTTCCTATCCCTCACCGCGCTCCCGCATCTGCCGCACGTTGCTCCTGACCTCGCGCTGCCCCTCTTTCACCCGTTTCCGGCGTGTAAAAGGCTTCAGCCAGCGAACTACAATCATGGCCTACCTTCCGAAGGCGGAGGCGCTGTTCGAGATGATTCCTGCGAGGAACGTGGTGACCGTACTCCGCGATGATCCACGGCCTGCGAAGGCGGGCAGGTTGATGAAGCCAGGGAGCTGTTCAACAGAATGCCCGCCCGAAATGTCTTCAACTGGACGATTTTGCTCTCCGGCTACCTGCGCTCCGACGATGTTCCGGCACGCGCGCAGAACATCGTTTTTGACGAAATGCCAGAGAAGAACGTCGTCTCCTGGATGACGATGGTTTTGGGTTACGCTAGAAACGGGCTCCTGACGGATGCCCGAGTGCTGTTCGATCTTATGCCTAAGAGAAATGTAGTGGGCCTGGACTGCCATGATCAAGGCTTATGTCGACGAAGGTGTAATCGAAGATGCCGCTGAGTTGTTCGACAGAACTCCTCAAAGAAACTTGCACTCTTGGAACATAATGATCAAGGGATATTTGCAGTGCAATCGAATATGCGGCGCAGTCGATCTATTCGAATCCAATGCCTCGGAGAAATGCGGTTTCTTGGACCACTATGGTGGCAACCAAAAACTAATTTGTTTTTATAAAACTAATTTTGGTTAATATAATTGATGGGTTGTATTTAAATTTAATTTTTTTTTGGTTTAACAAATTAAATTTTTTTATTTTAAATGGTTTGTATATAACCGTTAGGTTTGTGTATAACAAAAAAATATTTGCATTTGTTGTATATGGTAAAGGTTTGTATATAGTCATTATTGGTTTACATATATCACTGATCACCTAAAAATAATAAAATCTCCCCCTAAAATATACAATTTTCATTTTGTTTTTTTAACAGGAGATTTATATTGACAGTTCAGAATAATGACTATTCACTAGCCCATAAAAACTAGCACCTAATAAAACGATATTAACAGCCAACTGGAAATTAACAGTTCAAAATATAATTTTTTCAAACCACAAACAATGTTAAGTTTTCAAACTTGAATGCACTAATAATTATTTCAGGATTTAGAACTCTCAATTGTACAACCTCGTATTCATGAAGAGAGGGCCTCAAACAAGACGCAAGACTTGGTGCACGTTTTAAGCTTTTGGGAGTTTTGCCACTACTGGAGGTCAATTTTGGGTGGACCTGCGTAAATACTAGTAGGGGGTGAAATATTTCTCTCCCCCCCCGACCCCTTTGAGGAGTCACCCAGGCCGCAGCTCGCCAAGGAGGCCGCAGCTCGCCAGGCCGCGTCTCGTCAAGCAGGCCGCGTCTCGTCAAGCAGGCCGCGTCTCGTCAAGCAGGCCGCAGCTCGTCAGGCCGCGTCTCGCCAACCAGGCCGCGTCTCGCCAACCAGGCCGCCGTCTCGCCAAGTAGGCCGCAGCTCGCCACGAGGGTCGTAGCTCACCAAGTAGGTCGCAACTCGCCAGGCCGCTTCTCGCCAAGTATGCCGCAGCTCGCCAGGCCGAGTCTCGCAAGTAGGTCGCAGCTCGCCAAGTAGGCCGCAGTTCTCCAAGCAGGCCGCAGCTGGCCTGGCTTCAGCCCGCCTAGTGGTCGAGCGGACCGCCAGGTCGCCACTCGCAGGCTGCCTGTTCGCCCAGGCCGCCCCCGCTTCCGCCTAACCGCCAGCTCGCCCGTCTGAGGGACTACCCGTGGTGGACTGCAATTAGCCGCTTAGAACAGCGGGATTTGGCTGTTGGCAGGGCCAATCCAGGGGCATTTCGGTAATTTCAGAACAGTAGGGGTTGGTTATTTGCAGGTCATTCCCATAAAACTATAAATAGGCCCTTAGGGGTGTCTTGAGAATGAGACTTATTCACTCTCTCTTCATCCTCCAAGGCACCTAGCTCAGCATTGGCTAGGGAGGGGGAGATCTCCAAGGTCTCACAGGTGTGAGGTGGGACCTCGCGCTAGAGCCGAGAGTCTGTTCCAAGTTCCTTGGCCTTTGGTCCATGACATTCTCCCGAGTGCAGTAAGTGTGAGGTCACCACTTTCTAGGGACCCCGAACTCCACAGAGACCGATTCTCGGTTTCAACATCTTGGTGAGCGTGAGCGTGGAGAGTGACCAGCACAGAAGATCTCGGGAGAGTGTCATGGTTGGAGGTCAAGGAGGTAGTGATGATCCGACAAGCTCCCAAACCCAGGACCCTTTGTGGGAACAGAAAGTTCATGACATTCATCCAAGGCATCATGGAGATGCTGCGAAGTATTGCTCCACGGGGTGGCAGCTCCACTCAAACCCCCCAGGACTAGCTCCCCCCCCCTCGATGAGTCGACTCTCAGGGTTCTAAGCAAGATGACCCCAGCAGGGGGGAGAAGGAAGTGTGTCAGGAAGACGGCCTGGAAGGAGAGGATGGGAGATGGACCGAGCGAGACCTCAACGGTCGGGAGTTGTTCTCCAGTCCGGTGAGTGTCAGCCTCCAGACGAGCAGGTCGCACGAGTAGAGGCTGTGAGACCACCCCTCAGGGGGTCACCCTCAGCGAGCTAATCATCTCAACTCCCGTTCCTGAGGGTTCAGAGAGTCTGACATGGCTTACTATACCGAGAAAGATGACCCGTCCAGCACCTGCAGTAGTTTGAAGATGTCATCTCCATCAGGGCGATGATGGATGCCTTCAAATGTCGCCTCTTCGTGATCACGTTGAAGGACAAGGCAAGGGACTGGTTCCACCAACTCCCTCCGAGATCGATCTATGGATTCGAGGACTTGAGCCGGAGCTTTCAGCTTCGCTTATCCACCTCCAAGAAGAGAAAGAAGAGTCATGAGTCCATCTTCCTGATAAGGCAGAGGGCCGAGGAGTCGCTGACCCATTACGTTGACAGGTTCCAAGAGGAGATCCTGGATATCCAGGAGATGTCGGGGTATGTCCTCCAGATGGCGTTCACGGAGGGGTTGTGCGAGGGTTCTTCAAGATGAGCCTGACCCGAAAGACACCCATTTCCTTCGAGGAGCTAATGGAAAGGGCGGCAGAGGAGATAGCAACTGAGGCGGCCAACCCGACATTTGTCAAGAAGTTGACAAGATTGACAGAGGCAGAGTCGAAGGAGCAAGGTAGCTCGAGGCATCAGGAGGGGAGAAGGAGGGAGGAGCAGAGAGCTCAGGGGCTCCAGGGACCTCAAGAAGGTCCGGAGCCAGGTTGGAGACAACAGGGAGGACCCCGTTCAAGGTCCAGGAAGAGGTCACATCCAAGGTGGGGGGATTTTCATGGAGGCCAAGGGAGGTTCAACTTCCAAAGGCAAGCCCCTAGACAGCTCCTACCCCCACCGCACACAAGCGATGGAGATTGGTCGAAGGGAGAGGAGGAATTGCGCGGGAAGGAGAAGAGTCAGAGTAGAGTTACCCTACTGTGAGTTCCACCAGTAGAAAGGCCATGTGACAAGTACTTGCCCCGAATTTTTGGAGTTGAGAAGGACTAGAGCTCCGGCACCCCAGCCTCATCAGCCTCAACAAGCGCAAGAGCCGGTACGGATTGAAGAAGTCCAACCCGAGGCGGCAGGGTAGAGATGTGAGGATAGGGTTGATGTGGGCACCCGAGGAGGGATCCGATGATGTATGAGGGAAGAGGGAGGTAGGGAAGAAGTGAATCATCTCTTGTAATGAATTTTGCTTGCATTGTATCAACTATGATTGAAGACAGGGACCGCCGAAAAATGTTTGTGATCATAAAAGACCTCACCTCGAGATGATTTCGCTGTCAGGCTCCTACTAGCTGGCAGGGCAGGTTGATCTCTCGGAGGGGTGAGTAGGTTCCACCTCGAGATGATTCCGCTGTCAGGCTCCCACTTGCTGGCAGGGCAGGTTGATCTCTTGGAGGGGTGAGAAGACCTCACCTCGAGATGATTCCGTTGTTAGGCTCCCACTAGCTGGCAGGGCATGTTGATTTCTCGGATGGGTGAGTAGGCCTCACCTCGAGATGATTCCGCTGTCAGGCTCCCAATAGCTGGCAGGGCAGGTTGATCTCTCGGGGGATGAGTAGTATAACCTCATCTCGAGATGATTCGCTGTCAGGCTCCCACTAGCTGGCAGGGCAGGTTGATCTCTCGTAGGGGTGAGTAGGCCTCACCTCGAGATGATTCGTTGTCAGGCTCCCACTAGCTGGCAGGGCAGGTTGATCTCTCGAGAGTGGTGGTGAGTACGCCTCACCTCGAGATAATTCCGCTGTCAGGCTCCCACTAGCTGGCAGGGCAGGTTGATCTCTCGGAGGGGTGAGTACGACGCCTCACCTCGAGATGATTCCGCTGCTAGGTTGCCACTAGCTGGCAGGGCGGGTTGATCTCTCGGAGGGTGAGTAGGCCTCACCTCGAGATGATTCCGTGTCAGGTTCCCACTAGCTGGCAATGCAGGTTGATATCTTGGAGGGGTGAGTAGGTCTCACCTCGAGATGATTCCGCTGTCAGGCTCCCACTAGCTGGCAGGGCAGGTTGATCTCTCAGAGGGGTGAGTAGGTCTCACCTCGAGATGATTCCGCTGCCAAGTTCCCACTAGCTGCCAGGGCAGGTTGATCTCTCGGAGGAGTGAGTAGGTCTCACCTCGAGATGATTCCGCTGCTAGGCTCTCACTCGCTGGCAGGCCAGTTGATCTCTCGGAGGGGTGAGTAGGTCTCACCTCGATATGATTCCGCTGCTAGGCTCCCACTAGCTGGCAGGGCAGGTGATCTCTCGGAGGGGTGAGTAGGCCTCACCTCGGATGATTCCGATGTCAGGCTCCCACTAGCTGGCAGGGCAGGTTGATCTCTCGGAGGGGTAGGTAAGCCTCACCTCGAGATGATTCCGCTGTCAGACTCCCACTAGTTGGCAGGGCAGGTTGATCTCTCGGAGGGGTGAGTAGGTCTCACCTCGAGATGATTTCGCTACCAGGCTTCCACTAGCTGACAGGGCAGGTTGATCTCTCAGAGGGTTGAGTAGGCCTTACCTCGAGATGATTCCGCTGCCAGGCTCCCACTAGCTGGCAGGGCAGGTTGATCTCTCGGAGGGTGAGTAGGCATCACCTCGAGATGATTCCGCTGCCAAGCTCCCACTAGCTGGCAGGGCAGGTTGATCTCTCAGAGGGGTGAGTAGGTCTCACCTCGAGATGATTCCGCTATCAGGCTCCCACTAGCTGGCAGGGCAGGTTGATCTCTCGGAGGGGTGAGTAGGCCTCACCTCGAGATGATTCCGCTTCCAGACTCTCACTAGCTGACAGGGCAGGTTGATCTCTCGGAGGGGTGAGTAGGCATCACCTCGAGATGATTCCACTGTCATCCTCCAACTAGCTGGCAGGGCAGGTTGATCTCTAGGAGAGGTGAGTAGGTCTTACCTCCAGATGATTCCGCTGACAGGCTCATACTAGCTGACATGACAGGTTGATCTCTCAGAGGGGTGAGTAGACCTTACCCCGAGGCGGTCTCGTCATCCAGGCTCCCCTTAGCTGGCTTGACAGGTTGACCCCTCGGGGAGGCCAAGTATTTTTACCCTTAGGTCGTCTCGTCATCCAAGCTTCCATTACCTTGCTTGACAGGTTGACCCCTCGGGGAGGCCAAGTGTTTCTTACCACGAGGCCGTCTCGTCATCCAGACTCCCATTAGCTGTCTTGGCAGGTTGACCCCTCGGGGAGGCCATAAGTGTTTCTTACCCGAGGCCGTCTCGTCATCCATGCTCTTATTAGCTGGTTTGACAGGTTGACCCCTCGGGGAGGCCAAGTGTTTCTTACCTCGAGGCCGTCTCGTCATCTAGGCTCTCATTAGCTGTCTTGACAGGTTGATCCCTCGGGGAGGCCAAGTGTGTCTTACCCGAGGTTCGTCTCGTCATCCAGGCTCCCATTAGCTGGCTTGACAGGTTGACCCCTCGGGGGGCCAAGTGTTTTCTACCCCGAGGCCGTCTCGTCACCCAAGCTCTCATTAGCCGGCTGGACAGATTGACCCCCCCCCCCCCCGAGGCCAAGAGTTCTCGGCTCCAAGAAGGCTACGCAGCGAATACTACGTTGGGTTGGATGTTTCTTTCCGAGCGTGGAACCCGCTCGAAAAGAGCCGAATTGTGTACAACCTCGTATTCGCGAAGAGAGGGCCCCAAACAAGGCGCGAGACTTGGGGCACGTTTTTAAGCTTTTTGGGAGTTTTGCACTCCTAGAGGCCAATTTTGGGTGGACCTGCGTAAATACTAGTAGGGGAGGGAATATTTTCTCCCCCCGGCCCCTTTTGAGGAGTCGCCAGGCCACAGCTCGCCAAGTAGGCCGCAGCTCGCCAGGTCGCGTCTCGCCAAGCAGGCACAGCCCCTGCCCAAGTAGCCCGCAGCTCGTCAGGCCGTGTCTCGCCAAGCATGCCGCGTCTCGCCAGGCCGCGTCTCGCCAGGCCGCGTCTCGCCAACCTGGCCGCGTTGCCAACCAGGCCGCCGTCTCGCCAAGTAGGTCGCAGCTCGGCAGGCCGCCGTCTCGCCAAGTAGGCCGCAGCTCGCCAAGAGGGCCGCAGCTCGCCAAGTAGGCCGCAGCTCGCCAGGCCGCGTCTCGCCTAGTAGGCCGCAGCTCGCCAGGCCGCATCTCTCCAGGTAGGCCGCAGCTCGCCAAGTAGGCCGCAGCTCGCCAAGCAGGCCGCAGCTCGCCCCGGCTTCAGCCCGCCTAGTGGTCGAGCAGGCCGCAGCTCGCCAAGTAGGCCTTGCGGTGGTTTGGCGCGGAAGTGCGCGGTATCCGCACGACGATTGGGACAGTCCGTCTGGGGTTAGTGGTGTTGACTTTGGTCAACGCACTTAACCCCCATGACCCCCACTAAATTAGGTGTGATTTTTCCGTCCGCCGAGCGGAACTTTCTTAGGTCCGCTCGCTCGTACCCAATCAAAATGCACGAGCATGTGGGGACACAGTGCACAGATTTACTATGCACCGTGGATCCACAAAATTACAGGATTCTATTGATGGAGATTAAAGGACCGTCCGCTCGTCGGACGGTTATTTTTACTCCTAAATTAGTGGGGAGGGGATTCGTTCTATTCACAACTGGGAATCCCTATAAATTAAGGTGTCCCCATAAATAAGTATTAGAGAAATGATTTATATACTCATATAAATTAAAAAGGAATTTGATAAAATATTTTTAAATTAATTCATCCTTTCACGAAGCTATTTCTCTCTTTTCTCATCCTTCAGATAACTGCAGTAAAGTACTACGACCACTCCACAAAAAATAATAAATGAGGAAGCAAAAATTCTAAGAAGAAAATCTTTGCGGCGAATAGGGATTCTCAGCAATGGCAACATCTTCTTGTGATCCCTTTTTGGCTTCATAAGAGTAGGGGCAGAGTTAGAGGGAGGACTGAGGGACACTGACGTCCCGTTATTTTTCAAAATGGTTAGTGGATTTAAATCTCTCGTCGAAACAATGGATTTTAACTACTTATACGTCAAAATTAGTGGTCAAATGAAAGATAAACAACTCCGATAAAAGAATGCGTTTAAATATTTTTTGGGGGAGGAAATTAATGTTTGGCCCCCTTGTTAAAATTTCTAAAACCCAATGACGCATTCCTATGATGAGGGGCGGACATAAGAAAAAAATATCGTGCATTCGACCCACATAAACGGAGTCCTTCGAGCGGTAAATCCACTGCATTGTTAAATCTAAACCACTATATTGCTATTTCATTTAAAAAAATTTGTGCCCCTCCATTAGCACTTTTTTGGATCCGCCAATGCACGAGAGAATGGATCTTCAAAAGTCCATTCAACAATTTGTGTGGGACACTTCGTAGATTCCGGTGAGTCGCCCTCTTCTTTGAAAAGCCAATTTATTTACTATTATAATAGAGTGAGATATATGGCCTAAATTCATAAAATATGTGTGATTTATCCGCCTGATTAAACATATTTATATATTATGCATAAAATAAATAGGACAAAAATCATTTCAATCCTTAAAGTTAAAATGTAATGTCAATTTAGTCCTACACTCTTATGGCGCTCCATTTTCTTCATTTTGAAGAGCTTTCGACTTCATTTTGAGTGCAATTCAAACCGGGCGAGAAACGGTCCCGAAATGAGAACTATAATTACTATTTTGAAAAAACTAAATTTTTTGAATAATTTTACATTAACTTTAAACCTCAAGAGAATCACATAATCTTTACCCTATTGTAAATATTTTCCATTCACTCCTAATTTTAAGGGCCCCATTAAATTCAAATATCAAAATTCAACCACCTACCAATTGTTATTTTTACTAAAATAAATTAAAATAGAAAAACATAAATAAATAAATAATGAATAGTAGAATACAAAAAAAAATTATGTTCAATATTTAGTTTGTAACCTTTTTCATTATTAATAAAAAAAGTAAATAAAAAAACATTTAATTTGTAACATAAAAAATATATATATTTTGTAATTAAATTGAAATAGCAGAAACAATATTAGAAACTAGAAAAAAAGAAGATTTCAAAGTAATAAATTTGGGTAAAAATGTGATACAAACATAACATATACTTCCTAATTACCAAATATTCCTAATTTTATTCCTTTAGTAGACCTTTAAAAAATATTCACAAAATATTTGAAAACCACTATTCCTTAAATACTCCTCCTTCCAAATTTTCTCCCGCCTTATAAATACACTCCAATTCAAATTTCTGCTAAACCATCTCGCCCCACTCTCTACTTCCCCCACCCTCATTCAAGCAACAATCCATGGCGAGGAAGAAGGTGACCCTCGCCTATATCCCCAACGACGCCACCCGTCGCGCCACCCTGAAGAAGCGCCGCTGCGGGTTGATGAAGAAGGTCGCCGAATTGTCCGTCCTCTGTGGCGTTCCGGCGTGCGCCGTGGTGTACGCGCCGCAGGACGACAAGCCGGAGATTTTTCCGTCGGCGGAGGAAGTTAAACAGATCTTCACGGATCTCGGGAACATGCCGGAGATCGATAAGAACAAGAAGATGGTGAACCAGAAGACGTTTTTGGAGCAAAGGCTGCTGAAACTCAACCAGCAGGTCCGCCGCCTCGACCACGAAAACAGAGAGCTCGCCGGCGCAGTTTGTTTGCGGCGTTGCCTCGCCGGACTCCCGGTCGAAATACACAACAAGGAGGATGCGGAGGCGCTGCTAGAGCTGCTCGACCGGAGATCGAAGGCGGTGCAGACGCGACTGCACCAGCTTGGCGGGCCGCCGATTGCTTTGGGGTTGTCGGCGCCGCCTCTGCTTGCGATGCCGGTGGCAGAGAGGTCTGGATTTGACGCGCCCGCGATTGAGGCGATGCAGCGGTGTAATTGGATCGGGTGCGGCGGGGAGATGGCTTCCGGCATGATGAATTACAGCCAACAGATGGTCGGCGGCAGCGGATGTGGTGATTCCGCCGGAGATGACGATGTGTTGTCGTTATTTCTGGAACAAGAATTTATCACGTGTCCGTTAAATTAAATGAATTTGCTAGTCTTTTATTTTTGCTATTATGAAGAGTATTAATTACTCTTATTTAATTTCAATGATAATGTAAGAGAAAATAAAAATAAATGATTCATGATATCTTTTTTTTTTATTTATTTTGTGGAATTTTTGATAATTCCCTATTTCATAATTCCCGCTTAGCCTAATTATCTTTTTCTCCTGCTTATGATCACTAAGGTTCTTTTTGAAATATCAGTATCATTTTTAAAGAGAATGTTGAAAAGAAAGATCTTAAATTATATTTTCAAATTTGTGGCAATTTAAATTATTTTAAAAATATCTTTATATGCATTTTATTTATTTTGTACGATATTTTCTGAATTTTTTAAAAAAAACTAAGTAACATATATATGTATTTTTTTCAAATTTATGGATATATTTTTTATAAAAGTTAAATTATTTAAATAAATTTAAATTTATAAAATATATCATAAGGTTGTTTTTATGAAGGTCTCAATTACCTTTCCAAAACGGAGGAAAAATAAGTTTTAAATGATAGCGGAGGAAAAATAAGTTTAAAACTTTGTATATTGTAAAACACGTCCGATATATTTAGAATGAAATGGAGTGAAATTAAAACACGACTCAAAACCACTCCCCACTGTCAGCTTTGTACAGATTGCGTTAGATTGAGGCACAAATATATATATATTATATATATATATATATATATATATATATATATATAGGTTCAAATATATATATATATTATATATACAATAGTCGAACGGGCTCCGCCCGTTCCGATGCGTCGTGCGGGCTTCGCCAGCAACCAAGCGGGCTTCGCCCGCTTGGCATGAAAGGTATTCCGGCGGGCTTCGCCCGCCCTCGGCGGGCTTCGCCCCCCGGTAGGCTTCGCTCAATCCGGTATACAATTTTAAAAATTTAAAATTTTTTATTAATTTTAATTTTAATTTTTCGATTTTTTAATAATTATTTACTAATTATTTATTATATATTAATAATATATCTGGCCGTTATTTAGAAAAAAAATGAAAAAAAAAACAATAAACAAAACCCACGGAGTTCATTTTCGCGAAGAACCCCGATGCCGCCGGCGGCGATGCCGCCGGCGGCCTGCCCGGCGCCCACCGGCGGGTTCGCCGGCCTCCGGCGAACCCTCGCCGCCGCTGGCGGGCTGCCCGGCGCCCACCGGCCGCGGGGTGTCCGGCGGGCGAGCGGGCCCACCGCCGGCGGTGTCCCTGCCCGTGACCCGTGGGGGTTGTCCGGCGGCAAGCGGGCAGGGCCACCGCGGCGGTGCCCCTGCCGTCACGGGCAGGGCCACGCGGCGGGTGGCCCTGCCCGCTCACGGGCAGGGGCACCGCCGGCGGTGGCCCTGCCCGCTCGCCGCCGGACAACCCCGGCGGTCGCCGAGGCCGGCGAACCCGCCGGTGGCGCCGGGAGGCCGCCGGCGGCTCCGCCGCCGCAAGCCGCCGGAGGTGGGGAGGCGGGAGCCCGCGGCGGCTCCGCCGCCGCTGGATTTTAGAGGCAGAGGAGGCGGAGGCTGCCCGCGCGATTTCTGTTTTTTTTTCGATTTTCTTATTTTTTTTTTATATTTAAATAATTTATATTATTAATAAATAATTAAATAATTATTTAGATATTTGCAGGCCCGCAACTGTTAGAAAATTAAAAATTTATCTTTATTATATTTAAATAATTTATATTATTATTAAATAATTAAATAATTATTGAAAAATAGAAAATTTAAATTTTTAACTTTCAATTTTTAAAATTTTATAGCGGGCGAAGCCGCCGGTGGAGCGGGCGGACGGTCCTTGGTTGATTTCACGGGTGCTTTGGTCGAAGATGCATATTGTTTTATATGATAAAGATATATATATTTATAATTATATATATATATATATTATATATATATATATATGTATATATATATATATATATATATATATATATATATTATATATATATATAATATTATATTATATATATATATATTCTAATTATTATATGCAAGCTTCTAAATTGATGAAATTGTTTGGCTTGCAATCACATTTGAGGAAACGGGTTGTGCACGTCTTCTAAACGGCTGCATTTTTTCCGTCTTCAAAAATGATAATTTTTATTTTGATGTGTGCATATAAATTAGGGCTGCAAATATAATTTTTGAATATGCGGAGAAAATAGGGCTTTGTAGTTAGCTGATTCATTTGATCTTTTTAAAGATGAAGGGATCTTGGATGTCCGTTTACAACTAGGGTCGTTTGGATGTGAAATTAGCTAATTTAGGCTCTGGCTCGTTTGACACGATATTGGCGGTTACGACCGCATGAACACAGATTAAGGCTAACCGCCGGTGATATTCCCCCAAACGGAGCTGGCTCCATTTTTGGCGGTGGCGGGTCGATCCGGCGGGTGGAAACGGAGAGTTTGAACCGGAGAGGGGAGGTGGCTGCTACCAAACAAAACTTTTTGGGGGGTATTTTTTTTCAAGGAGGGCGGGTGGAAACGGAGTAACACGCCGACGGAGGTTCATTTGTTTACCCTATTCCGGCGGCGTTGCCCAAAAGGAGCATATTATTGAAACGTCCAAACAAATAGAGCCTAAACTATCATTTGTTAACGCCCACCTAAGAAACTTAATCCATTTTTATGTTCAAACAGATGATATTTATTAGATGATCCTTAACGAATGACGTTTTAACTCAAGTGTTTACGACCGTCACCACTGTGCCAAACAGAGCCTTACTTTGAACTAAACAAAAAACATCCAATAAGGCCCTTGCTTGGGACTCCGTCAGCTCTCCAGTGCGATACATGCCAGCGCAACGTCTGCTCATCGCCCGGTTTTTTTTTTGCCTTATTTGCTTCTGATCTGACGTAGCAGCCCAGCGACCAGAGGTTTGCTACCGTTCACACTCTCCTCGCTTCCTTTGGTGATTTTTGTAATATTAGTGGCTGGCAAATGGTCTCCTTGTTTGTAGGGTGCGGGGACAATAATACTTGTGTTAGGCTCCTTTTGCGCGGCATTTTTATTTCAGTGAGTTTCGACAAAAACACCATCATCATAGAATGTATGTTTCAGTGCTTATAATCTTAAAACAAGTTCATCAAATGACTCAAAGTCGTTCAATTTTTTTCATGGTATGAAAAAACGTGCGATATTTGTATTACTAGTGACCGACATTTGGTCTTTCTATTTGTTGGGGGAAAATTTTCTGGTGCGCCGAGCGCATATAAAGCTATGCACGCTGGACGTATTTTATGCTTCAAATTAATTTTTTCAGCTTGTATTTTTTAAAAAAAAATTACAGAATATTAATCTTCATTTTTAAGTTCATTTTAAGTACCATATTACTCATATTACGATCATAACTAAAAAAAATACAACTGTAATTTCATACATTACAACTGTAATATGACATTACGATCACAATACATTCGTAAATTCATTTTACGGTCATAATGTCATGATACAATCATAATGCATGAAATTATAACTGTAATTTTTTCAGTTATGAACGGAATATGGGTAATATGATACTTAAAATAAACGTAAAAATAAGAACATTAATATCTTGTAAATTGTTTTATTAAAATTGAAATCAAAATATGTGATTTACAGTGGCGGAGCCAGGAATATTGGAGCGTGGGGGCACAAAACACTTAGAATATGATATTCACCTACAATGACTTGAAACTAGAATAGTTTGACCCCAATAAGACAGCAGCTTTTATAAGTCAACATGACAAACATACTCCTGAAATGAGACAGCAGCTTTTAGATAGTTGAAGTGGTTCTCTATTCTGATTTCTGAACAATACTACAAATAAAATATATCCAAGGCTACAACATCTAACTAGCTAATCATTAGCATTTGTTTGCCTTAGGTTAGGTTAGAGGCTTCATGTTTGGATGAAGAATTCCAAAAGTCCATCAAATGATCAAATTAAATGAAGCAAACTTGGAAAAACTCAGCAAACAACTCACAGAAGCCACAAATGGAAGAAAAAGTGAGAACAATATGTTTTACCTTAGCTAAAACCCTAAAAGTTCAGGCATCCGACTCTGGCGGCCCGGCCTCCCGCAGTCCCGCCTCCGGACCAAACAGCCGACAGCGGCGACAGGGGACAGGCAGGCAGCGGACGGTGGTCGTTGGATCGAGCGGCAGCCGGGCGCCAGCAGCTTGCAGCAGGGGCGGAAGTATCAGCGTATAACGCGTGGGGGCACGGGCCCCCACAGGTCCCTAGATACCTCTGCCCCTGGTGATTTATAGCATAAAAATGATCCATAACTCCATACTAGGTCTATTTTCAAAAGGCGCGGAACCCGAGCGGAACTCGCATAGTTCCGCCTGAATTCCGCGCCTTTTGAAAATAGGCCTACTATATGACATTTTTAGAAAAAGTATTCAACATGAAAGTTGTAGATCTCGTCGAGATCTACAACTTTCATGTTGAACACTTTTTCTAAAAATGTATATTTAAAAAATTAATTTTGGGCTGTCAGTATCCACCGGGCTGCCAATAGTCATATTTTAGGTTGTCATTATCTTTGGGTTGTCAATATCCATATAGAGGCTGCCGATATAAACACCATATTTTAATGAATAACTTTTGTACCATTTTTCTGAATATAAAGAAATATATCTATATTTTAATGAATTTTTTTATGCACTGATTTAATATAGAAACAAATCTACACTTTCAATGAACCCTATTTTATGAATATTTAGTGTGCATAGTGACTCCCATGATTTTCACTAAATTAGTGGAATCATATGTTCAACCGTGCACGCGATCGTCACGCCCGATCTCGCCGTGCGCCGATCCCACTACGCATGACATCAAAACCAAAAAGGACGTCGCCTCGCCGGCATCAAGCGGCTGGTGTCATCTCTGGATGCCAGCCGCCCCTCTTGTCGCCGCAGTCCGCTCCCTTCCGGCCACCGGCGCGCGCCAAAGGTGGCGTCCGAGCCGGCCGCCCCTCTTCGGAAGTGGTGGCGGCGAGCCGGCCGCCCCTCGTCGGCCGCCAGCGCGCGGCCGAGGAGGCGGCAGAGGTGGCTGCCCCTCTTCTGTCGCCAGCGTGTTCGCCGACGAGTTCGTCGGCAAGTTCATCGCCCGCCCAAGGGAGCGCTTCCCCGCCGTCCGATCATCTTCGATCAATCATCGTCGTCTGATTCGCGTGTAACGACCCACTAACCGTTAGGTTAGTGGGGGAATTTTATTATTAAATTCATTGGTCTACAGGTAGCGAAATCGATGATCATAATGTGCACTCTTAAACTATAGGAAAAATATTAATTTGAGTTGTTATGGTGTGCGGATAGCCGCATAACCACTATAATCATCTCCTGGAGGCTATAAAAGGAGTCATATGCCTCCGCATTTCTTTTTTTTTTCTTCCGAGCCTTTTTCTTCCTCAGGCCAGAGCACTGTCGGATTCCTCCCACGAGCAACCTTCAAGCCGTCTTCAAGCCACGTTCAAGCCATCCTCGAGCCACATTCAAGCCGTCTTCAAGCCGCATTCAAGACATTTTCGAGCCGTCCGACGAAACCTATTTCATAACTCGCTCGAAGCCCCTACCAGCGCAATTCCAAGTGCTCCACTTCTGCATTCAGAGCCATCACGACGCACATAGACGCTCATCACCGCCAAGTGTAATTTGTAGAAGATACCGAACATGACGATTCGTCATCCGGCGAGTACAAAGTGTTCTCTCACCTCCAAATTGTAACGGGGAGTGGCACGTCGCCCCCGATTCAGCAAACAAATTGTAACCACAAGCAAATAGTTGACTCTGACCGGCACAGACCCAGTCACGTGGTTTTTTACCCAATTGAGAACTTTTTTCATGTCAAAACTTTGTGTGTACGATTGAGCTATCTCATTACTGTGTATGCGCTTGACCGTTTCGAGGGCTAAGACAGTCCACATTATTCTGATCCAATCGCAATGTTGAGTTTGACCGCAACAGTATACACTATATCTTAAATTTTAAAATATATCTACTAATGTTTTTATTTTTTTAGCAAATAACAAATTTATATATATATATATATATATATATATATATATATATATATTAGTGTCACAAGTATTTGAACCCAAGACTTTTTAGTTCATTTCAATAAAAAGTCAAAACAACCATGCCAATTTACATTTATGAAAGATTTTTCAAATAGATAATATAAATAGATATAACTCATATAAGGTTGAAAAAAATTATAATTTAATTTTCTTAATATTTTAAATAGTGTCGTGTAGATCTAACTTGAATGTTATGGCCATAAAATAAATCAATCAAATGAATTTGAGCAGCTCAATTATAATTTTTTGTGATATGATGAAATAAATTGTCTTTTAGGATGATGTTATATGCCGATTATTTTTGAATATGTGTAATTCAAAGATAATTGCAGGTCAGATTAGAAAGTTATAAGAAATCATGAATTCATATACGTCTGATTTGCACATAACCGTTATAAAATTATGCGGCCTACGCATAACTAAAGTCGGCACGTATAGTTATTATTATTTTTTAGGCGATTGTTAACCACAAGCCGTTATTGGCTAGTCGCACCCCAAAATCTTCTTACTTTCCGCACCTTTTCGAAATGCGCCTTGTACATGCAGTTTCAGGAAAAATGTTCAACACGGAAGTTGTAAATCTCGACGAAATCTACAATTTCGTGTTTAATACTTTTCCTGAAATTGCATGTAAAAGGCGTATTTCTAAAAATCACAAAAACTGAGCATATTTTCAAAGTACGCCCTGTACACGCATTTTTAGGAAAAGTGATCAACACGAAAGTTGTAGATCTCAATGAGATCTAAAACTTTCATGTTGAGCACTTTTCCTAAAATTGCATGTACAAGACGTGTTTCGAAAAGACGTGAAAAATTATGAGATTTTGAGCTACGACTAGCCAATAAACGGCTCTTTTTTTAGAGAATTGATATTAACAGTCCTTAAATGGATATTCGCAGTCCAAAATGACATGAAAAGTCCTCCTTTATGAAACCTCTTATTATTTAGCTCGCACCCAAGGGTTTACTGTTTCGAACGCCGTCTCCTTCGCGATCCCAACCTTGTTCGCCTCCCGGACGCCGCCTCCTCCTCAATCGACTTCGCCCTCCCCGAACGGCGGCTTCTCGTCTTTCCACCTGGACGTCGTCGCCCCTGCTGAAACGTCGGACGTCTTTCCACCCGGACGTCGTCTCCCCTGCGTCCTCTTCTTCCCCGAACAGAGTCCTCCGATAGGTAAGCAAACATTATTCTAGTTTAGCTTTCCCTTTCTTTCTCAAATTTCTCATTAGATCGATATTTCAATGCCATCAAGAGTTGATGATATGACAATGTCTCCCTTAGTCTGCCCTATTGGATCTGAATCAGACACCAAGTGTAACGGGCGATTATAGTCTTCTAAAATGGGTGGCTTCTGTGAGTCCAGCTTGCGATGGGGGAAAGTTATCGAGCGACTATCGTTTTGCTGTAAGCGGAACAACTAACAGGGAAGGAGAGGCCTAGTGATCGTGTAATGGTGAGTTTCCTGTAGGCAAAGGAAGGTGCTTGAGCGACAAGAAACTATTCCGATGGTGAGCCGTGCAGTTACAGGCGTCGGGATTAGATGATGGTGAACAGTGATGGTTACAATTGTGAAATCCAGCGGCTCAGGAAACGGGAGTTGCGTGTAAACTGAATATAGAGAAGTGGGGAATGAGGGGATCATGAGATAAACTGAGGGCTTACGGGAAATAACAAAAACAAGAAAATATTGCAAAAACAAGTCGGGATGTTGCACCCCGGAGTCTTGCGGTGTTGCACCACAAATGATTGTCGGTCTGGAATGTCTCACAAATCTACAATGCTCGAAAATGAGAATATTCACCTCTATTTATAACGAGAGGGGGGGCACCCGGTGTGAACGGCTATAATCGCCCGTTACACTTGGTGAACGGCTAAAATGCTTAGACAAAGAGCAATCGTACTATGCAGTTTGTGCTGGTATGTTGGTGGAGTTACTCTGTTATTTACTATTTTATTGCAAAGTACATGTTACTCTGAAATATAAATGCGAGTATTTATCTATTTTTGTGTTTATTTCTTCTTGCAGATGATCGCAACGATGACTCTAAATCAACACTTTTGCTCATTTAAAGAATTTTTTATTTAGTTGGACTTTTATTAATTTTTTATTCTACCTAAGAACTTTGTTTGGACTGCGAGTTTTATTTTGGACTACGATTATAATCTATGGACTGCGACTAGAAGTAGAGTACGAATAGTCATTTATTAACTGCTAATATCAATTCTCTTTTTTTAATACTACTATATTTGTAGGATGCGGCCAGCCGGTGACAATTATACTCGATTTTTATTACTCATAGTCTCGTACACAAATATGCGGTGACAATAATACTCAATTATTACTCCTACATTGTGCACAACCTTTTATTGTTATAAATAAAGAAAATTGTCCATCACCTGCTATTTCCCATGTGGCGCGCTTTTAGGATACGAATTGACAGCTCTTCCCTTCGTCCCCCCGCTTCTCCTCACGGGAAACGGGGGCAGATTGCCGCTTTCTCCTCCTCCTCCTCCTCCTTCCCGCTCCTTCCATTAATGTCTCCTCCCATTTCCATCCTCATCCTTCCATTAATGTCTCCTCCTCTTTCTATGCCGATTCGCACCCGCTCTTCTCATCTAGGGTTTCTCTCTCTCTCGAACGGACGGACGAACGAGGTTTCTTCTCATCTAGGGTTTCTCTCTCTCCGACGACGCTGCAGCCGCCGCACCGATGGAGCGGAGGAAGTACCCGATTCGGCCGGAGGAATACGTCCTCTTAGAGACGATCGGACAGGGAGCCAGCGCCGTCGTGCAGCGCGCCCTCTGCGTCCCTCATAACGAGACCATCGCCGTCAAGATTATTGACTTTGAGCGCACCGGCAGCGATCTGGTTTTTTTTCTTAAACTTCCTCGCTATCCCGAATGAATCGTTATCGATCCGTTGGATGATTGGGGTTTTCTTGTTTCTTGCGGTTTGTTGTTGGGTGCAGGATAGCATCTCGCGTGAGGCGCAGACGATGATCTTGATAGATCACCACAATGTCCTCAAATCACACTGCTCGTTCGTCAAGGACCACAACTTGTGGGTCGTCATGCCGTATATGGCCGGCGGGTCTTGTCTGCACATCATGAAGTCGGCATTTCCGAATGGTTTTGAGGAACTCATCATCGCCACTGTTCTGAAGGAGGTGCTGAAAGGACTGGAGTATCTCCACCATCATGGGCATATTCATCGCGATGTGAAAGTAAGTTAGATCTGGGTTTAGGGTTTTCATCGGAGGGAGATTCTGTCGAATCTTTCTTTCTCGTTGTTTATATTGTGTTTCTGATTGAATCCTCGCTATTGTTCTCCTTACATTAGATCACATCATGACTGCTCTGATTCTGATCTAGGCCGGCAACATCCTTGTTGATTCTAAAGGTGGAGTTAAACTCGGAGATTTTGGGGTTTCTGCTTGCCTTTTTGTCTCCGGCGACAGACAGCGCTCAAGAAATACATTCGTTGGGACACCTTGCTGGTTCATATTCGAAAGCCCTGGATTCTTTATCTGCCATAATTTTTAGGGTTTTTATTCTTCCTTATCCAATCAGATTCTTTTTGTTGCTAGGATGGCACCTGAGGTGATGGAGATGAAGGGTTATGATTTCAAGTTGGTCCATCAACTTTTTCTCAGAGTTCTGTTGGAGATTGTTTTCATTGTTGGTTGACATCTGATGATGTGCAGGGCAGACATATGGTCTTTTGGGATAACTGCTCTGGAACTTGCTCATGGACATGCTCCTTTCTCAAAGTACCCTCCAATGAAGGTATTCTGGTCATATTTGTGCCCTTATGTTTTAGATTGTTCACAGTCCTTCCTCTTACCAGCTATTTAGTATGGATGTGTGATATTCATGATTGCATAGTAAAATACTCAGAAGCACGGGTACTCCAAAAAATGTCCCGTACCCATACACGGTACGTTTGCGGGTACTGGTACGCCCCGGTACGGCAAAAAAAGTACCCGTTTATTATTTTTTGGTACGGGCCGGTACTGCCGGGTACTTCCCGATATTATTAATAGCGCGGATCCTTATTCACGTTAGGGCTAACTTCTTCGACAAACCCACGACAGATCTCCCGCGAGCGACCTCGACGGCGGCATATCTCCTGCGAGCGTCCTCGACGGCGACATCCCTTCTGCGAGCGACCTCGACGGCGACAGATCTCCTGCGAGCGACCTCGACGGCGACATCCTCCAGCGAACCCTATCGACAAACCCACGACTCCAGGTCTCCACTATTTCGACGCCATCGACTCCTGCGAGCCCTGTCGACCTCAACGGAACTCCAAGGCTCCGTCGTTCTCTATATCAGAAGCTCGGTCGGCGCTACACCACAACGATGTGAAGATTTGGTCTTTGTGCATTCTAATATTCGTCTTCTTTCAAGGTGCACGCCACTTTATACTAAAGGAGACACCAAACTATGGGACATTAGTGGAGATGCATTTGATTCTACGGAGGGTGCTGGTATTCTTGAAGTTGATAACCTATCGCTTAATGAGCCAGAGATGGAAGCAATATTTTTTAACGATGAAGAAAACGATAACCTTGAAAACAAGAACTTTAGTCATTATAAGATTTTTATTTTTTTGTTAAACTATGTATGTCCTATATGACTATATCATTATTGGATTTCTTTTGTGTTTGGTGAACTATAATCCTATATCTTCTTTTAGATGGATTTTTTTTACTGTGTTTTCCTTTTCCTAGAGGATATTTTTAGTATGATTCTCACTTTCATCATTCCTTATAATAGTCTAATTTCTTTATTTATGGGGACAATCTTAACATCTTGTGCATGTATGGTGATAACTGATAACATTTCATTGAATATATTTTTGCTGCAAATTAACTTATTATATGTGTTTTTTAATTTTTTTTTCACATACCCAAACGTACCCGTACCGTGTTATTTTATAATTTTATCGTACCACGTACTGGTACTGGTACCGTACCCATACCACGTACTGGTACCCTTGCTTCACAGGTAAAATACCCTTCTAAAATTTCACTCTCGAGTTAAGGAGAACTCGCCGAAGAACTTATTTTTTGATGTTTTTTAGACCATGTTTGGGATAGTTGTGGTTTCGGGCCGTGGCAGTGTGAAACAACGGTAGTAAATGCAATGTTGAAGGTTTACCTGCATTTGAAACTTTCATGACTATTTTTGGCTCAAATTTCACTTACAGGGTTGAGTGTTCAATATAGCTAAAGTCCAACGACACCTATATGATAGTGGTGGGGGCTCTTGGCACTTTGCACCCCCAAAATAAGTGTTTTTGACACTTTGCACCCCACATCTCTAAAATTGATACTTTGCACCACCAATTATCGATTTCTGGCACTTTGCACACTCACGAAGAAATTTTTAGGGTATTTAGGTCTGAGAAGCACCAAAAATGCTTATTTTGGCATTTTGCACCCCGGATTATTAGTGTTGCCCGGACCTAAGTACTCTTGAATGAGCATTTTGTGCTGCCCATACTTAAATACTCTTGAAATTTTGGCCTGAGGGTGCAAAGTGCCAGAAATTGATAATTGAGGGTGTAAAGTGCCAATTTTAAAAATTCAATGTGCAAAGTTCCAAAAAGTCCAGTGGTGGTGTTTTGGCTTAAAACTTCGTTTTGGAAGAATTATGTTCATGATTGAACCTACTCAGACACTTCGTATATTTTTCATAATTATGTTCACTAAGCGCAACGCCTTCCAACCTCTCTCTTTGAAAGGACCTTAACGTCTATCCTTTTGTGAATGAGTGATGATGCTGATGACTCTAAACAAACTGATTTCTTAGTTTATTTTTATTTTGACAGGTTCTATTGATGACTTTGCAAAATGCACCTCCAGGGCTTGACTATGAAAGCGATAAAAAGTTTTCAAGGGTATGATTTCATGATATTTTACTACACAAGTTGTCTCCTAGCATTTATTGTTTTTCAGTCATTCTTTTTTTCTTCTTCTAGAGCTTCAAACATATGATTGCATCTTGCTTGGTTAAAGATCCTTCAAAGAGGCCAACTGCCCAAAAGCTGTTAAAACACACATTTTTCAAACAAGCTCGATCACAAGATTACATTGCACGCAAACTATTGGAGGGTTTGGCTGCACTTGGTGACCGCTACCAAGCTTTAAAGGTGGAAATATCATGTCCCTTAGTTTTCATCTCAGTAATTTTGTTTTTTGTTATTATCCATTCGACATTAATGTATGAAAATTACAATCTCGCAGGAGAAGGAAGAAAATTTGCTTGCAGAAAAGAAGATGCCTGATGGAAAGAAAGAGGAAATCTCACAGGTTTTTTTTTTGCCTTTTTTTCCCATTTTTCTTAATAATTAAAGTATGACAGATCTAACAAAGTAATGGACTCTATGAATGCCAAAATGAAGTGGACATTTTTCCGGCTACTTAACTTGTGACAATGAGTGCTATAAATAATACGATACAATATTCACAATCAAGGCATGATGTATCAGTATTGCACATGCAAAGGTGCTAGAAAATAAATATTTGAACGAACAAAATCTGACAAATCACGAGATAATATTGACCCAGGTATTACAAAATAATATAACCCAAAAACATAAGGATTCAGCACAAAGAATTTACAACTATTCAATAAACTTACAGTGACTATGGGATAGAAGGCTCAATGGGTGTCCTATGGGTTGCTAGTGGCCAGGGGGTGATGGAATGCTGAAATAGAATGTCGGACGGGAACTGGGTGGCTGGTTGGAGCAGCGGGCTTGCTGATTAATGGTCTTGCAGACTGGATGTTGGCCAGCATTGCTGCGAGGAATCTGAATGACTTGTAACTTGTAAGTGAATGGGCGGGCTGGTTTAGGAGTAAGCAGGGACTGAATTGCAGGAAAAATAAAATCTAGGTGCTGGATGGGAATTCCAGAACTCAGCTTTATGGATTTCCTCGTTGTTACAGTTGATTTAGAGGGGGATAGGGAAGGAGGTGATGTAACAAGGATTTTAGAGTGATATTGTGGCTTGGTTAGGGAACTTAGAAATGGGAAGGGAAGGATGAGGTAGGGGTTATGAGTTCTGGATGCCTACATTCCTTCATCAACCAGTCCAGAACTAATTTACCCTCCAATGAATACATTCCAGCTGACTCCCCTCACCATGTACCATCCGGAACTCATAACCGAGGGATTCGGATGGAATGTATTAATTTGAGGGTAAATTTGTTTTGGTCTTATTGATGACTGAAACAAGGTTGAGCGTGGGGGTTTAAGCTATGTAGAAAACTGGCAGGAGGGCGTGATGAAGATCATTCACGCGCCATTGGAAGAGTCAAATAGGTCAATACTTTTTGGATTATCGAAAGGATGACTGATGCGGAGCAAAGACAAGGATGAGTTTTGGGCCCGTTCGGAGCTGATTTGGCGACTTACCATATATGACGTGCCCGGATCGACGATCAAACTCCCCAGATGTGTCCGGATCCGTGTCGCGAGTCGAGATCATATATTACTTTATGTATTTTGGTTTATTATTGGTATATTTAAGTTGTTTTCCCTCGGCTATTCATAGTTGTTGATTGAGGATGCCCTAGTCTTCTTGTTATTATAAATAGAGGTGCTAGCGGCTGATCAAGGGGATTGCAGATTTTGGAGACATTGAATCCCGGAATCTCGTGTCATCCCACGGTGCCGACTCCATGAAACCCTAGGTGACGACTTCTAGCCTTGTATCTCTCTCCCCAAGGTATCCCCTAAACCTAGACTCTTTCTTCCCCCTCCGAAACTCTCATCCGCACCCCTACAACCCCAAAACAACCACCTGACTGCTGTCCAGCACTACCTACAACAGCCGAACAATCCTCCTTAAACTGAAGCCACCTGCCTCCCCCTTTTCTCATTTCACTGTTGATTTATGAAATTTATTGTTCACTCTATATAGTTTTCCTCCCTATTTCATTGTCGGTCACCTATTCCCCCTTCCAACAAGCCATTCGAACTCCCCCTACTCCTGGAACCACCGCCCCTTCCTCCCCCATCCAAAAAACAACTGCCCCCCCCCCCCCTATTCCCTCTTCCCAGCAAATCGCCAAGCCCTCCCTCCCTGGATTTCTGCTGCCACCAGCCCCCCTACCATCCTTTCGTGGATCCACCTTTCATATCCTTTTCCCTTTCCGGATCAGTCCAAATTTGAAATTTTCATCCCGTATCTGATTCCAAAATATCGGATCTACCCCTCCCCTTCCGAATCTACCCATACGTGGTCTGATCTCTCCATTTCCGGCCCGATCCCACCCTCCACCGCTGAGGACAACCACCTACGTTATTTCCACACTGCCGGTTCCACTTTTGATCGTCGATCCTACGCATCCGACTTCAAAATCTACTGTGCTTCGGTCAGCCTGCTACTTTGGTGAGCCTCTCGTTGTATTGGAACATTTAATTTGACATTATTATTAATTGATTATCATGCTTTGCTTAGATTCGTGTTTGTAGAAATTTGTTGCGATCCGATTATAATTTGCAGGTGGGACAAATTTGTCGCACACTTAGCTTTGGCCTTTAGAGCGGAGGAAAGTCGTTACGTAATTGTTGAATTGAATGTTGTTCTTTAGTTATTTTGTGTGGTGTTAATATTTTCATTGTTTTGAGTCATTCATCGCCGTCAATGACGGTTGCATTGCATTTAGACTTGGGTTTGTGTGTTGCATTTGCACTTCGCCCCAAGTCGCGTTGGTTTTGTGCACCCCCATATCCTACCCTCATCAATGACCAGAAGACGTGATTGCGATGAGTTTATTATTTCATATTTTTATGTATTTTAATTTTAATTTTCTGAGCTTTGTTTTGAGAGTTAAGGCGTTCCGGTCGATCATGTGATATGGGTCATCTGATCTAGTTAGCCTAAATCTTCCTCATTATACCCCACTCAACTAGGGCCATGGCATCATGTTTTGCTGCTTCAAAATTGAAAGCCTTCGGTCATGCTTATAGGGGTGTAGCCCGCAATTAGAGATGCTGACTCCTCCATTGCCTAGTGTTGACGCCTGGAGCCACCACTGTCCATGCCACCTTCAGGTGATGATGCCTGAAATCCCCGACCCTACTGGCTTCGTCATTTCTTCAATAGAGAGCCATACCAGCTATCGCTGCCGATTCTTCAGCCGACAGCCCACTAGCTCTCGACTCCTTATCCTTCCCCCTTTCCCCGTGTCGTCTAGACCATGTAGTCACCGGTACGGCCACCTCTCAGTCCCTCCCACCACTGACAGCCAACAAGCACTTCTCCACCACCCCTTAACCTCCTTTACTAGTACTGCCCAGCCCCTCCCTTGTCTCCTCCACCCTTTATAAGCCCCTCAACCACCCCAACGGCCCCTTCCCGATCCTCCCCCCCCCCCCCCCCATTCCTTTTGCTACCCAGATCATCCTTGAATCCCTCCACCATCCACTGCCGGTGCGATATCTTGGTGACTCTTTACAGTTTTCCTTTCTCGCATTTTACAAGTACCTCAATTATTGCTAGTAATATTTTTACTTAGTTTAATGTAATTGTTTCTCTTTTGGTAAACGTGTAACACCTATGTCATGTAACAAATGTTTGTCGTGGTGGCTCGAGGTGGAGGGGAGGTGGTGGTTTTTGGAGGAGAAATTGGGTTATTCGACCAAGATGGGGGTGGGGGGTCCAAGCTTCACACCCAGACTTTCGGCTTCGGTGCTGGTGAACAAAAGGATGAGTCTTCTCTGTAAATTTCAATACCTTCTAAATGAGCTATCTATCAATGCTTATAAGTTTAGGAGCCGACATGGATGGTCATGACTCTTTGATCATGATGGACCTCAAAATGTATATTAAAAAATCAAAAAATTCAAAGAAATAACTAAAAAACATGGATCATCGATCCATACAAAATGGATGGTTTCGGTCATCATATAGACCCATGTGTGACTTCATCCCCATTAGAAAGATAGGTAGTTTTTAGCTGAAAGTCTACTTATTTCAAAAATAACTTCAAAATGCAATCTTTCCAAGATTTCATCTAACGTGAATGCCACTTTTATGACAACAGAAAGAATAAAGACAGCTGTACTTGGAAAAATAATGACATAAGTGCGCAAGATGAAATCACTAGCACATAGATGCAATAAGCCCAGAAACTTCATTTGATTAAGTATTTTGCTTAGGAGAGATGTCAATATTGCTGTCGGTATTAGTGCCAACTTCTATATGTTCTCTAAGCATTAGAGGCCATTTCTCTGCCACTTGTTTTCACTTATTTATTCCATCTATCCTACCCCTTTTTTGAGCTTTTTTGTACCCTTTATGGTTAGCTGAATGAATTTTTTTATTCACATATTCTCCTGATAGATTGTAGGTAACTAATCATTTGGATTATTAGTTGGTGTTTATGATATGTGCCTCTGGTTTTTAATTATAACATCATTAGTCCTTGGGATCGTCATACAAATTGACCTAGTTAATGTTCTTGTATGGTTTTGGCAAGGTTGCAACTCATTGTTTTGCTTATTCAGAATGAATATAAAAGAGGAATCAGTGGATGGAACTTTGACATCGAGGACTTGAAAGCCCAAGCTTCATTGGTGCACCTTTCTCCCATATCCTCATTTCTCTAAATTCAAATGAACATTTTATTAGTTTCTTGCATGTCCCTTCAGATCCCGTGTAATGAGGATGTAGGCAAAGATCAAGGAGCCTCAAATTCATTTTTTGAGTATGATGGTGCACAAGAGAAAATGTTTGATAGATCTTACTCAAAGATATCTTCATTCAAGGATTATGATGACATTGTAAATCCCATCTCCATAATTTGAATGCTCAGCTGTTACCATGTCGAATACTCTGATTAATAAGTACCATTGCTTTCCCTCTGCAGGCGGAAAGCGATCTCTTGCAGAATAAGTCATCCATCTTTCCACCATCAGATGAAACGACGTATTCTCTAAGGTATGCATCAATTTCAAGGAGCTTATCCTTCTTTCTTATTATTTCAAGCAGCTAATCTTTGACAGATCAATTCTGAATGCTTCCCAGACCACCTAAATTCTTTTGTCACTTAAATGTTTATGTAGATTATCTGCAAATTCTTGACATTTCCATATAATTTTTTTTTTACTTCTTTCATGTAGTATTCTGTGGCCTATTCCACTTTTTTTTATACTTTCATTGCTTCATGTCCTTTTGTGGCATCATTTTCTCCAGAGACCAAGCTGATGTTTCTGATAATGAGAAGAAGGGGATAACTGAACAACAAGAAGTAATGCACCTCCAAAGGACTGAGATGGATAATCTTCATCAAAACTGTGACGCGGAGTTTAATGGGCAATGTGCTCTTTCTGTGAGTGAAAAAAAGGTCTCAACCACTTCAGAACTGGATGAAAACAGTGCGATTGGTTCTCCTACTCATAGTTTTCAGGAGCAATTGATATCCACAACTCGCTCTACAGATGTTCCAAAGTTATCCAAAGTAGGAAGGTATTCTGCATTTTATTGGGAATTGTGATTTGCTTTACTTGACTCGGCACGTTTTCCTTTCTTATAAAATAAGGATATACATTTTCCATAAGGCACCGTTCGTTTGGACGGAAATTTTCAATTGAATTTGACCTCTAATTCCAATTCCGAAGCCTTAATTCCGCCCAACCGAATGGTGCCTAATAGATTCCTTTGAACATCTATTAATTTCTGTTATTTACTACTATTTAGTCTTGAATAAGCTGAATTACGTTAGTGTGTTTATATAAAAAAGTTGCAGCTTGTTCTTAGTTGTAGCTTAACTTCCTATAGATTTACTATTGGTTTTTGTATGCATGTTCTCTTCAACCCACCCATGCTTCCCTACCTCCTGCATCCCTTCCCTCCAAATAAAATGAAAAAAAGGTAAACCTCTTCTCTCTCTCTGTGGCTATTTTGCTTAAAGCAGAACAAGTTCACATCACCTTCTGTCTCTTAAGTTTTATAAGTTTAATAGCAACAGGGTTCTTTCACTCTGTTCTGCTGAAGCTTCTTTAGTTTTTTTTTGTAATGAGTTTTTGGAGTTTTTTTTGGGAAAGTTCTATATTTTCGTCTGGCTTCATGAATCCACATTTTTCATTTTATTGAGATGAATGCCGCTTGAGGTGTTAAACCTAAACTTTGCAAATCATCTTTAACAATATCATCATTGTTACTTTGGGTCCACTCCTTCTCATACCTTATCCTTCAACACTAGTTTTATCCACTCATCTAAGTAATACATTTTAAACCTTCATGAATACTTTTTTAACCTACGTCAGTTTTCTATTATCTTATCTTTGCTAGATATTATTTTACAATTTCTCTAATATCATCATTCATTATCGTATCTTTGCATATATATATCGTAGCATTTCACCCTTGTGATGGGACCCTTCCCCGAACCCTTGCTGCGCGGGGATGCCTTTGTGCACCAGGCTACCCATACGTCTTAGCATTCTCATTTCTGCTACACTTAACTTAGATATCAATGAATCTTTTATTGAAATAAGCAAATCCATATAATTTTAAAAAATTACCTGTTTTCTTGGCATCATCCTATCGCACGTACCTTGGATGTACTTTTCCATTTTAACCGCTTATTCTTAGATCTAGAGGTTATATGCATATTTATTTTTCCATTTTTTGAATTATCGCCCCTCATAATTCAACGCCTTATATTTTCCAAAACAATAGATGTTTCACCGATTATAACAACATTCAAAAAGTATACCGAAGCTTCTCGCTTTGGATATCATTTGTAATCATTTCCATAAATACTTTTTATACTAGTTAGGCCTTCATCATACATATTTTTAATAACTTTAATATGCAGTTGACACATGTTTCTTCTTTAATGCACATTAAATCAAATCTTATATTACTTCATCATTGAAGGACTAGCTGAGGACTGATTATCATATATACATACTCAAATTATTATAACAAGTTTCTTGTGTCAAATCACTGCGGAGATTTTGATATTGAAGCATGTAAAAGATATTGTTCATGTACTGCATCATCTTCTGAAGCTTGACTCTTCTGCCGAAGTGAATTTTTAATATGGACTCTTGATTTTATGTTTTTTTTTCATCTGCTAGTTTGAAGCAACAAAATCTCCAGCAGAGTATCATAAATTCTAATGGAGAGGCGTCCCAGAATGGAACGCCTGCTGAGATTGCATCCAAAATGTTTAAACCAGCGGGTATGTGGATTATTTTACGTCACAACTTTTGGGTATTGCTAAATATTCAAAATCATGTTAACATGAGAAACACCAATGGTAATTTATCTTGTTTAACTCTTCCCCGTGTTTCAGGCTCAAGCGGCGATGAATTTGATGATAAATCTAAGCTTCCTATTGTTCAACAAAAAGGGCGTTTCAAGGTGACCTCTGAAAGCATTGAGTTTGATAAGGTGTGTGATGCTTTCCATCGTACCATTCTTTGTAAGGGCCATTTATATCTGGACCTCCCTTCTAAATTTGCTATATTATTGGCTGCACCCCTCTTACTTTGGAATTACAAAGGCCTCTCATGTAAGAGTATATTTCACAACATTTATGCACAAAAAGACCCCCAAAAAATCTACTCCAAAAGGTATTTTTGTGCATGGGTCTTATGAATTGTAAACTTACAGGAGAGGTTCTTGTAATTTTAAAAGAGGGATGCAACCTGTAATTATGCTAATTTTCAGGGAAAGTTTTGGTAATTATTCCCTTTTAATTATCATTTTAGAATTCTAAGATGGCATTTTTCCCCTTATTTCAGGCTTCTTGCCTTAGCCTACAAAAGAGTCAAAGCATGCAGGTATGCGATTGAGCTACATTTATTCCTGTTCAATGTCGCTTTTTTCCTGTGTGAAAGATTCTTCACAAATTTTTTAGTTCTATGGTGTGAGATTTGAAGTTGAAATAGTTTTGAAATGAATTGTCAAACATGTTACAATTTAGTGCAAAACATTATTTGGTAATTTAGGAGGAATATTATATAGCCCGGTGACCCATTTCTTGTACCGTGACGGTAATTCTGCTATGGTAGTCGCATGCACATCGTCCTCAATCTACTTGTCTTTGGCAGTCCACCCAACCGTCTTGTACCGTGCCTTGTTTCATCAATTGCTCTTTCAGCTAGTCTTTGAAGTCACCCTAAACACTAAACCCTCATTACTTCAACTTCCCAGGTAAATGGATAATGATCAGTGCACATACATCACCCTAATGAAACTTGAATAATAAACTGTCATTATAGCAGTTTTGCATTTACTTTCTCATAACATTTTTGGCATTATAAATACATGTTATACATTTCTTACAATCTTCTAGTTTAAATTTTTTTTTATAATAAAATCAAGTTGTGAACGTGCAGGTGATTTGGCAAAATCAGCCACAAAGTATTTCTCCGACAGCCGAATTCCCGCCTACGTCGTATGGGGGGAATTCGCTCTTTCAACAGCTGCATTTGATATTGCAGAGTAATATTGCTCAAAGGGTATAATATATGTGGATGCAATATTATATCTGTTGCCCTAATTAATGCCCCGCCCTAAAAACCCTACTATTCATTCATAAGCAGGATCACATTCTCAGCATGATGAAGCAGATGAGCACCTGTGATTCATCAGGTATTATATGTTTCAATAAATCTTTTTTTTTCACAATTTAATCTTTATAAACCTGTTACAGCAATCAAGTCTGTTGATGGAACATCCCTGCCTTCACCTACTGCAGCACCTGAGAAGTCATTGGTAAATTTTGTAGTTTTGCGCTATTTTTTTTTCTTCTTCAATCGGAGCTCCGTTTCTAGATTTGCATGCGGGATTGCCGTGATGCTGTCGCGGAGATCACTCTCCATCTCTGTTTTTTCCGTCACTTGGGAGTAACGCGGAGCTCCCGGACATGGATTTCAAAGCGGAGCCCAGATTGTATTATGTAAAAAGAGAGAGTATCTTTATACTGTAGAGCCCCCAAGAGCACAGTGCACATGTAAAAGATAATAAATATTCACGCTGGTGAAATTCTGCAGTTGGAGGCTGCACACGAAAGAGAGAAAGAACTCGTCCAAGAAGTGAGCGAACTGCATTGGAGGCGAGCATCCAACTTCCTGCTCCCATCATTTTGATTTATTCATTGATTATTATTTTTCAATAATAATAATAATAATAAGAGAGTTAGAATAAAATTGTGATATGGTTGCAGGCTTGTCTGCTCGCAGGAGGAGGTCCAAAGGCTGAAAGCAAAACATACCCAGGTTCAGTAGTAACAGCAGTAGCCGCCATTCATATACACACAACTCTTTTTCTTTCTTATCTGACCCTAGGATATTACCGGAGCACTATTTAAGAATAATCTGTTGTAGGGCATATCATAAATAAATACTCTCCTTTTTAGGGTTCTTTGGGTAAAATTGTTTATATTTTGTCTCTCATATATACTTCTTTGTAGGGAATTATGATTTTTTTTTGGTTTTCTTGGTTTTTTTACTAATGATTGTAAAGATTATTTCGAAACTCATTTTTTGCGTAAAAAAGATCCTGGGCAAAGTTAAATTAATATTTTTTAATTTTAAAAATATATATTTTTATTAATAAATGTCTGACCAAGTTTAATCCTGGAAATTTTTTTTGGTGCATGTGCCTATTTTGGCTCATGCAGGAACAAATTTAGGCGTATGATTTGTGAAGATCATTCGCCAAATTGAAAAGTGATGACAGGTCCAAAAAAATCTATGCAATTGAAATCAAAATCATACAGCTATATTCGCTCCTGTATGAGCTCCTGTATGAGCGAAGGGGCCGCATATGTCCAAATATTGCCTTGTATTTAAGCACTTCCGCCAGACTTGGAGTAATAAAATCGATACATCTTTTTCCTATATGGAACGAAGAGAGTTGCAGAATTGCGTTTCAAAGCAATTGTTGTTTTTATTACATACAAACTATAATAATTATAGTAAAACTAAAATAATTAATGAAACTCATGCAGGCAGCAGATAAACTTAAAAGCACAGCAAAAAAATTAATAAACCTCACCGGACTAAATGATTAAACCTCACACCCCGAGATTGCCTTGGCTAAATTATTATTCTCTACAATCCTTAAAAAAATGGAAATGAACTGTTCAGTGGAAGTTATCTCAGCTCTCTCCCTAGTAGCATAATAGATGACTGATGATTTGCCAACTACAACAACCCTCTGGGCAGTTGTTATAATTGAACACCATAAGCGGGGACACACATCTGCGCTGTCCTCCAAATTTCCACACATCTACGCTACGTCTCCAAATTTACGCTGCTAAGTTAGGTGAACTTTTACAACACACCCGTCGGAAATGAAATCTTCCTTCCCATGAACATCAGCAGCATGGATGATGATTTGCCAACACAATAAAAACCTTTGCCGCTCTGCTCTGCTCTGTGCTCAGCTCCTCTAGACGTCTTCATGCAAATACAAAAGCATTATGATATTCAGTTTGGACAAAAAGGCTACCCTCATATAATGTATGTTTGCAGTGATAACATGACAACAGTTACCCTAGTTTTGTACAGTGGATGAAATTTTTTGCATAGTTGGGCATTCACGAATGACGGCTCACCACCGCGCTAAATGGAGCCTAAATATTTCATGCTATCATATTATTGCGTAATATACTTTTGGGGCGCTTCTCTGTTTTAAAGAGGGAGTTGTTAGAAGCACCGCAGGTTTAGCTAGGCGCGCCGCAGTTTTAGCTAGGCGCACCACACTTTCTCCTAAGTTTTTGCGTCTTTTGGAAATACGCTTTGTACAAGTATTTTTAGAATAAGTGTTCAACACTAAAGTTGTAGATCTCGACGAGATCTAACTTTTGTATTAAACATTTTTCCTAAAAATGCACGTACAAGCCGTATTTCTAAAAGGCGTGAAACCTGAGTGTATTTCCAAAGTCTGTACACGCATTTTTAGAAAGTGTTCAACACAAAAGTTGTAGGGACGAGATCTACAACTTTCGCGTGGAACACTTTTCCTAAAAAATCCATGTACAAGACGTATTTCCAAAAGACACAAAAAATTAGAAGAAAGTGTGATGCGCCTAGCTAAAACTGAGGTGCACTTAACAACTCCCTTTAAAAATTCAGCCTTAAATTCTGAAGGGCTCTACTTGGAATAATAGTGTAGATGTCGCCACTAAGCAAAGTGCACACAAGCGTAGGTGGTGGTGTGCTGCTGGCGTGCAGGATACAGGATCCTGTGCCAAACCAATACAGTTAAATTAATATCTCAAATGTTTAATTGAATTTCAATTTCAAACTCTAATAATTCATGGTTTATGCAGACATTTAATTTCATTGATATATGTGCACATAGAAAAATACGGTAGTAGAGGAATACGGTATATCAAGGCAAGTTTGATTTTCAATCTGTAGATGGCAGAAACTCTCTAAGAGTCTAAATGTACTATTAGAGCCCAGCAGATTATTGATCCAAGATAAGATAAAGACTCAGCCGCCCCCTTACATAAGATGGGAGTGGGCATAAACTACATTACAAAAATGACACTTGAGCAACATAGACCATAAAAGACACTACACGGTGAAGGCGCTTAGCTTAGTGAGGCGGTTCTCGGTGCAGAGGGTGATTTTGATATATCATTGCGTCATCTCAAAAATCGACTTTCTCACCGTCGAGGCTAGAGGATTCACGTCAGCGACATTTGGATCTTCATCCTCTGCACCGATGAACAAGTTCGGGCCATTCCGAGGGCACTTGCGCAGTGTGGCCGGGTTACTGTAGGGGTGGAACTGATATAGATACAACTTCCTGGACATGCATCTCACTTTATTTATGTAGCCCTAAGAGACATTATCGTAGTCTGAATGTCCCACTCACCTATATAAGGAATGGCAGTGTCTCTTATTATGGATCTTGAAAACACTGTGAGTGTTAGACTCTCCTAAGTGAGACTCTTAAGGAGAACCAACCCTCAAGAGTTCGGGATGAACTTGTCTCGACAATTGTATCCAATGTTTTGTGTTCAATCATTTAATTTTTTATCATGAGAGCGTGCAACTGTCAGGAATCGGTAAAAGCACCAGCAGGCCAATCAACTACGGTCCAAGTGGAGGCAGGGAACAAATCGATGGGTGAAGGATGAGGTTTTGATGGTGGATGTAGCTAGTAGAATGGCCAAAGGGAGGACGGCTAAGAAGCATAGAGTTTCTCACCAAGGGAACAAGCTTGCTCTGCAGCGAGCAAGAGTAGATGGACATAAAGGAGCGCACGGAGGTGGATTTGCAAACTTATTAAAAAGCACCATGTATAATGACCCGGAGAGAGCCTAGTGACGTGTGGCTACAACGATGAACTCAATGATGCAAGCCACGACTGTGTCAAACTAGCGAAAGGAGTTGAGGCACTCGTATGCATTGTCTACTTGACACATCATAATGACGGAGGAGTTCCTCCATCAATGTACCAGGAGAGATTAGGGGCTTATTGGCTTGCCCAACACACAGTGGGGGGCACAAGGTCCTCTATTGCAGATAGTCCATATGGGGCCCCTTTGGGTTGACGGGGATGGACTGAAGATCAAACAATTATTTAGCGCGGGAGATCCAACTGAGGTTGTTAGTATCATCTAACACTAGAATTTTGTTTACCCCGAAAATAAATGGTGGTAATGCGGAGTTCATCACGAAGCTCAAGAGGAGCAACACGAGGATAGCCTGGAATAGTAGACGAATCGGATGCAGTTGTGGAGTCAGAAGCCATCTTACTGAACCAAGCCCAACGACTAGGTAAAGTAACCGAGCGGCAAGGGAAGCACGCGACAAGCCGAACAGGTCGCGCGGTGACTAACGAAGAAGCGCCGAGAACAACGACTAGAAGTTGTCGCGCATGCAACAACGACTAGAAGAGGTCGCAGGAAGCAGCGACTAGAAGAGGCCGCGCACGAGGCAACGATCGGAATAGATCGTGCGGAAAGCAGCGACTAGAAGAGAAACGGGTAAGCCCGCGGGCAGAAAACAAAGCCACAGCGGAGAGAAGCAGTCTGCAATCCGCGACGGATAGGCCGAGGCGACCAAACAGATAAAAGAAGCCGTTCAACAAGAAGAGGGAGCAACGGGTTAGAACGCCACCAACCCGGTAAGAACAGACCGCAACGAGGAGAAAAGGATCTGAGAACCTCCAACAATAAGAGAAATTGGGAAACCAGCGCACGGGGAGACCGTGGCGTCTAGAAAGAAAGGACCGGCGAGAAGGTAACAACGGCAAGACGAGCAAGCCGCGAGAAACTGAGGAGAGCGCGCGAGAAGAGCGCGAATAGCAAAGATCTAGTCGGCAAGACCAAAGGAGAAAAAAATGGCTATAAGAGAGCCAAGAAGAGGAAGTGGAAGCCACGAGAGAAGCGGGAGTGGGAGACACGGAAGCGGTTAGAGGAGAGCAGACCGCACAAAGGTTGCGGTTAAAAAAGAGACAAGCCGGGAAACAAACCGCACAAGGGTGCGGTAAGGCGGAAAGAGACCCGCGGGAGAACCGAGCACAATAGGTAAAGAAAAGTCTAACCGCAAATTCGGACTGGTACCTCTGATACCATGTAGAAAGCAATGGGCAAACTTTGTATATCCTTCTTCATATATCAAATACAAGGGAGAGTACAAATATATAGGAGAAGAGAGGGAGAAAGAATCATATACAATAGATGTGGGACTAAAGGAGAAGAAGAAATGAGCCTTTACATCGTTTTCCCTTATATCCTCTAACAATATGCTATAAATCAGCTTTTGCATTACATTTATATTTAATCATCAATTTGTTATTTTTTAAATTTATTTTTAAGATAATATTCACTTTTCACTTTATTTCACCACGCCCGAATATAGTGCACGAGGGAGGGGTATGAACGACCGCTAGCATATCCAAAAACTCACAATACTTCAAAATTCATGCAAGAATGCACTTTCATGCATGCATGTGTGAAGGATTGAAGGAATGTAAACAAAATATTTCCAGGCGAAGAGAAGAGAGAGAAGCGACTCACTGCTATAACTCTTCAACTTCTTCCGCTTAGTACCAGAGCAATTTCCCGACTCGGATGAATTATAAGTATCAAGAGGGCTGTATTTCAAAGAGGACAACGCATCTTTGCTTTCACTGAGTTTCTTCATCAGTTCAGCCTGCAAATGGATCACACAACATTAGTAAATTGAGAAGAGAAGAATCATCCAATTTCCAAGTAAATAAAAAAGACTATAATCTGAGTAGTACATGAGCATTCTTGTTAGTAGCAATCTGCTGCCTACAAAGATTGACCTCCATCTGGAGTTCACTGAGGCGAGAGGCGATGGGTACAGTGCATTGCTCCACCATCTGTCTCTGGCTACCGCGGACAACTACTGGCTGCCATACGTTTAAAGCAACAGAGGCTTGCCTGGAAGAATATCTGACATTAATGAAAACTGCAAAATGTCTTTACTAAACTGGCTTCAACACTAAGAACTTGTCTAAGCGAGCAGTGTAATGCACTATGAAAATACAGTTAGCATTAGGATATGTGTTTACAAATACTATTTTACCCAAAATAATGTTTTAACATCACCTCAATCATGCAAGTATACCCAAAGATGATGTTTTAGGCCAAAACATCATCTCAATCATGCAGTTATAGTCAAAGCATTAGCTGTCATAAATATCTCGGTCTCAGAAAGTGGTATTTAAGAGCAAAAAAGTTGAAACAAAAGCTTTAAATAAAGGTAAACCGTCACCACTGTGTTTACTGCCATAATTTCACAATATCACTGCGCAAATGTCATGGGTGTGTCCCAAATAGAGTCTTATGTAAATAAAGGGCGATCAAAACAGTCATGTGTTCCCTATTGTTCTTTACAGAAATAACAAAGAAGGTGATAATGCTGATTGCAAAAGATCATTAATAAAGTTGTTAGTATGATAAAATCAAACACAAGTGTGCATTACTGAATGACAGAAGTTATGCACTTATGCTTCCAACCAAAGGCCAGTTGGTTATGAGTGGAGGTGCCAATGATCTACCCCTCCTAATACATCCACTCGCCTGCAGGGTCTAGGACTTCCTTTTTAACTGTGAGAGATGGGAGTGGGCCATTGATTCTAGCTTGCTCCGATACCATTTTAGATGTGACGCAGGACGGTCTGTGTGAAGATGGCTATACCGACACGCTAAAGCAATCCTACGCGTATATGTGAAATGAATGCGATCAAGCCGGACCAAAATATTGCATGCGTGTTTTGAATTGATCCGGAATTAAACGTTAGCAATCAATTTATAAGCGACTAGCAAATCAACAAAGTGCTCACAATAATTTTTGCGTGTAAGCAAATAATCACGTTCTTTTACAAGTGGTGCTTTAAACTACAATTTGCACAAATAGGTTTTATAGAAATTATGAAAATGACAACACATTCAAAGTTTGATTTTCACCAATAAAAATGAGATATGATCAAAACATTTAATACGAAATCACAGAACACATTAAACTAATACTCATAAGACGAAATCACAGAACACATTAAACTAATACTCATAAGGCACGAGGAATCCGGTGGTGGTGGTGGTGGTGGCGAGTGTCTCCACGATATGAATGCAGTGGCTGTAGAGGAAGGAACAAGATGTTGGGCAGCTGGATCTGAAGGGATTAGCCACTAGATTAACCGTCTACAGGCTGGAGAATCTGGGCTGGCTGCTGGAAGTGGAGGATTCAAACAGGAGGAGATTTGCTTGGGTGGTTGTTTGATGGCTGGCGGACAAGTTCCTGAAGGAAGAGGGCAGCAAAAGAGTATGGTGGAGAAGGGAACTTGTTGTGAGAGGTTGGAGACTGAAAGTAGTTGTGGGAAGGAGAAGGTGAACAGGGAAATGGCACACAATTTAACGGTGTTGTGCGGGATTGGCGTTGGAACAGTAGGAGGATGCCGATCGATGATAGTTGCTGAAATTAGAGCTTTCACAGATGAAATGGGGACGAGTAGCATGTCGTGTGGAATCACGAGAAAGCCGTTGGTAGCAGTAAACCATAAATGTGGCGTGTTGTAGGAACGGGAGGGAATGAGATATGCTGGAGGAAACTCGATCGAATTTTGGGAGGGGTGAACAGCATGGAGGAGAGCTATCGATTGTAGACTAAGATGTGACCGGATATGTAGTCCCTTACGCCGCAGAGGAAGGGGATGAACAGGAGGGGAGGGGAAGTTGGGTGATGTTAGCGGAAGAATGGGGAGACGATGCAATGATGGTCATCAGTCTTCCGTTGAGGAAGATAATCCTAAGCAAGACAGGGATGAGCGAGAGTTGCCATTCCAAGAAGTAGACGGGACAAGTGATGGGAGTAGAAGATGAATAGTGGCGGTTTTCTCCTTCCGGTAACAGGGAGTTCATGGGGTTAGATGATGGTAACGGATTAACAGTGGCGGTTTAAGGTGGGATAGCGGGAAAATTAAACAAAGGAAACGAGGACTTTTAGAAAAACTGAAAATAATTGAGATTTTGCACCCCAAGGTCTCACAGTATCGCACCGCGAATGATTGCTAGTATGGAATCTCTCACAAATCAACAATGACAGAAAATGAGAACACCCCCTATTTATAAAGATCGGGGCGATTGAGCACCCGACGTGAAAGGCTATGATCGTATGTTACGTCTGGTGTCTTAAACACAAAATACAAGCCCAAAAAACAAAATAAAATACACATAAAATGAAAAACGATGCTCCAAAAGCGTTCACAATCTCGTATCATCGACCCGATCAATGCATCTCAAGCAAATATGCAAAACGGATCCCGCCCAGTGGTGACTTGATCTTCTCCATCGAACAGGATCATGCGGTCGATCCCCATCATTATGCAGTCAACCTAAAACCAACTGCCAATGGGATATGGGTGGAGGACTAGGGATTTGCTGATGTGGAAGAATATTCTCAACTAGCCACGTGTAGGGTTTAATACTTCTTTTAAAACCATGGCATGGGAATAGGTCATTTGGCCAGCCTGATTTAATGTGATGCTATAACTAATGTATTGAACTTAAAATTAAATTATTATAGGTATAAAGGTAATGCCAATTTAGCAGTGGCTTAAAAGAATTTTATAGTCCACTAACAGATTAGCTCAATAAACAGTGAAACTATCAAGCAATAAACAAAAGGTTCACTATATCTACTTCTCATCCAAATGGTCAAACTTCTACGTGATAAACATCTTGCTTATGAAGAATTTTATAAGCGACTAAATATCAAAGATGGAGAGCGTGACATATATAAAATTGCACGAGCTAGAGAAAAGAAAACAAGAAATTTAAGCCAAGTAAAATGCATAAATGATGAAACTGATACAGTTTTAACGAATAATGTGGATATTAAAGAACGATGAAAAAGATACTTTTATTAACTCTATAATTAAACAAAAAACAATGAATTGAACTTGAAAAATTTAAGTAAATCGGATGAGTATATAAATATAACGTTTTATCGTAAAATTCAAGTATCAGAGATACATGATGCTCTAAAAAAGATGAAAAATGAAAAAGCAGTTATGTTAGACGATATACCCATCAAAGTATGAAAATGTCTATGGAATGAAAGAATTTTTGTGGCTTACATATTTTTTCAATAAGATACTGACGTCAAAGAGAATGTCAGACCAATGGAGAGGAAATATCATCGTATTTTTGCATCATTACAAAAGAGATATACAAAATTGTGTTAATTACAGAAGAATTAAATTGATGAGTCATACCTTGAAATTATGGGAATGAGTAATAGAAATAGGAGTAAGATGGAAGAATAACATCTCAGAGAATCAATTTAGAATCATGACATGGCGGTCGACTATGGAAGCTATACATCTCTTGAGGAGACTCATTGACAACTATCGAGAAAGAAAGCAACATTTGCATATGTTGTTTATCGATCTTGAGAAGACTTATGCCAGAGTTCCAAGAGAGATCTTATGAAGAGTCTAAAAAAAGAAAGGTGTAAATGTATCATACACTGACATAATCAAATATATGTATATAAATTCAGTGACGAGGGTGGCACATCTGGAGGATTAACATAGGAATTCCCTATCATAGTTGGCTTACATCAAGGCTCAAGTTTAAGTCATTATCTCTTTACCCTTATCTTAGATGAGCTCACCAGACATATCCAACAAGTAATACCTTGGTGTTTATTGTTTGCGGATGATATAGTTTTGGTCGATGAGACGCGCGAGGGTGTAAACGCAAAACTTGAATCTTGGTGAGACAATTTAAAAAAGAAGGGTTTTAGGTTGAGCAGGGCAAAGACAGAGTATATGGAGCTTAAATTTAGCAGTACAAGAAAGACGGATGACTTCGTTATTAAGTTAAGTGATCATGATATTTCTCGTAGTGAGTGTTTTAAATATCTTGGATCGATAGTTTAAAAAGACGAAGGTATTGATAAAGATGTGACACAGAATCCAAGCGAGTTAGTTGAAGTGGAGAGCGCGTCAAAGATCTTATGTGATCGTAAAGTACCATTAAACCTTAAGGGCAAGTTTTACCGTACTGTGATTAGACCGACGATGATCTCTGATTATGTGCATGAGCAAAAAATGGGAGTTGCGGAGATGAGAGTGCTTAGCTGGATGTGTGAACACACGAGATTTGATAGAATTAGAAACGAATGTATCAGGGATAAGACGGGAGTAGCACCAATTGTAGAGAAGATGCGAAAAGCTCGACTAAGATGATTTGGACACGCACAAAGGAGACCATTAGAGGAACCTATTAGGCGTTGTGAGAGTCTAGTCACTAGGTATGTTAAACGCTGGTGGGGTAGATCAATAAAGACTTAGAATGGAACTACAAGGAAAGGCGTGATGTACTTTGACATTTGTGAGATTATGACAAAAGATAGGGTACAATGGCGACAAAGGATCATAGCCAACCTCATTACAGTGGGATAAAAGCTTGAGTGTTGTTGTATAGAAGACTACACTAATAAATTATAGAAAAAATAAAATATGGTAATTTAAGTTGTGGTTATGAGATGGGAATGCACACGAGAGCAAGTGACAGTGGCGACAATGTCCATAACACATTTTATCGCTAGACTTGCAGGCATTTTAATCCAAGCTCACCGAATCAAACGTGATGCGTTCGTTGACGAGTACGCCCAACGAGTACACGGGTAAGTACCACTTGCACGCTCACTAGCAAGTTGATGACTAGCAGAGATTTCAAATGAAAGACAGTTACAAATAATGAATTTAGTTTGCTCAGGTAATGAGTTTCATATTTGTGACTGGTGACTACAATTGCAGTTAGTGTGTACAGGCCTAATAGGCAGCAGTTAGTGATTTTACCAGCTGTAGAAGCACGATTTCTATTGCTTGGAAATGCAAGTACAAGGTGAACTGGGGGGGGGGGGGGGGATTGTGTAACTGCCTATTTTGTTCCCTCTGCTAAATGAATCATGCATAGATTCTCAACAGATAGACCGCATTAAAGGGAAACAGCCAGGAAGAATTGGTCAAAAAAAAATGTGAAGGAAAAAAATTTGATCAAAAAATACTCCACATCATACCCTTAATAGAAACACATCTCATGCCCAAGCCTGGCTCTGCCTATGTGCTCCAAAAGTTTATCTAGTAGAGAATCCGATGTAGGGTAGGGTGTCGCGTCAAATAGTCTCTGACGCAGGAGGAATCTATAGGCGGTAGAAAAACGGTAATCTAACCATACATGTTATGCAAAGCCCGACGGATTAATCTCAGGTTTTCCTCCGTGTGAAGGGTCAAAGCAGGAGCATACGGCGAATAAATCCTGCAAATCACGATAAGTATCTAACAAACAACCACAATACAAGAGTCTCAAACAAGTATGAGGTCCAAACCAAAAATAGTAATGCTGAAAATAAAAAGCCAATAAAACGAAATCTCACCAAATAGTGGGCTGACCAAGACACCGAAAAATCCAAAGCCAGATGACTGCGATCTAACGTGGAACCGAAGGCGTGGAAATATTGACGGTCGCTGTCCTCTGCGGTGGGTGGTGGAAATGGACCGAAAATGAGTAGATTTGGGCGAGGGAAAGATGGATCTGATGTTTGGGAGCAGATCTGGGCGAGGGGATGAGCAGAGGGTGAGGGGAAATGGCGGATCGGGGCTGCAATAATCCAGATCTGATCTGGATAGGATGGCTGGTTGGAGGTGGTTCTACGGGAGAGGAGGTGGTGGAGAGCAAAACCGGTGGCTAGAATTAGGACTGGCTGCTGGGAAGGAATTGGATGGGCGGCGGGATGTTGTAACCTAACCATACATGTTATGTGAAGCCCGATGGATAAGATCATAATTGAATAATAAATACTATCTCACGCAGAATATTCAAAGCAAGGCAACAATAATTTATTTAAGCGAGGCAAGCTTAGGCTTTCCTCCGCGTGGAGGGTCAAATCAAGAGCGCGCAACGAATAAATCTTTCATGCAGTTAGAGATTAATCCAGACACAAATAAGTATAATAAAATGAACATCTAAACTAACATGTAATAAGCAAAATGTGACAATATTTTACAACCTAAAACCAATACAAAAACACAATACAAATGTTAGGGCTATTGTAAATAAAATAAATCTGAACATTGGAGGGTGGCGGGAGGGGGGTGGGGGTGTTCTGGTGGTGGGTGGACTGGATCGGGTAAGGGGATGGCTGGATCTAGGATGGAATGCTAAGATTTGGGTAGATCAAATGGTGGGCGGATGTATGGAGCCGAGGTGATTCCACATGAAGGGGAATGATAACAACAATTTGGGGGAGACGGGGGGTTGGATCTGCGATGGGCTACCCGGATCTGGTTTGTTTTGCAACTGGAAACAATTAGGTGGGCTGATTGGGAGGTGCTGGAAGGCAGCCTAGTAGAGGAGAGGTCCGGCAGCCTGGGTTGGTGGCTGTTGCAAGGAGTTCTGGAGGTGAACAACTGCTGGATATGGGAGTGGTTGGGCGGTGGCCTGATGTAGGAGGGGTTTTTAAGGGTAAGCGGCGTCTGGACACAGCAGGGAGGGGCGGGTTTGAGGGCTAGGGCCGATGATTGAAGGAGGGGTGGTTGGTAGGCGGGTGGCCGACTGGGTTCTGGACAGGGAGGAGGTGGTTGGCTGGATTCTGGGCAGGCATGAAGTGGTCGGCTAGGTTCTGGACAGATGAAGTTGTTGTTTGCAAGAACTAAACAACAAAAAGGAAAGGTGGAGGGGTGGGGGAGGAGTAAAAATACAAAAATACAAAACCTTACCCAAGAAGTCGTCACCAAGGGGCTCCCCAGAGTCGGCACCGTGGAGTAGATCACAGGAATAAAGGGATTTCTTCTCCAAACATTCGGCAATGAAGATGACGGCTGCTCTAACAACGTATATATAATAATCTAAAATTAGGGCACCCGGAATCAACGACTAAAATTGGCCGTTGGTTTCGGGCCAAAACTACATAAAATAAAACTCGAAAAATACAAAATTATATATGAAATTGATTCGTAACGCGAATCCGGACGCATCCACATAGTCAGATCGTCGATTCGGGCACACCATATATGGTAAGTCACCAAATCAGCCCCAAACGGGCCTAAAACTCGTCCTTCACCGCGCGTCCTCATCTCTGTTCCACATCACTCTCCCTGACTTGAAAAAATTCATCTCCCAATGACTAGGGATCAGAATTCTCTCGTTGTATGCCAGGTAAAGCTTAAAGAGGTCCACTAGAGGTCGTCCAAGTGTCGTCGCTGGAAAAGTGTCATCCTCAATCAACTCCTCCGAACTGAAAGCTTCCATCTCCGACAAATGGAGACGATCGTACTGAAGTCAAAGTCCCAGGGCGAGTCGATCAAGCTCCGCTAATAGCATCCAGGTGTCGTCGGTGAAGACTGTCTGTGGAGCGGACGGACTCATGCATAATGATCTCAGTGATAAGCACATCTCTCAACACACTAGTAGAAGGATCCGGTGGGATCTGAGGTGCCAACGGTGAAGCTGTTGGGGACAGGATCTCGGGTAAGTCTGGGTCAGGGATGGCCTGAGCACGAGGCAATGAATGTGGTGGCAAGGGCACGGGGGTAGACTGAGTGATGGGTGATAAAAATTGTGGTAAAGTCTTGAGAGGGCCGCCAAGATGTGGGGCTGAATACTTGTAAGGTGCAAAATATGGCGTTAGGTCCTCGACATTGAACACAGTATGAGCACTCATGCTCGCGGGGATGTCCAGATCATAAACATTTGTCCCGACGCGTCTCAAAACTAAGTAGGGACTCATTCGCCGAATGCTCAAACTTTTAACAAGCCTCACACGGAGCACTTATCAATGAACATCTGCATGTGATTTACAAGATTTATTACCAATATCGATTATTCGTCGGACCAACTCATGACACACATGCAAACAATGAACATACAACACAACAGACTCATGAAATGATGGCGAAAAAAATTCAACAGACTCGTGTAAATGATACAAATGACAAATGACCGAGACAACATGCTCTCTATGGGAAAATCTAATAATGACCTGAAAATCTATCAAAGGAGGTGACCTATCAGGAGGCTCTCTCGATGTAGTGTAGAAAACTCATCCTGTGTGTGCTGAGTGCTCAAGTGACCGTGCGAAACATCTACACTCAAGGGCGAGCTCATAAAGAGTCAAATGTCTCTCAGGGAACGTAACACATCAGGGGGCTCACCAGGAGGCGCGTACGAAAAGTCATCGCAAATGAGACGATCACCTGGGTGAAAATCGTGCACACCGACTAGGATATGTGACTCCACAGTGTGGTGAGTGTCCCTAAAAAGAAAGAGCTCATTTGGTAGGTCAGGTGGTGTGTCCCAAAACTCATCGAGGGTGCGATGCGCCATAAGGTAGGCCTTCAAAATATGAGTACGCTGAAGCGTACCCAAGGAGGACCCTACATACATTATGCTCCACTCAAGATCAATTCTCTTTGGCTAGGCTATAGATGATAGCGAAAGAGATGTCAATAACTCAAAGCTCATAAACGAGTGGCTCACCTTAATGGCATTCTCACCAGGAGGCTCATCAGGGGGGTCGTCGTAAAACTCGTCACTAGGGTCATGATCTTCCATGTGAGTACCATCGTAAGGGGTCGCGTCCTTACAACGAGATCAACGCTATGCTCTGGGCTCTCGGTCGAGATGTGACTCCGGGCAATGACAATGGGAGAGCGACATTGACCTATACTCAAGAATGGATCTGTGGGTGCGGTGTCAGGAAATGGGTTTGTGGACGGGGTGCTAACTAACCCGATGTATGACAGAGGAAGAGGTGTGGATGAGGGACACAACACTACAGACTAAATAGGTCGCTCAGGCTCGCTCTCAGTCGGGGTCACAAGAGACGGGTCAAAAAAATAGATAGGACACTCACTGGGCTAAGCACCTCACTGGGGTGAGAGTAATCCGCATCAGGTATCACTTCTATCGTGGCTGATAGGACAGTGGTAGGCATCGTAATGACCTCAGTATGGGAAGGACTCATACTGCAGAGGGCAAGGTGAAAATCTCAGCGACCAGCTCTTGCGGATCTCAAAGACTATTCGTAACGAAGGGCAAGCTGATATGTCGACTCGAGGGACTTTGAGCAATAATAAACTACCTTAGTACGTATGTCAGACTGAAGTCAAGACCGAAATCGGGAAATGGTCATGGCTGGGTTCTCACGGATATCACTCCTCACCAGTAACTCATCAAAACGGTCTAGTACTCGGCGACAGACATAGATCCTTGATGAAGGAACTGGTCGAGCCAACGACTTTGATACGACGAAGGCAGATACCTCTGACACAATGTACGTGACATGTCCACCCAACTAGTGATACGACGAAGACGGTCTCGCTCGCAGGTCCTCTCAACGCTAGACCAATAAGCTCTCACCTGATCTGAAAGTCTAAGTTTCGCAAACTTGACGCGACGTTCACCGAATAATTCAAAATGATCGAGATAATACTTCATATCCACGAGCCAATAACTGAAAGACTCGGGACTCGATGAGCCGTCAAAGGGAGGGGCAACAATATGAAATTAACTTTCAAGATCTCTCTCAAAGAGACGATCCTCATGATAATCATCCCTAAGGTAATCGAGCCGTGTAGAAGAGTCAACACGATCCGCAAGCGTGCAAGGATATGAACGACGACAATCATCATATTGATTGTCTCTAGCATAGCGAGGTTGTGTCGGTGGGTCAACACGATCTCTAAAAGGGGTGTGTTGCGATCGAGAATAATCGGCGCAGTAATGTGAGGATCTCCCTGACGGAGCTCTGTGAGAGCGGGTGCAAGTAGACTCGATACCTCCAAATTGAGGAGGGGAATATTGGTGAAACATAGACATGATGAAAGACATATAAACTCTACAACTGCGTATCGAAAAGTGCACGCAACACGGATCTGGATAGGGTGGCTGATTGGAGGTGGTTCCACGGGAGAGGAGACGGTGGAGAGCAAAATCGGCGGCCGAAATTAGGAGCAGCTGCTGGGAAGGAATTGGACGGGCGGTGGGATGTTGTAGAGGGGTGGAGAGGCGGCAGTCGGAAGAGGGTTGGAGAGGCGGCATAAGTGAGAGGGAGGGCTGGAAGTTGGCGGCGGCTTGCTGGAAGGTAGATAAGGGGGCCAACGATGGTACAGGAAGGGGAAAACCTTAAGGGTGAACAATATATTTAATTTTTGAGGAGTAAAATCTGGACAACAATATGTGGCCGATTTTGGAGGCTATATGGGGGTTGTGGGAGGGTTTCGGAGGGAGGAGGATCCTAGGGTTAGGGGTACCTTGGGGAGGGAGATAGAAGCCTAGGAGTCATCACCTAAAGTTCCACGGAGTCGGCACCGTAGCGGGATCGCAAGAATCCGGGAATAGCTTTTTCCAAATTTTGCAATCTCTCTAATCAGCCCACTAACATCTTATTTATAATAAATGAAGGCTAGAGCATCCCACCTTCGACGGTTATGCTTGACCGGAGATATCAAAAATACTAAAGTAATATATCAAATTGATTCGCAACGCAAATCCGGACACATCTGCGGAGTCCGATCATCGATCCGGGCACGCCATATATGGAAAATCGCCAATTACCCTGAACGGGCCGAAAACTCATCCTCCCATTGCAGGTCCTCGTTTCTGCTCTGCATCAATCTTCTCGGCTTGAAAGAATTGATCTCCCGATGAAAAGGGATCGAAATTCTTTTAATGTATGCCAAGTAAGACTCGAAGAGGTCTACCAGAAGTCATCCAAGTGTCGTCAAAAGAAGAGTGTCCTCGCCAATCAACTCCCCCTCGACTGAAAAGTTGTCATATTCGGTGAATGGAGACGGTCATATTAAAGTCGAAGTCCAGGGGTGAATCAATCAAGCTCTGTTGCAAGTACCAAGGTATCATCATCGTCTATAGTAGGACTGTACCGGCAAAGTCTGGTCTCCGTGATGCTCTCAACACTCAACTCGTGAGTGGTGGATCCCGGTGCGATCGACAATATCGTAGGTGGAATCAAAGAAGACAAGTCACCAGGTGGGTGGGGGTCAGAAATGGGTGAGCTATGGTGATTACCAGTCGTTGGTGGGCTATGAAGGCGGCAAGGCAACAGAAATGGAGGTGTAGGTGGCTGGAAGTCCCCACCGGTGGTGCACACATACTCGTGAGACTTGTAGTATGGTGTCAAATCTTCAACATTAAATATCGGGTAGATACTCATTCTTGCAGGGATATCAAGATCATAGATGTTTGCTTTGATTTGTCTCATGATTTTATAGGGATTCATTCGCCTAACGCTCAAACTTTTAGTAAGTCTCGTACGGAGCCTCGCAACGCATATCTTCACCATCATCTGCTCGCTTTCATGAAGTACCTTCTCTTGTCAGTGAACATCCACATGCGACTTACAAAATTTATTATCATTATGGGTTTTTCGTCGGACGGACTCATGCAACACATACAAATGAAGAACATATAAATTAACGGACTCGTGCAGATAATGCAAATGACAAACGAATGACTTAACAGGCTCATGCAGGTAATGCAAATAAAACACGACAAACACTACATGCTATGTATGAGAAAATCTAATAATAACTGGGGTGTTTTTATGATGAGGTGTGACCTATCAGGAGGCTCTCTCGGTGGGGTGTAGAAAAACTCATCCAGTGTGCGACGAGTGTTCCGATGACCGCGTGAAACATCTACACTAACGGACGAGCTCATAAAGAGCTAAATGTCTCTCGGGGAATGTGACACATCAGTGGGCTCACCTGAAGGTACGTATGAAAAGTCATCGCGAATGCAACAATCACCTAAGTGAAAATTGTGTGCACTGGCTACAAGACATGACTCTATAGTGGGGTGAGTGTCCCCGAGAGTAAAGAACTTGTCTGGTGGGTCAGCAGGTGGCGCGTCTCAAAACTTATCAAGAGTGTGATGTGTCAGCAGGTGTTGTGAAAGAATTGATTCCTAAATCACCTAGAGGGGGGGTGAATAGGTGCAATTCCTTTTTCTTCTAAGGCAGAACTTGTAATTCAGTTAATTAACTATAGCAGATATTTCTACAGCTATCACGGCACAGAATTAACCAAAACTACACACAAACACAGAGTGCACGCTGATTTATAGTGGTTCCCCAAGGTCTTGGTACATCCACTTTCCCCCTTCGCCTATCTAGCAGTGCGCTAGATTCGGCCTAACTTCTTTCCTTCTCGTCAGATCCTCAGATCTTACAGCTCAGAACCCAAACAAGGTTCCTACAACTCAGAGTGAGTTCACACTCCTACAGTTCAGGCAATCTGTCCTACCTCAGCCTTCAACAAGGCCTACAACTCAGAGATAACAATCTCCTACAACTCAGGCTCACAGTCATACCTCAGCCTTCAACTAGGCCTACCACTCAGATAACTTATCTCCTACAACTCAGCCTTTATAAATCAGGCTTACAACTCAAATTTTAATAAGATCCTACAGCAAATAGATGTAAATCTAAAATATAACCACCACCCTGGTTGAAAGAAAAAGGATGGAAGGTTTCTTGATCAGTTCTTGGAAGAATCTGATGATAGAGATCGACCTGACTTAGCTTTCTTCAAAGCTTCTTGAATCTGAACACAGTAGGGTTGATCTCCTTTGAAGTTCATCTTCAATCAACTTCTTTCTTGAAATTCAGAAATCAATCTGAATCCTTCTTGGCAGACTGGTTCAAACTCTGCACTTGAGAGACTTGTTGATGTAAGTCCCTTTCTTCACTTTATTAGATGGAGCTCTCTCTCTCCAACTTCTTCTGAAGATTTTTCTGAATTCTTCTTTGAATTCTCTTGACAAAACTGAGTAGATCACCACTTCAGAATGTCTTCTTAGATCTTCTGTTGAAAATCTTCTTCTGGTTTTTCATTTATCTTATGTGTGTAATAATTCTTCACATCTGTATATTACTTTTTTTTTGTTAGAGAATGTCTTTATATAGACTTTCTTCATGGTAACCGGCTGATCCGGTTTCTAACAAACTTCTGACAGCTCTGACAGTTGCAGTAGACCTGTTGATTATGGCAGCTGTCAAGTCTTTCAGTCAATTCTTGAAACTCTGTCTCTGTCAGCAAAATGTCGAGACTGAACTTTATCTTGTGCCGACACAAGTAGACTAAGTGTCAACACAAGCCTTGATGGTGTCGACACAGCTCCCTTGGTGTAGACATTGCTTCTCGACACAGCTTCTGTAGAATGTGTCGACACTAGTTCTGTGTGTCGACACAGTCACTTCTTCTCTTCACAAAAATTAACTTTGTTGAAACTCTGTTATGTGTCGACACAGTTGATGTTGACAAAGTCTTCTGTGTGTCGACACTGCCTCTGTGTGTCGACACAATTGATGTCGACTAAGTCTTCTGTGTGTCGACACTGCCTCTGTGTGTCAACACAGTTTCTTCTGGTGTCGACACAGCCTCTCTAAGTGTCGACACAATTGTCTCCAAGTGTCGACACAGCTTTTATCCAGTGTCGACACAAGCCTGCATAAGTGTCGACACAGCTTTTCTGGTGTCGACTCATGGACTTAGAAACTTTTTCATGCATTCTTGCATTTTCCTAACCTGCACATATAAACTCAAAATAACATCAAATACACCTTGATGCATATCATTGAGTAAGGTGAGACTTCTTCAAATCTGGTACACATTTTCCAATGTACCCAACATGTTGCTTTAAACACTTGATGCTCCACACAATAACCATCCTTTGTGGCAAGACCAGGATGATAATGGAAAAGACACCAATAACTCGAAACTCGTAAACAAGCGACTCACTTGAATCACATCCTCACTTGGATGTGGTGGCTCATCAGGAGGCTCAATAGGGGGGTCATCATAGAACTCGTCACTAGGGTCATGATCCTCCACATGAGTACCATTGTGAGGGGTAGCATCCCCGTGAATGGATGACATAGCCACTACGAGATCAACACCAGACTCCGAGTTCTCGGTCGTGAAGTGACTCGACGCAATGACAAGGGGAGGGGGGCATAGAATTACTCTCAAGAATGGGTCTGTCGACGTGATGTCAAGACATGAGTCTAGGGTAGGGGTGCTAATTAACCCAGGACATGACAGAAGTGGGGGTGTAGGTAAGGGACAAAATACCATAGACTCAATAGGCCGCTCAGGCTCACCCTCAGCCGGGGTCACAAGAGACGAGCTAGAAACAAAAGATAGGTCACTCACTGGGGTCAAAGCAATCAGTATCAAGTATTACTTTAGTCATGTCTGACGGAACAATGATATGCAAAGTGGTGTTCTTTGTGTAGAAGGAGCTCGTACTGCAGAGGGCAAGGTGAGGATCTAATCGACTAGCTCTTAAGGTTCTCAAAGACTATTCATAACGAAGGGCGAGTTGATATGTCGACTAGAGGGACTTCGAGCTATGATAAACCACCTTAGTACGAATGTCAGATCGAATCCCAGACCGAAATCTGGAAGTGGTCATGGATGGGTCCTCTCGAATATCACTCCTCACAATTAACTCATCAAAACGATCTATGTACTCCGCGACATACATGAATCCTTACTGAAGGGAAAATAATTGGTCGAGCAAGTGACTCCGATACAACGAAAGAAGATACCTCTGACACAATGTATGTTTCATGTCCACCCAACTAGTGATGCGATGGAGGCGGTCTCGCTCACGGGTCCTCTCAATGCTAGACCAATATGCTCTCGTATGATCTAAAAGTCTAAGTTTCACAAACTTGACGCAACGCTCACTGAATACCTCAAAATGATCAAGATAATACTTTATATGGATGAGCCAATAACCGAAAGACTCGGGACTCGATCAACCGTCTAAGGAATGGGCAGCAATACAAAACTGACTCTCAAGATCTCTCTCGGAACGACGATCCTCATAATAACCATCCCTAAGGTAATTGAGTCGTGTCGAAGGATCAACACGATCCGCTCGTGTGTACAGATAAACACGACGAAAATCATCATACTGATCATGTTCAGTGTTGTGGGCTGACCAAGGCACCGAAGAATCCAGAGCCGGATGCGTTTTGACTATGATCTAATGTTGAACTGAAGGCGTGGAAATATCGACGGTGGCTGTCAACAGCGGTGGGTGGTGGAGACAGACCAAAAATGCGTAGATTCAGTGACGTATGGCTGTACGGGCGAGGGGAAGATGGATCTGATGTTTAGGAGTGGATCCGGGCGAGGGAATGAGGGGAGGGTGAGGGGAAATAGCGGATCGGGCTGCAATAATCCAGATTTGGACTGATCTGGATAGGGTGGCTGATCAGAGGTGATTCCACGGGAGAGGAGGCGGTGGAGAGCAAATCTGGCGGTCGAAATTAGGACTGGCTGTTGGGAAGGAATTGGAGGGGCGGCATGATGCGGTAGAGGGGTGGAGAGGCGGCAACAGTGAGAGGGAGGGCTACAGAGGCAGTGGCAGTGAGAGGGAGGGCTGGAAGTTGGCGTCAACTTGCTGGGAGGTAGATAAGGGGGCCGGCGGTGGTACAGAAAGGGGAAAACCTTAGGGGTGAACAGTGGATTTAATTTTTGAACAGTTAAATCTGGACAGCAATATGTGGCCGATTTTGGAGGTTGTAGGGGTGCTGCGGGAGGGTTTCAGAGGAGGGAGAAGGAGTCTGGGGTTAGGGGGCACCTTGGAAAGAGAGATACAAGCCTAGGAGTCGTCGCCTAGGATTCCACGGAGTCGGCACCGTGGCGGGATCGCTGGAATCCGGGAATAGCTTTCTCCAAATTCTGCAATCGCTCTAATCAGCTCACTAACATCCTATTTATAAAAAAATAAAGGCTAGGGCATCCAACCTTCGATGATTGTGATTGGTCAGAGGTAGGGTCACTCAAATACAATGATAATAGATCAAAAATACTAACTTAATATATAAAATTGATTCGCAACGCGAATCCGGACGTATCTGCGGAGTCCGATTGTCGATTCGGGTAAAGCCATATATGGAAAGTCACCAATTGGTCCTAAACGGTCCCAAAACTCGTCCTCCACTGCAGATCCTCGTTTCTGCTCTAAATCAGTCCCCCATCAGAATCTAACAGGAATTTTTGCATATAAACAAAGGTAAAAGCTTCAAGCATGTGAAACTATAGAAAAAATGTGATGGAGATCGACCGCATGTTCGTGATCGGAGAAGATCAGATCACCACGTCATGGGAACCACTTTTGCATATTTGTGCAGATTTGTAGTTGATAGCATCACTTGTGAATACGAACGTGAATTGCTTACGTGTTTCAAAATTATAGGTTCGCTGTGTAAATTTTGCTATACCTATATAATTATCATTGCTAAAATTTAATTCCGGATAAATTGAAACGTGCATGCATTGCTTAGGTTGAGTTGATTGCATTTATTTTACACAATCACGTAGGTTGCATTAGCGTGTCGGTACCAACATATTCACACCCAAAATGAATTTGCAATAAAGTTAAGGCAACTTTTTCCACCGAGGCCCATGCCTTTTTAAAGGTATTCCTACTTTTCCTAGGAAGCACTTTTCCTCTTTCAAGCACTTAGGTACGACCACCTTTTCAAATTATAGCTCCTGTAACGTGATGCAAAACTAGAAAATTATGAAGCATGACGCTTACATAAGACAGCTGGATACCCAGATAGTCAAGAACACCATGTCAAGCATGTCATCTGACATATTTCACTTTCCCACTCCTTCAAGACACTTCTTGCATACTTTTACTAGCACTTGGAAAACTATTAAAAAACCCAATTGATCTCATTTTAGATTATTTTCTAGCCCCTCTCGTTTCAATTATACTTAAATATTGTGCTTTAAATTTTAATTAAAGAAATTAGTTTATTTACTCCTATCCTTTGTCATGTTTAACATTAAAGAAATTCTTTGATCACAGCTCATTCTAATATAATTTAGTGTTTCATCATGCATATCTTTAACAATTTTGACATATCTTTAACACGTATGATTCTTTCTAAATGAATATCAAATCAATTCTCATAGTATTCAATCACATGCTTTACCCATAACAATAAAACTAATATGAACATTTATTTGCTGTTTATATATTTTTCATCAGTTTTCTTAACCTAAAAAATTCTTAAGCTAAAAATTTGATTAAAAGGACTAGTAATAGTTGTATCCCAATAATATAAAAACCTATTTTTCTAGGTTCAAGAAAACAACATTCTGTAAATGCAGAGATAAGGATTAGGACAAGTTCCCCACAAACATCACATTTTAGGACGAACTTCATGACCACCTGAAATTAAATTTTGTATGCTATGTTCAGAGTGTGTATGGCCTATATTTCAAAAGTTACCGTCACATGCAAATTTAGTGTGCTTATCCCATATCCATCGATCAACTAGTGAAGGAAACCACTTGCACCATTTCCAACCAAACAACCAGAAACACTGAAATATTTGTTTCAGGCCACCATTAACCAAGGTACTAGTTAAGAGATGCAAATGAAATTTCAGCATAGGTCATCATGATTTTGCATTTGAAATTGTAATAGAAAGAGAACCCGTAAGAATCTTCTAACACGCATTAGAAATTACTATAGAACAAATGGAGAAGCCCAGACGCGAACAAAGGGGTCTAGATGGCTCCAATTGTAGGAATCAAGTAATGTGAAAGAAGATGAAGCATCAACACCAAAATAGGACAAGCCAAAGTTAGTACCTTAAGTTAGTACCACAAAAATTGTTAAAATGCATAAACCATGCAGTTAGCCTTGCAATAACTATTATATATTTCAAAAAAAAAAATGTTTAGCTAAGGGCAATTACAAAAGAGTATCTGACCACTCAACATTGAGTAATGGTTATATAGTTAAAGTTAAAGATTAAGGCTCCGTTTGGGGGACTTATTTTCACCGATCAAGCGGTTACAACCGCATAAACCGGACCGGTGAAAATGAGGGTTTTGCCACTACCCGTGTGTTTTGGTCGCGCAAGTTCTCATTTTAAGGTCCGGTTCATGCGGTTGTAACCGCTTGACCGGTGAAAATAAGTCCCCCCAAACGGAGCCTAAATGAACAAAAAGAATAATTGCCTTAAAATTATGTGGCCAACTTGAAAAGTGACAAATTGTTAGCCTTTAAACAACATTTATTAAATGAGACAAGTTAGAGTTCATTAGTGGAGTCAAATGTGATATGGGATAAAATGTCTAGTTCTATAAGAAGATTGTAAAAGAGTTGAGAAATAGATAATTTATTGATGAGGAAAATGATGGAGTACAAAAAATTATAATGGAAATTATGTTTTCAAAAAATCACAAAAATTAAATGTCTAGGTTGAGTGTGATATAAACGAGAAGTATGGATGTATAAAAATATTATAAAATATAAAAAATGATTATATTAGAGAAACAATGAGAGTAACATCTATAGCTGACCCCAAATGATTCAGATGGGCCACAAGGCTATTAATGATGATAACTATAACTGATATTTCTCAAAGTAGATAATAAGAAAATAGACTATGGTGGTTTGTGGTGGTTGTATGTGGAGGTGGTGGTGGTGAGAGTGTGGAAGAGATTAGGTTTACGGAGGTGAGGGAGACCTAAGTGGGTATAACAAAGAGCAGAATCATCACATAGATAAGCAACTTGGATAATATGACCTCTCATCATACTAAGTTGATAAAAAAAATACAAAGCATCAAATGAAGTGCATGGTGAACTAAAAAGCTCGTGTCCTTTGACAAGAAATGTAAGAGAAGAACAAAGAAAAAATGAACGGTTCAAAAAGCGCATTGATTGACCCAAGAAAGTAACTAATGTTAGATCCACCTTCACGACCTTCCAATGGATTCCATTGTGATACCAAATCATGAAGAAGGAAAATGACTGTTGATGATAATATTGTACTTCAAGGAACACAACTGCAGGGGCAAGGGAGGAAGAATGAATATAATAGGATCTTAGAGGATAACGAGATGAGGAAAAGGTAGAGAAGAAGATGAAGTAACACATCTCAAGGGGGAGGAGATGAGGACTCAAGCGCCTATGAATTCATTCCATATTCTTCAATTGAGGGCACATTTGAATTTCTCTCCCCGGCTATTTTAGCTCTCAAGGACACTATGAAGCACCGAGGCTTCTCTGAAGGTTGTGTACCTGTATCGGGTACAATTCCAGTACTAGTACGTACCAGATATTCAGTGGATACGCTTGTTATCGTGTGGATACGCTGAAAGTTGGCAGCTCATTCTACATATATAATAGAAAGAGTTTGCTTTTCTAAGTAAAAAAAAGTTAGCTCCAAGTCTTTTAGATAAGAAAAGATTGTGACATTCAAATAAATGCAACTACCAATATTTGTATTAGAAAGCAAAATGTGCGCAACATTTAAGTTTCTTTTTAAGGTTAGAATTACAAATAATTTCACTTAAATTTGATTGTATTTTTTATGTATTTGAGGATTAAATATTTTAAATAAGTTTTGTTTGTACTTGTTCAAAATAAATTTTCCCACGTATATTCTCTTTTTCAAAAAGATGTGCATATCTATATATATCAATTTTACTTGAGATGCATCTTAGTATCCTTTTATTTATTTATTTTCATATCACCATACCAAATATGTATTGTACCCAATACATGGCAATACTTGTATCCAAACCGGTGCTTCATAGATAGACGCACGATATGGTCTCATCTATTAGGATGATCGGACATATGGAAACTGAATTGTTTCAAGATGAAGTTTCTAGTATCTCCAATCATGAAAGCATATGAGCTTTTGTAAGTAGTTTTCCAATTTTGGGGATAGAGCGAATGCTCAAACCTCTCAAAAATTTAACATTGTCGGCAGCGCTTGGCAAAGATAAGTGGAAATGAGAATTCATAAAGCCAACCACAAATTACCGGGATAAGTCTATTGATGATAAGGATGATAACTCAAAAGATTGTAATGCAATCTAATCGTCTCCATCTACCCATGGATTTGCATAAAACAAACACATGCCAAAAAAATCCAAGAATTGTGAGGGAGAATATAATAAATCCGGACAACAAATTTGAAACATAAACCCTAATTAAGCGCATCAAACTTTGAAGGCGTACAGCTCTGCAATCTAATCGTCGCCATCTACCCATGGATTTGCATAAAAGAAATACATGCCTAAAAATCCAAGAACTGTGAGGGAGAATATAGTAAATCCGGACAACAAATTTGAAACATAAACCCTAATTAAGCACATCAAACTTTGAAGGCGCGCTGCTCTTAAACAAGTACAAAAAATATTCTAAAAATTGAAGTAAAAAACTAAAAAGTGAAGTGAGGAAAAGTCACCTGACCCTCTCCAAATTGTTCAACTCCAGCACCGCTGCCTTCATCCTCTCGCCCTCCTCCCTCCACCGGCGCTCCAACTCTTCCAGCCTTTTGATGCAAACGGCGACGTTGCTCTCTGCAATCAGAATCGCACGTCTCCGGGCGGCAACCCTTCTCGCCTTAGATCTCTCAAACCTAAACTGCAGCGGTAACTTCATTCTCTCATGAAGAACGCAAAGTAGCAAGATCGAGAGCGATTAGGGCTAAACAGAGTCATACATAGTTTTGTAGAGGTCTTTAGAATGCGACGCCGGCGATGGAGATGAATTTTTCCGGGGTTCTTGGGAAAAATCTAGGGTTACAAGGGTAAACCACAGAGAAGGGTCCCCGGAAAGGCGATTGTGGCGACGGGAGGTTATGGAGAGGGAGCAAAGATCTCTGCAGCTCAAACAGTGAGCGGCAACACCCATTTCAAGGATCTTGATCCATATCTCGTCTGGGAGAAACGACATGAGCTTGGTAGTGATCGGCGGTTGAAACCAATCCAGATAGAAAGAGAGGGAGAAAGATAACGGAGAGGCAATAGAAATAGACGGGGGCCGCGATGGATTGGATATTAGCACCCAAAATATTTTATTTTTACTATCAGCACTACAACTGAAACAACATTGTTCGGGAGAGGCAAAATTATCAGCTCAGTGTAACGGGCGACCGAAAACGAACGCGCGCGAGCCCTAAACGGGTTCCTCATGCTCTATATGTTTATAGTGTCTCCTCTGTTAAGAATCTGTCATGGATCACTTCAAAAAATCAAGAAAGGAAGGAAGAAGACGATTAAATCGTCGAGATAATAGTCTTTTTTGTCGAGGAGAGCAGAGAAGGCAAATGATATGAAAAGCAACAGCGAAATATTACACTATTATTGTCACAGAAGTCTCCAATACATCTATTTATAGAGAGTAAGCAGAACACAACTGTGCAAAGCAGTTTTGCCGACAACTTTAGTGAAGAGATCGGTTGGTTGTTGTTTGGTATGGGCATGGCTTGGATCAATAATATTGGCTTCCAATTTTTCACAAACTAAGTAGCAATCAAGTTCGATATGCTTCGTTCTTTCATGATAAACATGATTTGATGTGATGTGTAAAGCGGCCTGATTCTCGCAATGAAGAGAGACTGGGTTAAATTGTTTGCCTGCAAGTCTGTTAGCAGATTGAGTTATCATGTTATCTCACAACATGTAGTTGTCATTTTCTGATATTCAGACTCTGCAGAGGATGTAGAGACTGTATTCTGCTTTTTGGTTTTTCGGGAAATAAGGGCTTCACCAAACTTGATGCAAAAACCGATAATGGAACGTCTCGTCATAGGACACGCCGTCCAATCAGCATCGCAGAATGCTTCCAACTTCAAAGTGTGGTTTGATGGGAAGAACAATCCTTGATGCGATGAACCCTTCAAGTATTTTACGACCTTTCGTGCCATGTTTAGATGAGGAGTGCGAAGCTTTGCCAGAAACTGGCTTAGAATGTGGACTGAATATGTGAGATCAGGTCTAGAAACTGTGATCATTCAATTTATGGTTTTGTTCTATGGGCAAACTTGTTGGTGAGCAATGAGTCATATCAGCAACTGTCAAAATATCACTGATATATTTACACTGAGTTAGATAAATTCTCATTTCATTCCTGAAAACTTCCAGCACTAAGAAAAAGTTCAAGTTCTCGTGATCCCTGATTCTGAATTTGTCATGAAGGAAATTTTTAAAGGAGTTAATTTCAGCCAAGCTATTCTTTGTTATAATGATGTCATCAACGTATACTAACAAGACAGTAAAATGATCTTCAATCTTCTTGATGAAGAGGGAGTGGTCATTTTGAGACTGAATGAATCTCAATTCAGCAATAGTAAAGCTTAATTTCGCAAACTATTGTCTTGACGCTTGTTTTAACCTATATAAAGACTTGATTAGACGACACACATGATTTTTATAAGTGGTGTTGAGATGAAATCCTTATGGAATTGTCATATATACTTCCTCATTTAAATCCCCATGTAAAAAGGCATTGTCAATGTCCAATTGTTTAATAGGCCAATTTTGGAGGAGACAACATCAATGAAACAGTGAACGGTCATCATTTTGACAACATGAGGGAATGTGTACTGATAATCAATACCTTCTACTTGTGTAAACCCTTTGGCCACTAATCTAGTCTTGTATCTTTCAATAGATTCGTTTGTTTTGTGCTTGATTTTATAAATCCATTTGCAATTAATTGGTTTCTTCCCATTTGACAACTCTGTTATATACCAAGTTTGATTGTCTTCCAGGGCTTTAATTTCTTTGGTCATAGCTTCCCTCCACAAAGGGTCCTGATAGGCCTGTGAATAAGAACGGGGTTCTGTATAATTGATAGGATGGGAGATAGATGAGTATATGCAATCCTTATGCCAAAATGGGGGATGTGAAACTCGTGAAGATCTTTTGATTTCTGGACTAAGAGATGGAGGTTGTAGTAAGGAAGGAAAATGTTGGCGTTAAGATATTTTCTCAGAAGAAATCCAGGAAGGGGAGGGCCGGCGGAGGTGAGGGAGAAGCAAAGAGGGAGAAAGATATGAGACTTAGGGAGCAACCCTAATAACCTTCATACATTCAAGATACCTTACATCTAGAACTCCTCCCCCTCATATAGATGAGGGAGGGAACCATACAAGGAAAAATAAAATTAATTAAGTAATTAATTAGTTTAATTAATATTAAATTGGTTAATATTAATTAAATTAATTAGCACAAATTAATTACATGGGCAAGCATGGCGGTTTTCAAATGCGCGCTCCATACATTATGACGAAGGGGGTCCACTTGAGTTAATGTGCTCGTGAGCATAGCGGCTTCCACATGTGCTCCCATGATTCCTGCCAGATGGTGTGCTCAGTCAAATGCAACGTCGTAACAATATCCTCCCTTGAAAATTGACCTTGTCCCCAAGGTCAAGATTACCAGATTTGTCAGGATTTTTAACAATAGGAGGGACGTATAATTCGTGGCCGCTGGGTGAAAAAGGTATGATAAACTGAAGTACGGTTAGAAGAAAATGAAGGGTACAAGGGGGGTGATTGCTAGTGAGGAGGTAAAAGGAAAGAATACAGAGGTAAGAAAAATACTTAGAGGGGATATGAAAGGGGGTGAAGGAAGATGGCGTGTGTCGTGAAGCGAAGGTAGCCATAGGTGTAAACATATATAATGAGAGAAGAAAGTAGAATTGAAAAATAAAATTAGAGGAAAGTTGTCTTTTAGCGGGGTGTTGGGGGCTAGGGATGAAGATAAAAATGGGATGGAAGAATGATGGGCGGTTGTAGCTAGGAGAGTTTGCTTCAGTTTTGAGTTTTGTTTTTGGGAAGAGGAAAATAGTAAAGAAAGAGAGAGAAGATGGATGTGACATCACAAGGGAAGATGAAAGAAAATTATGGCAGTTATCAATCTTTTGGAATGTTGGAATTTGGTTGAGAAAGCAAGGGGTGAGGCATGTGGGGCATGGTCGGGTATGGAAGGGAAATGGGAGACAATAATGGAAGTGGGGCAAGCTGTGAGCATAATTAAAAAACAGATAGCGGGGGAAATGATGGTGGTGTGGCCGGCTGGAAAGGACAGGGAGTGGGTCAAATTCGTCTCGGTAATACTTAGGGCATCGTGCGACTCGGGCCAGGCGAAGTGTGCCGCGCTGGGAGAAATGCAGGAGCGGCGGGTTGGCTTTGGCGGCGGAAGGAGCCAGACATCCTTGCTGGCCGCTAATGCCGGAATCGGCACGGGCGAGGGTTGGCTTCTCCAGTCGACGGCTGACGACGGATCCCGCATGACGGCCTCATCCCGGCGCTGGAGAAGTGTCACTGGAGGGAATCGAGCCTCCACGTCCAGTCGATCGAGCTCGGCGCCGGCGGCTGCGGTCGGAGTGGTGCGGGCTGGATTAGCAGTGATGTGCGCAACTGCTGTCGGAAGCGATGCTGGAGGTGCGGCGGCGGCAGCTGCTGTCGGAAGCTTTAGGCAGAGGGGAACGACAATGAGAGCACTCGTCGTTGGGATATCTTTGCATATGTCGTGGATGAGGTTGAGGTCAAGGGAGAGCACTGGGCTGGTTCCCAGCAACTGCAAGGGTATCGGGCGGAGACCGACAGGTCGTAGGGCATCAATGCGGCCGAGGAGGAGAGCCTGACCGGCGAGAAGGGCTTCAACGGACGACTGGAGGGCGCAAAGGTGGGCGTCCCGACGGTCGAGCCATGCGCGACTGTCGTCGGTGCCCTCGCGGGCTTTGGTGAGGTGGGTACGGGTTGTGGGCGCCATCGGGGAATCAGGGGGAGAGGGCGAGATCCGGCGGCACTGGGCGGGCGGAGCGGCAGGTCGGACCATTGTTGGCGTTAAGATATTTTCTCAGAAGAAATCCAACAAGGGGAGGGCCGGCGGAGGTGAGGGAGAAGCAAAGAAGGAGAAAAAGATGAGACTTAGGGATCAACCCTAATAACCTTCATACATTCAAGATACCTTACATCTAGAACTTCTCCCGCTTATATAGATGAGGGAGGGAAACATACAAGGAAAAATAAAATTCATTAAGTAATTAATTAATTTAATTAATATTAAATTGGTTAATATTAATTAAATTAATTAGCACAAATTAATTACAAGGACAATCATAGCGGTTTCCAAATGCGCGCTCCATACATTATGACGAAGGGGGTCCACCTGAGTGAATGTACTCGTGAGCATAGCGGCTTTCATATGTGCTCCCATGCAGTGGCGGAACTAGAATTTTGAAATCGCACGGGCACAATCTAAGTACTGTCAATTCGGGGGGTTCGGGGGGCAGCGCACCCTGAGCGGGGGTTCGGGGGCAGCGGTCCCGAAATTTTTTTTTTTGCAGGCGTGTGGCCCTCCTAACTTCTAAGCAAACTAAAACAGAAAACCGGGGAACAAGAGTAATTACTAATGGTGTGTTCCAGCAACACAAGACGATAGGAGCTCCAAATCAACCCTTCACAATGGATTCCACAACACAATGTTGTGTACCTAACATTAAAATGCTCGAATATTAGCACAATGGTGCGTTCAAATCAACTTTTCACAGAAATCTGGACTGAAATTCACAATGAAGAAGAAGAAGAAGAACCTCATGTCTAGGGCTAGTTCCGCCCAAAACCGGTCGGGCACGTGCCCAAAGAAGAAGAAGAACCTCCTGTTCAGGGATAGTTCCGCCCAAAACCGGTCGGGCACGTGCCCTACCGTGCCCAGGGCTAGTTCCGCCCATGCTCCCATGATTCCTGCCAGATGGTGTGATCAGTCAAATGCAACGTCGTAACAGAAAATCACTTAGCTTGCCAACAGGTAAATGTGATGTTAAGTCGGTGGTGATGCTGTCAAAAGAGTCTACTGGTGATTCAAATTCATCATCATCAGAGGGAAAAAGGTTGACATTGCTTATCAAAAAATGTTTAAAAGAAAAGATATCTTCGTGAAAGCAAACATCACGACTGATGAAGATTTTATGGGTATTAAGATCATAGACTTTATACCCATTTTGGTCAATGGGATATCCAATAAAAACACAATGATGTGCTCGTGCGGCAAATTTGTCATGAAGATGACTGGTTGTAGTAACATAGCATAAACAACAACCAAAAACTCTCGAATCAGCATAGTTTGGAGGTTTATGAAACGAGACTTCAAAAAGAGATCTGATTTGTAGAACACTTGAGGGTATTTTATTGATTAAGGAGGTAGCAGTGAGCACACATTCTCCCCAAAAATCAATGGGCATGTTGGCTTGAAAGCGCAGGGCTCGGGCTATGTCAAGAACATGTCAATGGTTTACGTGTCTGTCATGTTGAATAAACTCTACAAGTTTTGATTGTAGTGTTGAATTAATTCTTAAATTCTATTTTGCTGAGGAAATTATCCACGTGTAAGGACAACTGAACCAAATGTTGATGAATGCTAACAAACATACATGTCATGTTGTAAACTCGATGTTATTATCAGTACGACAAGTTTTGATTGTAGTGTTGAATTAATTCTTAAATTGGTGAACAAAAGAGTGCAAGAAGAAAGACACTTCAGATTTGGAATGCAATAAGTATGTCCATGTATTCCTACTAAAATTATCCACAATAGTAAGAAAATATTTGAAACCATGATGAGTGACAACCTTTGTAAGTTCCCCAAGTGTCAATGAACCAAATCAAAAGCTTTTATAGAAAAGGAATCACTCTTATTAAATGACATTCTGGATTGTTTTGCTAACGAACATACAATGCATTCATGATGTATGGCTTTAGTAAAATCAGGTATAAAAGACAAAATATGCTTTAGTTTGGCAGCTGAGATATGTCCCAAGCAGTGGTGTCATACAATGGACTTATTAAGGCTGCTGTAATTTGCCATTGGAGAAGATGTCCCAATGCATTTGTCATCTGAGAGGAAGTAATACAGTTCACCAACATGTTTGCCAATTACCTCAGATTCTTTCATCAAAGGGTCCTGTAAAAAACAAAAAATCACTTCAAAAGGTAACCAATTTGCTAACAAAAATCAAATTATGAGTGAAGGAAGGAGCAAAGAGCACATTCTTCAACTGTAACTTCTTTGTTAACCAAATAATGCATGTATGTGTTGTAGAAAATCGGGGTGCCGAGAAGAGAGATTCGAACGAAGAACGGAAATAAGAACACAACACAAACACAAAGATATACAGAGGTTCACCCAAAACCGGGCTACTCCTCTCTCCCCTTCTCCCCTTCCTTCTTGTATTCACCAAACAAAATACAAATTAAAAAGTTACAAGGATCAAAACCGATCCTACCTCGCACCTCTCTATTTGGACAAGAAACGAAAGGAGCACCGCCGCCGAAAAACACCTATCCAAGGGATCTCCAAAAGGCGCTTCCAAAACTCCTCAGCCGTAACCGCTTGGGAAAAACATAATCCTAAAATTCGGGTTACACGCCTATAAATAGGCCACGAAACCGGAAACTGGATATCCGCACACCCGGATATCATATATCCGAAATTTGGTTCGGGGGCGCCACCGGGACCGCCGCCGGGGGCTCGCCGCCCCCGGACCCCCGCGTTTACTGGTACTTCAGTCATCGGAGAGGGTCACGCTCCGACGTCTCTAAGCTCACGCGGGCTAACCCGGTGTGAGAAACAAGAGAGCCGGAAGTGTTCCCCAACTCCAACATGTGTGACATTCGCAGGAGTTCCATCTGGCAGGTGAACTTGTGTAGGAGTAAGAAGCTTATGTGGTTCATAAAGAAGTGAAAAGGATTGTGTGATATGATCCATGACACCACTATCCAGAATCTAGGTTGTACTCATGGGACTCAAGAGAGACTAGGAACAGATACCTGCCAGTCGTTGAGCAGGGTCGAAAGGATGGTGGTTCTGTCGCTGGAGTAGAGCAAGAAGACTCTGTACTTTTTGCCGAGTGAGGGAACTGGGAGTATCAGGTGGAATTCGGATCAACTTTGAGAAGTTCAACTGAATTGGTGGCATGGTGCAAGGAACCCTTTCCCGTTTTCCGCCCCTTTACCTTGTAGTGTGAGGGATAACTAATGAGCTTGTAGCATTTGCTCTTAGTGTGGCCAGACATGTGACAGTGGTCGCACCATAAATTGGTTGATTTGGTGGTTAAACACACTAATTTCTGGTGGATTTAGTGTAGCATTTGTTCAACTAAATTAGAATCTTACTCTGATATCATGTTAAGAATCTGTCACGGATCAATTGAGAAAACCAAGGAAGAAGAAGATCTCTCATTTTTTCCCTAATAAAAGACATCTATAATCTCACTTTCTTATAGCCATGTCGCCCGACTGCAATCAAAGGGCAAATTGGAAGCATGGTGCCAACATAGGCCATTACAACGGCGTCGACGACATATAAATACGACCTACAAGGTGACAATTACCTTCCCTTTCACGATGTAAACACTTGATTGCAAGGACAAGCGAAAAGTAGCCGAAGAATTTATAGTTTGTTACCTTTAATATATTGACTAACATAGGCACATAGTATCGTGCTATACAGACTAGTGATCGTCCTCAGACTGAGATATATTTCTTAGGCAATTATCTTCTTTTTTTGGTTTGACTCCATATTTTCGACATCAAACTTTTCATATTGTTGGATTGTTGATCACCCTAATATGTATATTTGGTGGTTAAACACACTAATTTTTGGTGGAACGCGTGTATTCTAGTGCTCTGTAGTCAGGTGGCGACACGCCATTGGCCCCTTGCTCATTAGAGGCGAAAATTTCCAATCCGGGCCACGCACTCTGTCCGGGCGATCGACCAAGGATCGCTCATGGCCGCCTCGACCGATCCTCTGCTCTTTCCAGGTCAAACACGCAAAGTGTATTGCTTGAACGAGTATTTAATTGACCCCGGACAAACATTTTGGGATGTGACTAAGGTTTCATTTGGCACGACGTTTTTGCTCCGATAAGTTTAGATCAACACGCATCTGCCATAGAATGTATGATTGGGCAAGGCACGTCACCAAAAAAACAAAATCTGTTTTAAACATAAAAGTGGTTGAGCCTGCTTGTTGAAATTGTTGAAGTGGAAGTGGACGGTTTGAATGGACAGACTGCACAGACCGCAGAGACCACCGTCGGTCTGGCGGCTAGGTGTTGGCGGATAACCTGGTTTTGGCTAATGTTCTTCTTCTTGCGGTCTGGTTCGGCAAACACCACGGGAGGTAACCGGACGGTTAGCGTTGGCTAACCGCGGCTGTCGCGGTCTAGTTGGTGAGACCGCGGAGTCCGCTTGGAGCTGATAGGCTCTGGTTCCCGTTGAGGCAGGCGGTTAGTGCGGATAATGTTGGTGTGACCATGGTGATCTGAAAGTGATCAATCATGTAGTCTCACAGCCAATGCAATATGAGCATATGAGGTCGCACATAAGAGCATTGGAGAAGTTGGTATGATTTGTGTTGGCTTTGCTCATATGTGATATGAGTGAAGGACCAATCCTATGACGTTCTGGATGTGAAGGATTTTCATTATGGGACCTATATTGTGAATATGGGTCATCAGATAAGTGGTCGAAAGAATCTAAGGGAAATTCGTCGAGTATAGTCGTATGGTTTCGACGAATTGTCTTGACTTCGTCGAGTATAGTCGTGACATCTCAACAAGTCTGTTTGAATTCGTCGAGTATCGTTATGTTATCTCGCCGAATTGGACTTGGTTCGTAGAGTATCGTCATGACATATTTGTGCAACCCGTATTCGTCGAGGATGGGTCCTACCACAGTCAGGTCAGCAGAAGTCAAGGTCAACAGGTCAAGACAGAAGTCAAAGTCAACATGCAAGACCGCGGAAGGCCTGCGCAAGTATGACGAGCTCCTCCCACATACTCGCCGGGTAGGCGACTATGCGAGAACTTGCCCAGCCCATGCGAGTTCCTCCGGAAGTCGCCTAGTCGCCAGGGGTGGGGTATAAATGTGACCCCCCTCCTTGGATTTCCCTATAAATAGGACTCCATGGGTACGAGGTGAGGGACACAAATTCCACTGCAGGATACTCGCGAGCTCTCCTTTCAAGATATTAGCTGAGTCTTTGGATTCCTTTTCCTTAGAGGTCAGGTCACGACCTTGCGACTTGTCATCAGCTAGTCTCTCTCGTACCTAGTTCGACCACTTTTGGTTGAGAAGGGGCTGCTCCTTTCGAGCATCTGAGTACGTTGTGGGACCTTCCTTCCGCAACATCTGGGGTCCTGTTTACCTTCGTTCTTCATCCTTGTCATCCTAGTCGTCTGATCTTACCTCTGAGTCGGTAACCTTAGGCGGCATTGGTCCGAATTCGAGGTTGAGAATTTTTCTGGCTTCAACACTTGGTGCGGTGAGCATGGACCGCAGCCAAGGAGGAAAGTTTGGGGGTTTAGAAAGATGACTAATGGTAGCGAGCATGAAGAGTTGGTCGGCAACTCGATAGGAGTTGGAGATGTCACGCGAGGTGGCGAGTTCGTGACTGTTGTTGCGTTCGAGCAGTTCTCGGAGAGGATTGAGAAGATCATCCTTGCCGGGTTTTCTCATCGCCCCGCTGTCACGGCAACATCCCCTCCTCACGTGACACTGCAGGATGAGGAAGCACCGCTGAGGCGAGCTGGGAAAGAGCCCGCTTGGGCGAGAGAGGAGAGACCGATGCAGTCACGACATCATCCAGCGAGCAGCCAAGAGGTCCGTTTTCGGGATCTAATGTCGCTGGCGAGATACCGAGATACTCACCAGTGGAGCGAGTATGATGTCTCCAGCGAGGATGAAACTCGCCACCGCTAGGGAGGGAGGAGCCCCTTCTATGACGAGATCCTCGCCGCCCCCGTTCCCGAAGGCTTCAAGGAGCCCGTTCTCACCTACTACTCTGTCAGGGATGACCCTGCCAGGCATCTTCAGTGGTTTGAAGACGTCGTCTCCATCCGCAACATGTCCGACACGTTCAAGTGTTGGTTCTTCTCCATCACCCTCAAAGGCAATGCAAGGGGCTGGTTTCATCAGCTGCCAGCAGGCTCCGTCTACTATTTCTCTGATCTATGTCGGGGCCTCATGGCGAGGTTCGCGACATCCAAGAAGAGGAAGAAGGAGGCAACGACCCTCTTCAAGATTACTCAAGGGCAGCATGAGAGATTAGACCATTACATCGATCGTTTCCAGGACGAGATCTTGGGGGTAGAGGAGGTGGACAGCTTCACTTTGATGGTGGTCCTGAAGTTCGGGTTGAAGCAGGGTCTGTTCAACATGGAGATGGGGTCCAATCCCCCGAGATCTTTTGAGGAGATGGTAGAGATGGAGAATACCTTCGTTCGATGAGAGGAGAAGAACAAAGATTTCTTGACAAGGCTGGATGGAGATGATTCGATGCAAAGGGGAAGAACATGAGCTTCGGGGGCAAAGGCTAGGAGGACGCCAGAGAGGCAGGTCAAGAGAAGGAAGGAAGAGCCGAGGAGAAGGGAGGAAGGGAGTACGAGAGAAGAATCCAGGAGGTTCGAGGAAAGGAGGCAGGAGAGGCCTCGAAGGCAAGAGGAGAGGAGGCCGACGGAGGCCCAGGCAAGAAGAGGGGGAGATAGGCGATTCCAATATCCCGAGAATCGCCCCCAGTGGAGACCACTGGTAAGAGAGCGTTTCCAAGAGGTGAGGAGGAACGACAACCGACAGGAGGGAGGCCGAGGTGGAGGAAGAAGGGAGGCGATGGTCATCGCTCGTCAAGACAACAAGCATCGTCGGAGGGAGCAATGGGCGATGCGTCAGGAAGCGGAGATTCCCCTCTACTGCGACATCCATCGAGTAGAGGGGCATGGGATGTTGGCTTGCCCAGAGTTCTGGGAAGTGAGGAGGAGATTGGAGGCGGGAGTAGCGGAGGGGGAGCAGCAGAGGTAGGAGGTCCCGGTTGGACAAGTGGCATTCCAGGCTCCGGTGAGGAGGAGGAATGAAGATTGTGTCGTCTTGGGAGGTCATGGAGAGGTGATACATGGCCCAGGAGGTGGGCATATAGGGGTAATCAACGGAGGAGTCGGGCTTGGAACTTATTGTAAGGGGAGCCTCCACCAGATCTATAGGAAGAACGTCGACTCGACGTCGCAGAACCCGCCGCCATTAGAAGAGATCACCTTTTTGGAGGAGGACATGCTGGGGAATGAGAACCCCTTCCACGACGCCCTAGTGATTCAAGCTGTCATCGAAGACTTCACCGTCGACCGAATCCTCGCGGATAACGGTAGCTCGGTGAACGTCATATTCAAGAGAACTTTCGTCGGGCTTCAAGTGGAAGCGTCTCGTGTCCAGGCTACAGATGGACCCCTCTTTGGCTTCTCAGAAGAGAAGAAAGAGGTGGAAGGGGCAGTGGAGCTTTTGGTTACTCTCGGCGGGACTTCGATCTGATGCTGCTTCATCATCGTCGATGCGCCGAGCGGATACAATGTCATCTTTGGGCGACCGCTCATCAACTATTTCAAGGTCGTTTCATCGTCATATCATTAGTGCTTGAAGTACTGCCGGGGGGATGTCCAGATCAGGATCAGGGCAGATCCCAAAGCCTCCAGGGAGTGCTACTTGAACGCTGTTAGTACCATCAGCTGGATAGGGGATGCGGAGAAATTGGAGGAGCTGCTAGAGAAGGAGAAAGGGTTGTGTGCTGCTGAGGAGGTGGAAGAGGTGGAAGTGAACTCTCGAGGAGGAGAGTCTGGTCTGCTGAACGTTGGAGGATCTCTACTGCTGGAGGGGAAGATAGAGATGGTCGCTTGCCTGCAGGACAACGTCGACGTTTTTGCTTGGAGCGCCGCCGAGATGCCAGAGGTCGAAGCCGATGTTGTCTGCCATCGCCTCAACCTGGATCCTGCGGTGGCTCCCGTCCGTCAAAAGAGAGGAAGAGCGTTGCCATGCTGGCCAGGCCGATCAGGGAGGAAGTGGAAAAGCTGCTGAAGGCGGGTTTTATTTCGGAGATCCAGTATCCAGGCTGGGTCTCCAATGTTGTAATGGTGAAGAAGACCGGAGGGGGCTGACGTCTATGTATTGATTTTTCTATGCTTAATAAAGCTTGCCCGAAGGATTGCTACCACTTGCCTTAAATCGACGCGCTGGTTGATTCCGCCGTCGGGTTTCCTGTGATGAGTTTTCTTGATGCTTTTTCAGGGTATCACCAGATCCGGATGCATCCCCCCGACTGCTGCGACGTCTCCTTCATAACTAGCGATGGATGTTATAGCTACAATATGATGCCCTTTGGGCTCAAGAACGCAAGGGCGACTTACCAAAGGATGATGGATAAAATTTTCAAGCAGCAGAAGGGGCGGAATTTGGAAGTCTATGCGGATGATCTTCTTATCAAGAGCAAAAGCGTTGCGGAGCATATAACGGATCTGGTGAAGACCTTCGCTACCCTGAGGAAGTATAAGATGCGACTCAACCAGCCTAAGTGCATTTTCGGTGCAGGAAGAGGGAAGTCCTTAGGTCACCTCCTCACTCCCAGGGGGTGGAACCTAATCCAGATAAAGTGAAGGCCATTATGGAGATGACATCCCCGAGAGATCCCAAAGAGGTCCAAAGGTTGACGGGAAGGCTGACAGGCCTTAGTCGTTTTTTGTCCAAGGCAGGAGAGAAGTGCTCTCCATTCTTCAAAACTCTTTGGGGAAATCAGAAGTTCGAGTGGACCGCGGAGTGTGAGGAGGCCTTCGGAAATCTCAAGCAACAGCTAACCCAAGCGTCTCTCCTCCAAGGCCCGCAGGGGAATGAAGACCTCTTGTTATATTTGGGAGTAGGAGCAGAGGCGGTTAGCTCGGTGCTGGTCCGAGAGGAAGGAAAGAGGCAGCTCTTCGTCTACTATGTGAGTAGAGTGTTGCGGCAGGCGAAAACGAGATATACTATTCTGGAGAAGTTGGTGTTTGCTCTGGTGATTTCGGCTCGGAGGCTCCGTCCTTATTTTCAGGCTCATTCCATCAGGGTCGTCTCCGATCACCCTCTGTGTAGTATCCTGGATGGGGTGGAGCACTCAAGCAGGTTCGACATTTCTTACTCTCCAAGGGTAGCAATCAAAGCGCAGGAGGTGGCAGATTTCCGGGCCGACTTTTCGGCCGAGGTAGAAGGAGATGAAGGCTCTTCTAGCCCAGTCTCTTGGAGGATGTTTGTGGACGGGGCCTCCGGCAGGTATTCCGTGGGAGCCGGGGTAATGCTGGTGAGCCCCCAGGGAACCAGGATCGAGCATGCAGTCGAGATCCTCTTCCCCGTTACAAATAATTAGGCGAAGTACGAAGCTATGGTGACTGGCTTGTGTCTCGCCAAGGAGTTAGCCATTCGGGATACCAGGGCCTTCACCGACTCGATGGTAGTCGCGTCCCAGCTCAGAGGCGAGTTTGAAGTAAATGACCCGGTCTTGCAGAAATATTTAATCAAGGTGAAAGGCCTAATCGGGGGATTTCAATCTTTCCTCGTCGAACATGTACCCCAAGAAGAGAATTTGGAGGCCGACTATCTCGCCAAGTACGGCCCCCGGGCTGGGGGGACCGTAATCGAACTATTCCGACCGTCCATCAAAGAGGGGGAGATGATGAAGATCGAACAGAGGGCATCCTGGAGGGATCCGTTTCTTTCTTTTTTGGCAACAGGTCAGGTTCCTGCTAGCGAAGGGGATCAGAGGAAATTTCGCTACAAGCATGCATACTACTTACTACAGGAAGGAGAGATCTATCGTAAGACTATCTCAAGCCCTCTGGCCCGGTGCCTGACAGAGGTTGAAGCCCCTCGTGTTCTGGAGGAGATTCATTCGGGAGAGTGCGTCAGTCACTCGGGGACTCGTACTCTGGAACAAAGAATTCTAAGACATGGATATTTTTGGCCCACCATTCGAAAAGATGCAGAAGCCTTCTCCAAGAAGTGTCCGCATTGTCAGCTCTTCGCGCCTCTTCAACTACAACCAGCTCAACACCTTCGATCGATCACTGCTCCATGGCCCTTCACCATTTGGGGGAATGGACTTGATCGGCCCTTTCCCTGAGGCATGTGGACAGAGGAAGTTTTTCCTCGTCATGATCGATTACTTCTCTAAATGGATCGAGGCGAAAGCTCTTGCCAAGACCACTTCGTAGATTGTAAAGAATTTCATCTGGGGAGAGATTGCATGCAGGATCGAGATTCCTCTCGCCATCGTCACCGACAACGGTCCATAGTTCGCCAGCTTGGAGTTAGAAGACTTCTGTAAGCAGGTAGGGACGGATCTTCGATTCGCCTATGTGCATCATCCTCGCAACAACGGACAAGTGGAGGCCGCCAACAATTTGATCATCAACCTCCTGAAGAAGAAAGTCACCAACTTGAAGGGCAATTAGGCAAGACAGCTCCCCTCGGTCCTTTGGGCTCTGAGAACAACTCCAAACTCGGCTACGGGGGAAACTCCCTTCAAGTTGTCCCACGGGTCTGAGACACTCATCCCAGTGGAGTTTGAAGTTTGGAGCCCGAGAGTCATAGCAGCTGGAGACGGCAGCGAAGAATGGCGCTTGGAGAACGAAGACGCTCAAAGGCTATCGCTGGATTTTGTTGAAGAGCTTCGTGACTTAGCCGCTATCCGCCAGGAGGAGATCAAGCGGCGCATGACAAAGCACTTCGACAAAAACGTCTACCTAAAACATTTTCTCGCTGGGGATCTGGTCATGAAAAAGGTGGACGCCGCAGGAAGGGGTACAACGGTCGGCAAGCTGCATCCTAATTGGGAAGGTCCCTTCATCGTCCAAGAAGCTTTGCCCACCGGAGGCTATTATCTTCAGGATCAAGTCAGAGAGCAATTGAGAGGTACTTGGAGTGAGGATGACCTGAAGAGATTCTATCCCTAGCATGAATGTTGTACTTTCCTTGTAAATCCTGTTTTTACATATGTATATATATATAGATAGTGACAACCATGTGGTTTCTGTCTGCTTTTTCAAAGATTTTTGAGGCCTTAGGGTTCAGCTCCGTGCTCGATCCGAGAAACCGGCTGTCATCCTGTTCCTCCTAGATAGCCCAGTGCGGATGATGGGACGATGCCTCCAGAAGCGCTCTTGTAAGACCGAGCCTCTGCACTGACAGACGAGATCAGCTCCCTCCTTGCACGTTGGCCTAGGTACCCCCGACTGCATCTCTCCTCCGACTGGAGGAACTATCAGAAACAGGTTTAGACTCCAATATCTCGGATTCAAGGAAGGATCGACCTTGCCAAGCTCTCATTTAGGCAACAACCATTCGATTATTTTCAAAGGCAGGATAACCAGCCAAAGGACAAGGGAAGACCCAAGGTAATATGTTAGTCGCGAGTGCGTCCCGGAAGACCCTCAGAAGAACATTACCCCTCGCTCATACACTTGCGCTCGTAGCCATGTGGCAAAGTTGGAAATGATCTTCACGGTTGGATTGGGAAGCAAACCTTCGACCTATTTCTCCTAGATAGACTAAGGCGGACGATGGGACGCTTACATCCCTCCTCGGGATGTAAGCGTCCTTGTAAGACCGAACCCCTGCATTGACGGCCGAGATCAGCTCCCCCCTTGCATGTCGGCATAGCTACCCCCGATTGCATCTCTCCTCCGACTGGAGAAACTATCAGGAACAGGGTTGGACGCCAACCTCCCAACTCGACCGCGGCGGGATCATCGTTCTCTTTATAATTTCTTCGTCCTCAAAGATAATGATGCATTTGATTCATTGGCATTCTCTTAAGCAACAGGGAAAACTACAACAATGTCTGAAGTCCACGAGTGGCAGTGTCACCGTAAGTCCAAGTCCCTGCACGAGCTCATCTCTTGCATATTGGTTAAGGATCTCCTCGAGTGAGACCAAGTTCCTCGATGGAGTGATGCTGTAGTCCGTGAACTCTATACGAGCTCCTCTACTGCAGACCGACTACTTGCCTCCCCGAGTCGACTCACACCACTCTAGTTGAGCAAAGCTCCTGAGAGCTGTCGACTCCAACAATGTTTAAAGTTCTCGAGTGGTAGTGTCCTCGTAAGTCCAAGTCCCTACACGAGCTCCTCTCCTGCATATTGGCCAATGAACTCCTCGGGTGAGACCAAGTTCCTTGCTGGAGTGATGTCGTAGTCCGTGAACTCTGTACGAGCTTCTCTCCTGCAGAACTGTAACAACCCCATCCGTTCATATGGTATATTCTAGAAGGTCCGGCCGGGGCCCCACAGGATATATCACAAAACAGGCGGTGAAGGTACAGGATGATACCAGAGTAGCGCATCGCACCTATCACAAATCATTCTAGCGGAAGCCTAGACTACAACTTGAACTCCTCATGAATGTCCAAACATAAAACTCCACATTTTATAAACTATAGGAATGTCTTACAACAAGTCCAAAGAGTTGGTCTTATGACCTTACAGGGATTTCAAGCAGCGGCCTAAACAACTTGGCGCGCAGGCCGGCCACAATAAAAGAAAACACACACAATCATACAGATAACCTTCGAGGGCTAGCAGCAGTAGCAGCAACAACAGCAGGAACATCAACCTCTATGCGTCCCGCTCGGCTCTCCAGCACCTGTACAAGGACAATCCACCCAATCGGTGGCAAACAAAAGCAACGGTCAGCGTTCAGCTGACCAAATTATAACGACCCTACCCCTTCTCTCGGGGCAGCGGTAATCTTCCCTGCAGGCATAGCAAATCACAAGGATGGCAATATATATATCATTAAAATGTGCTTTCACGCACACAAGCCATCACAACTGTTCGCCACCCGGCCCAACGGTCCGTGCACTCAGGGCACATTCTTGGTGTTCCGGCAAATCTCTTGCCCACCACCGTATCAGGGTCATCACCCAACGGTAAATATCTTGAGCATTTACTCCATGGCGTGTAGCCGGAGTTAGTCTTCCTACACCGGGATGGCTCGTAGCCCCCCATTGTGTCATGGCGCGCAGGCCGAAGACTCTTGCTATGCGCTCCAACAGACCGCACCTTTTGGTCTCACGTCGGACGGACATAGCGCAGGTCGGATCCTCCACCCCCCGTTGCTCAAATCGCCTTGCCTTCTCTGAGTACAACATACTCATGGCTCTAACAAAGGCGCGGGTCGGTCTCACCAATCCTGTTCTTGGCATTCAAGGCTGGGTATTTCTCTATACCCATTTTTTTAGCACAACAGCGGGTCTTTCCTGGGCCTCTCAGTACTTCCTGTGACTCTCTTCACAGGTGGACACCGCACAAGCACAAATGTCAGGGGTCTTTCCTGGCTATCCTGCCAGTACTTCCTGTTACTCGCTTCACAGGTGGACACCCTACGACATCAAGCATCAAAAAGGGCATTTCCTGGTCACACCAGTACTTCCTGTGCTTCATTCACAGGTTGGACCCAAAAACATCACATAGTTATTTTTCCTGGGCTACCACCTCAGTACTTCCTGCTACTCCTTTTCGCAGGCATAATCCGTAGACTCCTTAACCTACACGTTATCACGGAGTCTTCTCCGGTTCGTATGCAACATCACCAATTCAGACCAACCTGTCCAGATGGGCTTCACACAGCATGCCTATTCCGTACTCCATTTCCGGATCTATATGCTAACAAAGGGGATGTCAAGCATCCACCCAAAGATTTCCAAAATCAGCCACCTCTTGGTGGGGGAAATCACAACGCTATGCCAAAAAGAAGCCTTCACATGACTAGGAAGAAGAGTCGTTACCCTTGACGACCGCTTCAGTGCCATGACCTCAAAGCTTGCTTGCAAGACTTGCAAGAGCGTTTCCTCCGCAACGCCGGCTTCGGATTTCTCGTCGGTAACCAGCAGCACCACCAGCAGCAGCCCCTTTCCTTCTTCCTCCTCCTTTCTCTCTCTCTTTCTCTCTTAACTTGAAGAAAGATCAAGGCCAAAATAAATGAGAATCACTTCTCAGTTTTCGGCCTTTAGGAAAAAGAGAAAGAAGCTTCAGCCCTTGGATCTCAGCTGAAGGAATGGACGACCACGATTTTGCCAAAACACAGATTTTGACCCGACACGGCCTCGGACACGGCCGTGTGCCAGGCCGTGTGCCTCAAGCAGTGGTCAACCGACTCATCCAAACCAGTGACACGCCCATGGAACACGCCCGTGTCATGGGCCGTGTCACCAACACGCCTTCAGACACGCCCGTGTCTGTGGCCGTGTGCCTGGGCGAAAAAAATCCCAAAACATCCCGAGACTTCACACGGCCTGCGACACGCCCGTGTCCCAGGCCGTGTGCCCAGACACGACACAAAGACACGCCCTGTCGAAATCCTTCGTCGGGCTGAGTTTGTCGACCCGATTTGACACGCCCTGTGACACGCCCGTGTCACAGGCCGTGTTCAACCTCTCGACACTCAGACACGCCCGTGTCTGTGGCCGTGTGTCTGGGCGAAAAAAATCCCAAAACATCCCGAGACTTCACACGGCCTGTGACACGCACGTGTCCCAGGCCGTGTGCCCAGACACGGCACAAAGACACGCCCTGTCGAAATCCTTCGTCGGGCTGAGTTCGTCGACCCGATTTGACACGCCATGTGACACGCCCGTGTCACAGGACGTGTTCAACCTCTCGACACTCAACACTCACATCTCGATACTCGACGATCGTCGAGTAAAAATCGTCGAGCACGCGACACGGCCCTGGACACGCCCGTGTCCTGGGCCGTGTGCCTCCTCTCGACACATCGTCGAGCGAAAAATCGTCGAGACAAGGGCCGATCGTCGACATAACCTCGACACGCCCTGCGATGTACAACCCCATATTCGCTGAGCCAGACCAAGAGGCACAATGGTCACAGGAGGGTTAGCCGAAGTGGTCCCGCCCTAAGGAGGATCTCGCCCACAGAAGGCGGAAGCGCTCTCGCCGAATGTTATAAGGGAGAAATCGTGGGCCGAGAATGCCAAGCGCAAGCCGCGCGGAAGCACTCCCGCCCAAACCAAGCTCCTTTCTCAAAGAGTTCTCGCCTAAGCGGCGAGAACGTTCGCGCCATGCCCTGGGCCGAAAGGTCTCGGCACTAGCTCCCGCCGAATGGGGCCCAGGGCCTTTGGAAGAATGTCTTTATTGCCCTCAGGAGAAATTACTTCAGTACCCTCAGGAAAACAGCGGGATTTGGCTATTGGCAGACCAACTAAGGGCTTTTCAGTAAATTCAGGACAGGAAAATGCTATAAATAGACCCATAAGGGCTCCTTAGAAAGCAGGCGATCATTGTCTCCGGAATTCTAGTGCTTTCTGAGGAGCTCCTAGCCCAGCTTTGGCTTTGGAGGGGAAGCTCTCAGAGATCTTCCGGGTGTGAGGTGGGACCTCCCTGCTGAGGCTTTTGGGTCAGTCTTAGGTCCTTAGAATCCAGTCAAGGGGTGGGACTTGAGAGAAGTAGGTTTCGGCTGCACCCCCTTTTTTCTTCGAACTTCAGTTGAGGTCAAATTTGGCTTCAACAGTTCTGGTGCGGTGAGCGTGGAACGCAGCCGATTCAAGAAAGCCTTAAGTTTTGTCCCATGGCTGGAGGTGAAGGTGAAGGGTCAGGTTCTGGAGGCTCCCCCACCCGGGGAGAGGAAGCGACGAGGAGGATGCTGGATGAGTTCAGGCGAGAGGTTCTGCAAACGATCAGCTTGGCCTTCTCGGCGAGAGGCGAGTGGGCCACCCCTCAGGTCCCGATAGAAGAGGTTCCGCTCTTAGGCGAGAACGCCCCAGGGCAGCGCCCAGGAAAGGAGGTCCCGGGCGAGGCTGGCGAGAGAGACGTGGCCGCGCGGGAGCTATTCCCGGGCCAGAGCCAGCGCCCGGGCAAGGAGGCGCTAACAGAGCCATGCGAGAAGGAGGCGGCGGTGCGGGAACTCTTCCCAGGGCATGGTCTCGCGGATCGGGCAAGCCAGCCGAGGCCGCGAGACGTACCTTCTCGCCAGGCAGGAGGCGAGAGCCCGTTTAGCGAGCTCATCATCTCGGCTCCGGTGCCGGAGGGGTTCCGGGAGCCCGACATGTCCTACTACTCAGGGAAGGATGACCCGGTGCAGCACGTACAGTGGTTTGAAGACGTCGTGTCAATAAGGCAGATGACAGACGCCTTCAAGTGTCGACTGTTCGCCATCACATTGAAGGAGAAGGCAAGGGACTGGTTCCACCAGTTGCCAGCAAGGTCAATCTACTGTTTTGAAGATTTGCGGAGAAGCTTTCTGTTGAGATTCTCAACCTCAAAGAAGCGGAAGAAGGAAGCGGAGTGTCTGTTTGCAGTAAGGCAGAGGCCGGATGAGACGTTGGGTCACTATGTCGACCGGTTCCAGGAAGAGATCCTTCTGGTCCAGGAGGTTTCAGGGTACGCGCTGATGTTGGCCTTCACCCTGGGGCTGAGACCGGGATTTTTTAGCATGGAGTTGAAGAGGATGCCCCCCCTCTCCTTTGAGGAGCTCATGGAGAGGGCGGCAAAGGAGATTGATTTCGAGAGAGCAAACCCAGCGTTCGCCAGGAAGTTGGCCAAGCTAGCAGAAGAGGACGGGAAGGAACCAGCAGCAGGAAGACAGAAGGAATCAAGAGAGCAGAGGGAGCAGAGAGAAGATAGGAGAAGGGAGGAGCCCCGAAGGTTTGGGCAGCAGCAGGGGTGGGGGGCCCGGGAGCCAGTCAACCGGTTGGGTTGGAGGCCCCAGGAGGGTCGTCCCCAAGGTCCAGGAGAAGGCTATCGGGGGAGAGATAACCTACGGGAGCCCCGAAGGTTCGATCGACCGGCATGGAGGCAGGAGCCGAGGGATCGTCCCCCACCACCGCAGGAGGCAATGGAAGTAGGAAGAGGGAGAGGAGCAGCCAGAGGAGCTCGAGGAGGAAGAAGAGGAAGGGGAGACGGGAGAAGGGGCGGGGAGGCGTTGCTCTTTTGTGACTTCCACCAGGAGGAGGGGCACGCAACGGCCACCTGCCCGGAGTTCTTAGAGTTGAGGGCGCCAGAGGAGCAGGGAGGCAAGATCCACCGATGAGGATAGTGGAGGTACAGCAGGGCGAAGCGGAGGATAGGTGTGAAGACCGGGTGGACGTAGGGACCCGGGGAGGAATCGGGGTGATTCATGGAGGAGTGGGGATTGAGGCAACCCGCAAGGGGAGCCTGCAAACCATGTACCGGAGGGGGGTGGCATCCACCTCCCAGGTTCCCCCACCGGAAGAAAAGATTACTTTTTCCTCAGCGGACATGCCAGACTATGAAGACCCATTCTGCGACGCCCTGGTGATCCAGACGGCAGTGGAGAACTATACCGTTTCTAGGATACTGGTAGATAACGGGAGCTCGGTTAATGTCATCTTCAAGAAAGCTTTCGATGAGATGAGGGTTGAAGGGAAGAGGGTCTTGGCATCGGATGGACCTCTGTTCGGGTTCTCCGGCGAGAGGAAGGAGGTAGAAGGAGGAGTAGGGTTACACGTAAGGTTGGGGGGCGTATCGCGGAACTGCAGGTTCGTGATCGTGGACGCCCCGAGCAGCTACAACGCCATCTTTGGGCGTCCCCTCATCAGCGCCTTTCACTGCGTCCCCTCCTCGTTCCATCAATGCCTCAAGTTCAACAATGGGGGGTGCAGGTCAGGGTTAGAGGGGACCCGAAGGTGGCAAGACAATGTTACGTTACGGCAGTCAACACTATTTCGTGGATGGCAGAGGCGGAAGAGTTGGAAATTGAGATGGCGGCCCTAGAAGAGGTGGGGGAGGAAGAGGAGATGGTCCATGAGGAGGTAAGGGAGGAAGCTGGAGAGGAAGAGACAGAGAAGATGCGAGGGGATGTGCAGGTGATACGGAGGAGCGATGGGCAGGAGAACCCGGAAAGGGCAGTGGAAGTAGGAGAGCAGGCGGCGGGAGAAGTCGTGGGAGAGGTCCCAGGAGGCGTGGGAGCCGAGCAGCAGCAGCAGAGGGGGATAGAAGCGATGGAGATTGAGGAGGAAAGGGGAGAGCTGGAGCTGGAGGAAGAGGCAAGGACTGGTTGGGAGCAGTCGCGGCTGGAACCGGCTGAAGAGGTGGTGGAGATGGAGGTCTTCACCAAAGCAGGAGAGGTGCAAAGGGTGCGGATCAGCGGGGGGTTGAGTCTTGAGACCCGGGAGCAGGTGCGGGCCTGCATTCAAAGCAACGTTGACGTCTTCGCTTGGAGCGCGGCGGACATGCCAGGCATCGACGCCGACGTAGCCTGCCATCGCCTGAACCTGGATCCCCGCGCCCGCCCCATCCGTCAGAAGATGAGAGCCATCGCCACCAAGCTGGAGGAGCCCATTCGCGAGGAGGTCAAGAGGCTCTTGGAGGCGGGCTTCATCTCAGAGATCCAGTATCCAGGCTGGATCTCCAATGTGGTAATGGTGAAAAAGGGATGTGGTAAATGGAGGATGTGTGTAGACTTTTCTTTGTTGAATAAATCATGCCCTAAGGATTGCTATCCCCTGCCTCGGATCGACGCGCTGGTTGATTCAGCCGTCGGTTTTTCTGTCATGAGTTTTTTAGATGCTTTTTCAGGTTATCACCAAATCCGGATGCATCCTCCTGACACCAAGGATGTGTCCTTCATCACAAGGGAGGGGTGCTTCAGTTACAAGATGATGCCCTTTGGGTTAAAGAACGCAGGGGCTACCTATCAACGCATGATGGATAGGGTCTTCCGGGATCAGAGGGGGAGGAACTTGGAGGTCTACGTCGACGACCTAATGATCAAAAGCAAATGCATAGTTTCGCACCTGCAAGACCTCGAGGAAACATTCGCCACCCTGAGAAGGTTTAAAATGAGGCTGAATCCCTTGAAGTGTGTCTTCGGGGCAAGCCGCGGGAAGTTCCTCGGGCATCTCCTGACTCCGGAAGGAGTGGAGCCCAACCCGGACAAAGTCAAGGCCATCCTGGATTTGGAGTCACCTCGCGACGTCAAGGAGGTCCAGCGCTTGACAGGCAAGCTGGCTGGGCTAAGCAGGTTCCTCTCCCGGGCAGGAGACAGATGTTCGTCATTCTTTAAAGTGCTGCGGGGGAATCAAAGGTTCGAATGGACGGCCGAATGCGAAGAAGCTTTCCAGGGGCTGAAAAGACAACTCTCTCAGGCTCCCCTCCTTCAGAGCCCAAAAGATGGGGAGGATTTGACCTTATATCTCGGAGTAGGGGCGGAGGCGGTAAGCTCCGTCCTAGTAAGAGAAGAAGGAAAGAAGCAGCTTCCCATCTATTACGTCAGCCGGATATTGAAAAAAGCAGAGCTTCGCTACCCTATCCTGGAAAAGCTTGCTTATGCCTTGGTCATCTCGGCCAGAAAGCTCCGTCCGTACTTTCAAGCGCACTCGATTAGGGTGGTGACCGACCACCCTCTTCGCAAGATCTTCGATGGAGTGGAGCACTCGGGAAGGCTGGCTAAGTGGTCCATTGAGCTAAGTGAATTCGACATCTCCTTTGTACCAAGGCTCTCCATCAAGGCGCAGGCAGTGGCGGACTTTCTAGCAGACTACGTTGTTGAGGTCGAGGGGGAAGAGCAGCAACCGCGAGAAGCATGGAGGTTAACGGTTGATGGGGCCTCAGGAAGGCACTCCCTAGGGGCAGGGGTGGTGTTGACAAGTCCCCAGGGGGTAACTATAGAGCAAGCAGTCATTTTACATTTCCCAGTGACCAACAATCAAGCGGAGTATGAGGCCGTCATTGCTGGCCTTCGCCTGGCAAAGGAACTGGGGATTCAGGAGGTAGAAGTTTTCACCGATTCAAAGGTAGTGACATCGCAAATCCGGGGAGAGTTTGAAACTCGGGAGCCAACCCTCATCAGATACCTCTCCAAGGTAAGGGTGATCATCGGAGGATTCCGGTCTTTCTCAATTCAACATATTCCAAGGGAAGAAAGTGTAACCGCCGATCGACTGGCCAAGTTCGGACCGCAGGTAGGAGGGACCTTGACGGAGCCATTCCGACCGGCTATAGATGAGGGAGAATTGATGATGGTGGATCGACAGCCCTCGTGGGTGGATCCATTTGTGGCCTTCCTAACCACCGGAGAACTGCCTGAGGGGACCAAGGTGGGGAGAAGCTTTAAGCGCAAGGCGGCTCACTACTTGATGATGGAGGGGGGTCTGCATCGCAAGATGTTGTCAGGGCTCCTAGCCAGATGTGCGACCGAAGAGGAAATCCCGAAGATTTTAGGGGAGGTGCATTCGGGCGAGTGCGGCAGTCACTCTGGAGGAAGGACACTGGAGGCTAGGGTGGTCAGACAGGGGTACTTCTGGCCCACCCTAAGGAAGGATGCCATGGAGTTTGCAAGGAGGTGTCAAAAATGTCAACTCTACGCCCCCCTTCAACTCTTGGCAGCCCAAAGACTCCGGAGTATCACGGCGCCATGGCCATTTGCTATCTGGGGAATGGACTTAGTTGGGCCCTTTCCTCCGGCTAGTGGACAGAGAAGGTTCCTCCTGGTCATGATAGATTACTTCTCGAAGTGGCTGGAGGTTAAGGCACTAGCAAAGGTGACCTCCCAAGTCATCAGGAACTTCGTCTGGGGGGAGATCATCTGCAGGCACGGGCTGCCTCAGGCCATCGTCACGGATAATGGCCCCCAGTTTGCCAGCGAAGAGTTCATCAGTTTCTGCACTCAGCTGGGCATTGACCTCAGGTTTGCCTCCGTCCACCACCCCAGGAGCAACGGTCAGGTGGAGGCGGCAAACAAGATTATCGTTAACTTGTTAAAGAAGAAGGTAGAGAATCTGAGAGGGAATTGGGTGGAGCAGCTCCCCTCGGTCCTGTGGGCTCTGAGAACAACTCCGAACACGGCTACCGGTGAGACCCCCTTCAAGCTCTCTCATGGATGTGAAGCTGTCCTACCGGTGGAGTTTGAGGTCCGGTCCCCGCGAGTCACAGCCGCGGGCGAAGGTGACGAGACTTGGAGGGTGGAAAATGAAGAGGGGCAGCGCCTCTCGTTAGATATGGTAGAGGAACTGCGAGACGTGGCGGCTATCAGGCAAGAAGAAATCAAGCGACGAATGTCAAAGCATTTTGATAAGCACGTCAGGGTCAAGCAGTTCACAGAAGGGGATCTGGTGCTGAAAAAGGTCGACGCGGCGGGAAGATCGGCTCCCGTGGGTAAGCTCCATCCGAACTGGGAAGGTCCATACATAGTGAAGGAAGTCCTCGGAACAGGGGGATACTACCTCCAGGACGTGGAGGGAAGAGCCTTAAGCCACACGTGGAGTGGTGATGATCTAAAACGCTTCTACCCCTGAGGGGGGAAGGATGTAACCATGTATCCCAAAATTAAACTTGTTATATTATACCGATTGTTTCTCTTTTAATTAGTGTCGAATTTTTCATGGCATAACGTAGTTGAATGTTTTGTGATACCCCGAGCTCGGCTCGGCCCCAGGTAGACCCGCTGCGCAGGCTCTCATCTAGCTGGCAGGTCCGAAGGCTCGCCTGTGGGGGATAGGTTGGTTTGGTTTGAAATCTTCATCGGCACCCCGAGCTCGGCTCGGCCCCAGGTAGACCCGCTGCGCAGGCTCTCATCTAGCTGGCAGGTCCGAAGGCTCGCCTGTGGGGGATAGGTTGGTTTGGTTTGAAATCTTCATCGGCACCCCGAGCTCGGCTCGGCCCCAGGTAGACCCGCTGCGCAGGCTCTCATCTAGCTGGCAGGTCCGAAGGCTCGCCTGTGGGGGATAGGTTGGTTTGGTTTGAAATCTTCATCGGCACCCCGAGCTCGGCTCGGCCCCAGGTAGACCCGCTGCGCAGGCTCTCATCTAGCTGGCAGGTCTGAAGGCTCGCCTGTGGGGGATAGGTTGGTTTGGTTTGAAATCTTCATCGGCACCCCGAGCTCGGCTCGGCCCCAGGTAGACCCGCTGCGCAGGCTCTCATCTAGCTGGCAGGCCCGAAGGCTCGCCTGTGGGGGATAGGTTGGTTTGGTTTGAAATCTTCATCGGCACCCCGAGCTCGGCTCGGCCCCAGGTAGACCCGCTGCGCAGGCTCTCATCTAGCTGGCAGGTCCGAAGGCTCGCCTGTGGGGGATAGGTTGGTTTGGTTTGAAATCTTCATCGGCACCCCGAGCTCGGCTCGGCCCCAGGTAGACCCGCTGCGCAGGCTCTCATCTAGCTGGCAGGACCGAAGGCTCGCCTATGGGGAACAGGTTTTGTCTGGTTGGCTTGGTTAATGAAAGGCAGGAAGCACGTTGGGAACACCAAATGACAAGTGAAAAAGAGGAGAGAGATCTCGGCAGAGATAGATCTCGGCAGAGATAGATCTCGGCAGGGATAGGTCTCGGCAGAGATAGATCTCGGCAGGGATAGGTCTCGGCAGAGATAGATCTCGGCAGGGATAGGTCTCGACAGAAGATAGGTCTCGACAGAAGATTCACTATTGAAGGGAACTCGAGGTGGGGAGGCTTCCGCCAAAAGGGTTCCTCTCAGTGTTCTCGAACAAATAGGCGAGATCGTCATACGATGGGCTAGTAGGGACTCGCGCAGTCTAAAGGGGACGGTCCCGTCTTAAGGATTCGAGAGTCACGCTTCCGGCTGGCCGGTTACCGCGGGTTCTTGCTGATTCATCGCTACGAATTTCCTAAGAAGGCCAAGGGTCTTGGCGGAAGCCTACGCCGAAAGCATTCGACTACGACGACCACATCAAGCACATTCGCAAATAACAAAAAAGGTTCGCAAGAACAAATATTTGCATTAACTGTATACAGGTACAACGTGATAGCGTCTCGCGCTTTTACATAAAAATGAACAAAAATAAGAAGAGGACCCTCAAGGGTCTCGGCTGTACCCTTCTGAAGTCTCGCTGGAGCTTCCGCTGTAGCTTCCGCTGGAGCTTCCGCCAGAGCTCTCCCCGGAGGTCTCGCCATCCGCTGCGGGGGACTTTGAGACATCCGAGGGAGGGGTATCAGGGGCGCTAGGAGGCTTTGGGATGGGCTCGAAGAGCCATGGGACAAGTTGTGGAGCGGTAATGTCTTTGCCCTTTTCGTCCCAACAGTTGATGTCGCGCAGCGTCTCCAGCGTCAGCCTTACGGTGGCTTGCGCGTTCCCCTGAAGGAGCTTGTCGATGTCATAAGCCGAGTAATACTGGCTCTTCAATCTCTCGTCCAGCGGAGGGGGTGCACTCGCCTCGAGGCGCGCGATCTGTTCTCGCAGGAGAACGTTGTCATAGCGGGCCTGAGACAGCTCCTCACGAAGCGCGGCTTGAGCGGAATCCTGAACAGCGGGAGGTTAGCATAAGAAAAAGGTTAGGATTGCGAGAACAACTGATTATGAAAAGTCTCGCTTACCCCTTCCGCTTGGCGCGAGGATAGTAGTTGCTGGGTCTCGGCCAGCTCCTTGGCCAGAGAGGCCGCCCGGGCCACCGCATCCTCCCTGGCCTTCAACATATCTTGAAAGTTACGGTCTATCGTAATGCTCCGCCGGGCGCACATGTGCGTGAGCTCCAACCCACGCATTAAAGCGCGAGTGGAGTCATATGCCAACATCCGGGTCGACGTCCTGTCGAAGACGCTAGCATCCTCCCGGCTGTAGAGGCCGTACCCTAAGGCGAAAGCTTCGCCGGTGACCTCGTCTCGCTCTGCCCAGCTCGGCAAGAGGGACGAGACCGTGACCTTGTTGGCGTCAGGGTCCCATTGCAGCAGCGGCTTGTTCTCCGCGTCCAGGTACCTCACGCCGAGGCCATAGTTACGATGACCCCGCGGCACCTCTTCAGACGGAGGTTGGCCGGAGGTCCCGGCGGCGACACCCTCGCTCTCGGCGGCGCCAGGGGTCCGAGGGTTCTCGGCGGGAGTCCCCGAGCCGCCCCTGGTGGCCGCAACCCTGCTTGCTGCCTCCAAAACCTCCTCGAAGGAGCGGCCGGGGGGAAGAGGTTGGACGGGCTGGACAACCGCAGCCTTGCCCTTCTCGGTATCCATGGTCTTGGGCCTCTTGATTGCCTGAGGAGCGGAAGCAACCGGTTTTCGCTTCACAACACCGCTCGAGGGAGGGAGGCCCGGCTCCTTTCGGCAGGCTTGCGCGGCGGCTTTCGCAAGAGCCAGCGGGTCCTTCGGAGGCTGACTCCCTCCGGCGCGAGCCTCGTCAAAAGGCTGGCGGAGAGGGATTTCGCGCTCTCCTGCAAAAAAACAACAGAGTTAAGTTCTAATCTCGGAAAAGGCAAGAAAAAGACAAATGAAGGCGAGACCCTACCTTCTCCCGGAAGCACAGGGGAAAGAGAATCGACGTCTCGCCGGAGGTGGAGGACGTCGAAGTCCTTGGTTCCGAAGAACTCAAGGAGGGCGCTCTCGCGGGAGCCCAAGGACGGAGGCTTGTAGGCGGCATCTTCATATTGGATGGGGGCCAAGGGTACGTTCCCGAAGTCGCCGGAGACGTAGATGAACTTCTCGCCCCAATGATGATGCTTGTTGGCGAGACCGATCGTCTTCAGAAGCTGCCCGGAGAAGAACACCACGCCTCCTTTCGCGCGGAAGGTAAACAGCTTGCGGAAGATCGGCAGGCTGAACTCGATCCTCTCGGAGCGCATATAGCATATGAATGCCACGAGAATGGCAACTGAATTAGGATTCAGCTGCGCGGGAACCACCCCGTAGTACCGGAGAGCCTGTCGCATCTCAGGCCACAGCGGAAGGCGGAAGCCCACCTCGAAGTGTTCTATGGGGATGGCGAGCTCCCCCTCCCCTGCAGTGTTGACCTTGTCATGACTGCCCGGGGCCGCGCGACGAAGCCAGCGGGAACGTGCTGGGCCTTGGTCAGATTGAACTCCTCCAGAGTGAGGGTGCAGGAAGGAAAGAGATGCTTTTGGAAGGCTTCCGCGCAGTTGGATCTTCCTTCACCACCACCCGGCATCGCAATAGGGATCGAAGGCGAGATCTACGGGGGAAAGGCGAGAGCGAGAATGGGGCGAGAACGGAAGTGGAAGACAGAAAAGGGCGAGAGCTTCGCGAAGACCGCGAGAGCAACAGCAAAGAGGAGAGAGACGGGAGTCAGAGGAATGAATGTGGTAGGTGAGCCTCCTATTTATAGAAAATCGTGGTAATGATGGTAGTTTTCAGAAAGGCGGCGAGGGTACAGCCGCCGCGTCCTAGGTCAACGGCGCTTCGTTTTTCCCGCCCGAATCTGACAGCGACCGATTAAACAGCTGGCGCTAACATTGCGAAGTGTCAGACGGCAGGAAAAGTAGGCGGAAGCAAGATGGCTCTCGCCACCCCAAAGAGCTGGGAAGATAACTCATACGAATGCAAGAATATTAAAGACAGAGCCATCGCTCTCGCTGAGCGGGAACGCGATAAAAAATAATAATAATACAATAAGCGAATAAAGAGCGGGAACAACAGTCACAACTACAAGCGAAAAAGTAAGGGTACATTAGAGAAGGGAAGGCCAGAGGAAGAGGAGGGGACGTCTCGCGCTTCAGTACGGTTCCCAGCGCCATTTGCCTCGGTCCCGCAACTTGGTCCGGGGGGCGCCTGCGGGTTGAAGTAGGATGACAGAATGCTGCATCCCAGGTCAACCCGGCGAGACAGATCCCGGATCCTCTCGATGCATCTCTCAGGTGAAGATCCCGCGGTAGCTCCTCCGGGCCGGTCCATCTCGCCTAGAAGGAAGTCTCGCTCCAAGGATTCCAGCCTCTTCTCCACTGACTGGCGGAACTCTCGGGCCGCAAGGTCGCGGGCCCGTTCTCGCCGGATGAGTTTCGACAGAATGGCGGCAACCTTCTTCCCTCGTCTTTTTGCGCTCCCGGCACCGGTCAGGATCTCCTCCATCTCATCAGATGAAGGGAAGGGAGAGCTCTCGCCATCCTCTCTTCTCTTTCTTCTTCTTCTTCTTCTTCTTCTTCTTCTTCCTCTACCTCAGCGCCAGGCCGCGAGTCCTTGTCCCCTATCGAAAGAAGCCCCATTTTAGCGGAAACTAAAGGGTAGCAGCGATAAAACGGCCGTATACCTTCGGAGTGACGAGGCCCCCCGGTCGACGGCAGGCGAGAAGGCCCAGCCCCCCTCAGCTCCAAAGAGGAGGTGGATTGGCTTTCCTTTGCCGGGGGGTAAACTTTGCGGAGGGTGATCCCGGCCTGATCGAGAGCGGGGGAGCGGGTCTCCTCAGCCGCTGAAGGACTAACGTCTAGCGGCGGCACGGGGATCTCGGCACTTTTTCCTCTCGCCGATAGGGAGGAGTCAACCACACGGGCAGGCTGATCAATAGTTCTCGCCCCACCATCCTGGGTGGCGAGATCCGAAGGTACAGAAACCAACGCTGCGAGAAATCAAGTCAGCATTTGGAAAATACCAGGCGAAGCCAAGAAGGGAACCTTTACCGGCGGTGTTCGGGTCGGGCGGAGGAGGAGCCTCAGGAACCTGTGGTTGATCGTCGTGATGGCTAGAGGGCGGATTCGAACGTTCTCGCGGGGACGCGGCAGCGTCAGGAACCGTCTCCTGCAAGAGGTATCAGGTTAGACAATTGAGCAACTGGTTGTTAATGGGTATATCAAGCTTACCTTCCGCGGCGAGGCGCCGTCCGCGCAACTAGGGGTCGGGGTGGGCGGGCTCCTGTTCTCGCGGGATAGGTCCCGCTGAACCACCTTCGCTTTCTTCTTCTTCTTCTTCTTAGGCAAAGAAGGCTCAGCAACTGGCAGCTGTCTCGCTAGCCATGGGCGACAAGGGCACTGTTAGCCCTAGCTCGCGCCTGCGCCGCGTTGATGCGGTCCTGCAGATCCTGCGGAAGAGGTTTATCGGCACGCTTGGAAGGCATCGCAAGAGAGGGCGAGAGCTCAGAAGGAGAATGACGGCTCGAGGAAAGTGTCATGACCGTCTATCGGCACTCATATTTATAGACACCGTACGGACCCACCAAAAGATTCCCTGATGTTGACACGTGCTCAGCGAATATTTTGGGGTTGGACATGTCTTTTCGAGCGCGGTGCTAGCTCAAAAAGAGCGGGGATTGTGTACAACCCCATATTCGCTGAGCCAGACCAAGAGGCACAATGGTCACAGGAGGGTTAGCCGAAGTGGTCCCGCCCTAAGGAGGATCTCGCCCACAGAAGGCGGAAGCGCTCTCGCCGAATGTTATAAGGGAGAAATCGTGGGCCGAGAACGCCAAGCGCAAGCCGCGCGGAAGCACTCCCGCCCAAACCAAGCTCCTTTCTCAAAGAGTTCTCGCCTAAGCGGCGAGAACGTTCGCGCCATGCCCTGGGCCGAAAGGTCTCGGCACTAGCTCCCGCCGAATGGGGCCCAGGGCCTTTGGAAGAATGTCTTTATTGCCCTCAGGAGAAATTACTTCAGTACCCTCAGGAAAACAGCGGGATTTGGCTATTGGCAGACCAACTAAGGGCTTTTCAGTAAATTCAGGACAGGAAAATGCTATAAATAGACCCATAAGGGCTCCTTAGAAAGCAGGCGATCATTGTCTCCGGAATTCTAGTGCTTTCTGAGGAGCTCCTAGCCCAGCTTTGGCTTTGGAGGGGAAGCTCTCAGAGATCTTCCGGGTGTGAGGTGGGACCTCCCTGCTGAGGCTTTTGGGTCAGTCTTAGGTCCTTAGAATCCAGTCAAGGGGTGGGACTTGAGAGAAGTAGGTTTCGGCTGCACCCCCTTTTTCTTCGAACTTCAGTTGAGGTCAAATTTGGCTTCAACATGCGACACGCCCGTGTCGCAGGCCGTGTCCTTGGACACGCCCTGGGACACGCCCGTGTCCCAGGCCGTGTCACCCAAATTTTCCTGTTTCAAAATTTTGGACTGTTACAAGAACGACTACTTGCCTCCCCGAGTCGACTTACACCACTCTAGTTGAGCAAAGCTCCTGAGAGCTGTCGACTCCAATGTTTCAAGTACTCGAGTGGCAGTGTCCTCGTAAGTTCAAGTCCCTGCACGAGCTCCTCTCCTGTATATTAGCCAACGACCTCTTCGAGTGAGACCAAATTCCTCGCTGGAGTGATGTCGTAGTCCGTGAACTTTGTACGAGCTTCTCTCCTACAGACCGACTACTTGCCTCCCCGAGTCGACTTACATCACTCTAGTTGAGCAAGGCTCCTGAGAGCTGTCGACTCCAATGTTTCTAGTCCTCGAGTGGTAGTGTACTTGTAAGTCCAATTCCCTGCACGAGCTCCTCTCCTGCATATTGGCCAACGACCTCCTCGAGTGAGACCAAGTTCCTCGCTGGAGTGATGTCGTAGTTCGTGAACTCTGTACGAGCTTCTCTCCTGCAGACCGACTACTTGCCTCCCCGAGTCGACTTACACCACTCCAGTTGAGCAAGGCTCCTGAGAGCTGTCGACTCCAATGTTTCAAGTCCTCGAGTGGCAGTGTCATCGTAAGTCCAAGTCCCTGCACGAGCTCCTCTCCTGCATATTGGTCAACGACCTCCTCGAGTGAGACCAAGTTCCTCGTTGGAGTGATGTCGTTGTCCGTGAACTCTGTACGAGCTCCTCTCCTGTAGACCGACTACTTGCCTCCCCGAGTCGACTGATTTCACCCCCAGTTGAGCTTGGCTCCTGTTGGGTGTCGACTGATTCCCACCCCTCAGTTGAGCTTGGCTCCTGCTAGGTGTCGACTACTTCCCACTACCAGTCGAGCTTGGCTCCTGATGAGTGTCGGTTCTGATCTCCAAGCCAGTCGAGTTTAACCCCGGCGAGGTAAGCAAGAAGGCAGGCATGAGTATGTCTTTGCGAGTATGTGGGTATGCCCTGACAAGCGTGCGAGTATGTTGTGGCGAGTAAACGCGGAGACACAGGCGAGCAACGGGATGCGAATTACAGGCGCGACTATGGTTGAGCGAGTAATAATCGCGTGACTATGACCGATGTCAATCGCAGGTAAAGCGTCACAAGCACTCATCCTCCCCGAGCCTATGAGTCTAGCGAGCATCGTCAACCAACAAACATGTGAGTAGGGAAAAGAAACAACGAAGTGCGGTAACTAAAACTTGAATAAATATGTATGTCAAATTTTACAAGTTACAAAAATCTGTTAATATGGTACATGCGAGCTTGACAAATATCAGCGAGCAACTATCACTCATCGTAGCCAGTATCAGACCGATATTCGTCGTCTCCAATGTCGGCGTCCTCATCTTCCTCGCCGTCCTCGCTCTCCTCTCCACCGTTGTTACTGTCGCTGCCGCTGTTACTGTCATTGTTGCTACTGCTGGAGCCCGATGTCGAAGAAGGGAGGTGATCGGGCGAGGTTGACTCCTTGGCGAGCAGTTCGGGGATGAGCTCGTCGACGGTGAGCTGCATCTCCCCCTCGACGAGCTGGTCGTTGATCCTTAGCCGGGCGAGCATGATGTTTCCCGCCGCTCGCGCTATCTCACGGCGGACCGACGACCTCTCCTTCCATAGAATGCGTGATCTTTTGATCGCCCAATGAGGGTCGTCCTCCGGCCGCGGCGCATCAGGCAGAGGAGCTGAAGAACTTGCGCGTCCTTCGAGCACTGCCAGACGAGTTTCCATCTCGGCGACGCGAATCTGGGCCGCCTCCTGTTCCGCCAACGAGTTGGCGAGTTTCGCCTCGCACTCGGAAAGCTTTTTATTGGCCTCAATCTCGGCAGCCTGCGACAAAGAGCAGAGTCAGCAGAATGAATCTGAGTCCAACGCCATCAACATCGCGTGCGGGAAGCGACTTACCTCATAGTCCCTCCAGCAGACCGACTACATACCGAGATCAATGGCCTTCTTGGTAACGACCTTCAAGGCCCCGGTCGTCTCAAGCAGCTTCCTTGTCGCGTAATGCCCTAGCTCGAAAGCTCGGTGTTGGGTACATTGGTCAAATGTACCTGATTTGAAGAAGCCTCACCCAACTCAATGATATACATCATAATGTATTTGATGTATGTTGAGTTTACTTGTGCAGGTTAAGTAATCACTGGACTGAAGCAAAAAGTTTCTAAGTCCATGTGTCGACACCCAGAGGGAAAGTGTCGACACTTAAGAAGACTTGTGTCGACACCCAGACAAGCAGTGTCGACACTTGGAGTCATTGTGTCGACACCTGGGATGTAGAGTCGACACTAGACAGAAAGTGTCGACACTTGGAGCTGTTGTCGACACTCAGTGAAGAAAAGTGCAGACAGCAAGTGTCGACACAAGGAGCTGTGTCGACACCCAGTAAAGCTGAGTCTACACCAGAAAGTGTCGACACTTGGAGCTGTGTCGACACTCAGCAAAAGTCTGCAGAGACTAAGTACAAGTGTCTACACTCAACACAATGTGTCGACACTGAGCAGAAGAGTCAGCACTTGAAGTAAGTGTCGACATTCAACACAATGTGTCGACACTCAACAGAAGAGTCAGCATTTGAAGTATGTGTCGACACCCAAAACAATGTGTCGACACACAGCTGAAGACTCAACCTTGAAGAAAGTGTCGACACAAGGAGCTGTGTCGACACTTAGCAAAGAACAGAATTATCTCCAAATATTCTAAGTACAAGTGTCGACACTAAAGAATGTGTCGACACTCAGCTGAAGTCTCAACAAGAAGAGGGTGTCGACACAAGGAGCTGTGTCGACACTCAGCAAGAATCAACATAGAAGACTATGTGTCGACACCAAGAAGTAATGTCGACACTTAACAGATTCAAACACAAGAAGTTGTGTCGACACAAGGAGATTGTCGACACAAGATGTTCGACACTTAGAAAGAATTCAGCAAATGCTAGAAGAACAAGTACTTGTGTCGACACTCAATTTCAGTGTCGACACATGAAGAAGAACTGTGTCGAAACATACAAGAAGTTGTGTCGACACCTTGTAGACTTGTGTCGACACTTACACAGCATGTGTCGACACTTGGACTATAAGTGTCGACACTTAAAGACAAAAAGTCTCGACACTATCAATAGTTAGAGATTTTCAAGAAATGACTAGATGATTGACAGATGCCGTTCCAGCCGTCTACAGCACCTGTCAGAGATATCAGAAGTCAGTTATGAACCGGACCAGCCGGTTACCATGAAGAATGCCTATAAATAGGCACCTACAGTTTACAGAAACTGTTGTTGAAGAGTTTTGATCAACTGGTTCAATTATTGTTGAACAAGTCATTGAAGTGGTACACAGAGTATCAAATCAAGAAGATCGTGCAGTCCAAGTGCAGATCTAAGAAGTTGGAGAGAGAGGCTCCTTCCAAGAAATCACCTCTGGAACTAGGCTGAAAGAAGGATTCAGATACATTCTGGATCTTAGGTGGCAGAGGTCAAGGACTACTGCAGGAGGATTCAGTCTTATTCAGTTCTACTCAAGAAGCTTTGAAGAAAGCTAAGTCAGATTGAATCCAGCTGAGTTCTTCCAAGAACTCATCAAGAAACTCTCAACTCCCCTCTTTTATTTCTGAGTTGTTGAGTCAATATTTGTAATACATTTTTATCTTGTAGAATCCATTGGATCTGAGTGAATTGTAAGCCTATAATTATAAAGGCTGAGGGTAGGGCTTGAGAGCCTGAGTGTAGGAGATTGAGATCTCTGAGTGTAGGCCTTGTTGGCTGAGTGTAGGCCTTGGTTGGCTGAGTGTAGGCCTTGGTTGGCTGAGTGTAGGCCTTGATTGGCTGAGTGTAGGCTTTGGGATAAAGCTGAGTTGTAAGGCCTTTGGGCCTGAGGTGTAGGAACCAATTTGGGTTCTGAGACAGTGGAGGAGTTTTGGCGAATCTATACACTGCTAGATAGGCGAAGGGGAAAGTGGATGTACCAAAGATTGGGGAACCACTATAAAACCCTGTGTATGCTGTGATTATTGCAGTGCAAAAAGTAAACTAGATTTTGTGATAGAAACTGTTTGCTGCCATTAAAGTGTAAAAAGGATTAGGTCACCTATTCACCCCCCCCCCTCTAGGTGTTTAGGTACCATATCTTTCAAGTGTATCAGAGCCAGGTTCCTCAAAACAAGGACTAACAGTCTGAGGAGATCCTATTTGGCAGATTTAGTGTAAGGCAACACAGATTCAGAAATTCAAGAAAATCAAGAAACATGGGTTCTCTGAAATCACAAGGAATTGGGTTCCAGAAATTACATATATGCAGAAAAGAGATCTTTGGGATCTGGA
>CM077150.1:275973358-276101999 GCA_039583875.1 Platanthera guangdongensis
GGTTGGGTACATTGGTCAAATGTACCTGATTTGAAGAAGCCTCACCCAACTCAATGATATACATCATAATGTATTTGATGTATGTTTGAGTTTACTTGTGCAGGTTAAGAAAGTACTGGACTGAAGCAAAAAGTTTCTAAGTCCATGTGTCGACACCCAGAGGAAAGTGTCGACACTTAAGAGACTTGTGTCGACACCCAGACAAGCAGTGTCGACACTTGGAGTCATTGTGTCGACACCTGGGATGTAGAGTCGACACCAGACAGAAAGTGTCGACACTTGGAGCTGTGTCGACACTCAGTGAAGAAAAGTGCAGACAGAAAGTGTCGACACAAGGAGCTGTGTCGACACCCAGTGAAGCTGGGTCTACACCAGAAAGTGTCGACACTTGGAGCTGTGTCGACACTCAGCAAAAGTCTGCAGAGACTAAGTACAAGTGTCGACACTCAACACAATGTGTCGACACTAAGCAGAAGAGTCAGCACTTGAAGTAAGTGTCGACACTCCAACACAATGTGTCGACACTCAACAGAAGAGTCAGGCATTGTCGACATTATGTGTCGACACCCAAAACAATGTGTCGACACACAGCTGAAGACTCAACACTTGAAGAAAGTGTCGACACAAGGAGCTGTGTCGACACTTAGCAAAGAACAGAATATCTAAAAATATTCTAAGTACAAGTGTCGACACTAAGGAATGTGTCGACACTCAGCTGAAGTCTCAACAAGAAGAAGGTGTGTCGACACAAGGAGCTGTGTCGACACTCAGCAAGAATCAACATAGAAGACTATGTGTCGACACCAAGAAGTAATGTCGACACTTGACAGATTCAACACAAGAAGTTGTGTCGACACAGGAGATGTGTCGACACTTAGAAGAATTCAGCAAATGCTAGAAGAACAAGTACTTGTGTCGACACTCAATTTCAGTGTCGACACATGAAGAAGAAACTGTGTCGAAACATACAAGGAGTTGTGTCGACACCTTGTAGACTTGTGTCGACACTTACACAGCATGTGTCGACACTTGGACTATAAGTGTCGACACTTAAAGACAAAAAGTCTCGACACTATCAGATAGTTAGAGATTTTCAAGAAATGACTAGATGATTTGACAGATGCCGTTCCAGCCGGTCTACAACACCTGTCAGAGATATCAGAAGTCAGTTATGAACCGGACCAGCCGGTTACCATGAAGAATGCCTATAAATAGGCACCTACAGTTTACAGAAACTGTTGTTGAAAGAGTTGATCAACTGGTTCAGATTATTGTTGAACAAGTCATTGAAGTGGTACACAGAGTATCAAATCAAGAAGATCGTGCAGTCAAGTGCAGATCTAAGAAGTTGGAGAGAGAGGGCTCCATCCAAGAAATCAGCCTCTGGAACTAGGCTGAGAAGAAGGATTCAGATACATTCTGGATCTTATGTGGCAGAGGTCAAGGAACTACTGCAGGAGGATTCAGTCTTATTCAGTTCTACTCAAGAAGCTTTGAAGAAAGCTAAGTCAGATTGAATCCAGCTGAGTTCTTCCAAGAACTCATCAAGAAACTCTCAACTCCCCTCTTTTATTTCTGAGTTGTTGAGTTCAATATTTGTAATACATTTTTATCTTGTAGGATCCATTGGATCTGAGTGAATTGTAAGCCTATAATTATAAAGGCTGAGGGTAGGGCTTGAGAGCCTGAGTGTAGGAGATTGAGATCTCTGAGTGTAGGCCTTGTTGGCTGAGTGTAGGCCTTGGTTGGCTGAGTGTAGGCCTTGGTTGGCTGAGTGTAGGCCTTGATTGGCTGAGTGTAGGCTTTGGGATAAAGCTGAGTTGTAAGGCTTTGGGCCTGAGGTGTAGGAACCAATTTGGGTTCTGAGACAGTGGAGAGTTTGGCCGAATCTAGTACACTGCTAGATAGGCGAAGGGGGAAAGTGGATGTACCCAAGATTGGGGAACCACTATAAACCCTGTGTATGCTGTGATTATTGCAGTGCAAAAGTAAACTAGATTTTGTGATAGAACTGTTTGCTGCCATTAAAGTGTAAAAAGGATTAGGTCACCTATTCACCCCCCCTCTAGGTGTTTAGGTACCATATCTTTCAAGTGGTATCAGAGCCAGGTTCCTCAAAACAAGGACTAACAGTCTGAGGAGATCCTATTTGGCAGATTCAGTGTAAGGCAACACAGATTCAAGAAATTCAAGAAAATCAAGAAACATGGGTTCTTCTGAGAATCACAAGGAATTGGGTTCCATGAAATTACATATATGCAGAAAAGAGATCTTTGGGATCTGGAAGGAAAGGGTAAGGCTATTTATGGAGGCCTCAGACCCTAGAATCTACATCACAGTAAAGGAAGGGCCTTATGTGCCCATGAAGATTTCAGTTCTAGATGCAAATCAGAGAACTCCAAAGGATTTCTCTGAGATGACTAAGGATGAGATTGTCCTAGCTACCATGGACAAGAGGGCACAGAACATAATAGTGAGTGCTATTGATGATGCAACTTTTCAGAATCTTATACATGTAAGACAGCCAAGAGATGTGGGACACTCTTATAGTGTATATGGAAGGATCTGAAGAAGTTAGACAAGATAGAAAATCCTTGCTAAATCAGGAGTATGAGAGTTTAGACAAGGTAAAGGTGATAGCATAACTGAGTGCTACAAAAAGTTCTACAGAATAGTTAATGAACTCATGTCTTATGGAAGAGAGTTCAGTAACTATGAACTAAATGACAAGTTCTTAAGGTCCCTAACCAAAGATTGGGACACCAAGATCTGTGCCATAAGAGAAATGGCCAAGTTGGGGGAAATTCCTTCTCCTACACTGTTTGACAAGTTATTGTCATATGAGATGCAATTGACAGTGAGGAAGGAGGAGGAGAAATCAACAAGGACTGAGCATAAGGAAAGAACAGTTGCTTTCAAGGCAGATGTTCCCAGGAAGTGCAGGAATAAATCACCAACTCCACCTCCAAAGATTGCTGAATCAGAGTCAGATGAAACAGTCAGCACCAAGTCAGAAAGCAGTGAAAGTGATGAAGACTTTGCTGCTTTCACTAGACACTTTCAGAAGTTTTTGAAAAAGAAACAGTGGAGGTCAAGGCCTTCTACATCACATGGAAGGAAGACTCTTATCAGAAAAAGAGGTCTTCAAAGAATGACAAGAAAAGAACAAATCTAGCAAGGCAACTAGTTCAAAGATAGTGTGTTATTGCTGCAATAGACAGGGTCATGTTATTGCAGATTGTCTAGAGAAGAGAAAGGATTCTGGTGACAGGAAAAAGACTCACTTCAAAGGGAAGAAAGAGAAGTCTTTTGTAGCCAAGAAAGAGAAGACTCTATCAGATATTTCTTCTTCAGAATCTGAGTCTGATGCTGAAGCCTACATAGGGCTGTTTGCTGAAGAAGAAGAGGAAAAATTCATGCAGATTTTGGAGTCTATTTATGAACAAGAAGACAGTCAATGCCAAGGGCTAATGGCTTGACAGAGAGTACCAAAATCCTGGAGCAGCCAGGACCCAGTCAGGTACAAAGTTCAAGTTTAAATTCAGTTTCTTGTTCTAGTTCAGATTCAGATTCTTCTTCATCAAGTGATGAGAATGTATCTGAGTCTGAGGATGATATTCATCAGCTTATAGATGAATATAAGGTGTTGTTGCAGCTTACAAGAAAAGCAAATCCCTTGCCAAAAGTCAGGCAAAGGAAATTGCTGATCTTAAAGCTGCTGCAACAGATTTGAGAAGCAATTTGATCAAAAGCTCAATGAGATAGCCAGGTTGAAGCACATAACAGTGATTCAAATGAGTACTATATCATTTAAAAATAATCAAATCAAGAGTCTGGAGATCAATCTTCAGAAAGAGAGAGAGCTTGTTGCTAGGTTTTCTAAACCTAAGTCAGTGCTACCTTTAATTGATGAATTTGTTCATCATAAAGGCAAGGCTGGACTGGGCTTTATTAGACCTGCAAGGACTGAGCAGTCCAAGTCTAAGTCCAAGGGCAAAGCCCCAACATTCAACAAGCCTGCTGTAGACAAGACAGCCAAGGCAGTACCTAAGCAAAGGTACAACAAGTTTGAATGTTGGTGTTGTGGCAAGATTGGCCATTTTGCAGTGGACTGTTGACACAATGTCAGTGCCAAAGTGAGTAGCAAGCTACCTGGTGGAAAGCCAGTAGGTAGCTTTGTCAGATTGCAGACTAACAAGTACCAAGGACCCAAGAATTCTTTGGGTTCTAAGGTTCATTAATCTGTTTTGCAGGTGAGTCCAAGTTGTCATACCCCAACATGGTACTTGGACAGTGGTTGTTCCAGACATATGACTGGAACAAGGGGACTACTAAAGGACTACATACCAATCAAAGATGGTCCTAAGGTTACCTTTGGTGGTTCTAAAAAAGGAATCATCAAAGAGTTTGGTAATATTTCTACAAACTTGGTTACCATTACTCAAGTGGCTTATGTTAAAGGGTTGAAACACAACCTAATAAGTATAAGTCAACTAAGTGATGTTGGGTATGACATCTCATTTGTTAAAAATGGTTGTCATATCAAGAGGTCAAGTGATCAAGAGATCATTTTGACAGGTTATAGGAAAAGAAATGTCTACTGCCTAGACATTATGATTGAGAACAATGGTTCTCCAGTTTATCTTGTAACTGATGAGACAGTCACTCATTGTGTCAAATGGCACAAGAGGCTAGCCCATCTTAACTATAAGACTATTAGCAAACTCTTTAGCAAAGAGTTAGTAAGGAATGGTTCTCAAGTTAAGTGTGTCAAAGATGGTATTTGCTCAGCTTGTCAAAAGGGCAAGCAGACTAAATCCACCTTTAAAAGCATAGAAAACAAAGATGCTGTGAGGTGTTTGTACCTTTTGCATTTGGATCTCTTTGGTCCAATGCCAGTTCACAGCTTAGGTAGGAAGGTCTATACCCTTGTAGTTGTAGATGACTACTCAAGGTTTTCCTGGGTGTTCTTCTTAAAACAGAAATCTGAAACACCTAGTGTCTTCTACAGCTTTGTCAAGCAAATTCAGAATGAACTAAATAGTACTGTGGTCAAAATTAGAAGTGACCATGGTACTGAGTTTCAGTCTGAAAGCATGACAAAACTATGTGAAGACTTTGGGATATTTCAAGAATTCTCTTCACCTAGAACACCTCAGCAAAATGGCATTGCTGAGAGGAAGAATAGGACCTTGATAGAGGCTGGTAGAACTCTACTGAGTGATACATCACTGCCTGAGTATTTCTGGGCTGAAGCAGTTAACACTGCATGCCATGTTATAAATAGGGCTACCATCACTAAAGGGCTAAACAAGACCCCCTGTGAAGTTGTGAAAGGCAGGAAACCAAACCTATCCTACTTCAGGATCTTTGGTTGCAAATGCTTCATACTTAACAATGGAAAGTCTTACTTAACTAAGTTTGCTGCCAAGTCCCAAGAGGGAATTTTTGTTGGGTACAGCAATAACAGTAAGGCTTATAGAGTCTACAACTTGACTACACAAGTTGTAGAAGAATCAGTGCATGTAGTTTTTGATGAGACTAAGCTTATTAACAATGAGTTGTCTAGTTCTGTTTGCAGCCCCACAGGTTTAACAAAGAAAATGGACAAGCTTACTCTAGAAGAAGTACCTTCTACAAGACAGCAAGGAGAGGAGAGTAGCTGTTGTCCAGGGGGAGAACTACATGTGCCAGTTGCTGAAGAAATACAAGGAGTACAGCAAGATGCAGATGCTGAAGTGGTTCAACAAGAAGTTAGGATGCCTCCAGCCCACAGGCATCTTAGAGATCATCCAGTAGAGCTGATTATTGGAGATCCAAGAAAAGGAGTTCAAACCAGGAGTAGAAACATGAATGCAGCAATCTACTCCAGCTTTCTGTCACAAGTTGAACCTAAGAAATTTGAAGAAGCAATACTGGATCCACAATGGACTGAAGCAATGCAAGAAGAGCTTAATCAGTTCAAGAGGTGCAAGGTTTGGGAACTTGTTCCTAAACCTAAAGACCACAATGTAATAGGAGTTAAGTGGATCTACAGGAATAAGTTGGATGAACAAGGGGTCATCATTAAGAATAAGGCTAGACTGGTTGCTAAAGGATATAGGCAAGAAGAAGGTATTGACTTTGATCAAACCTTTGCTCCAGTAGCCAGACTGGAAGCCATAAGGATGTTCTTGGCCTATGCAACCTATCAAAGATTCAAGGTATACCAAATGGATGTCAAGTCAGCATTCCTAAATGGTAATCTTAAGGAAGAAGTCTATGTGGAGCAGCCTGTAGGTTTTGTTGATCCAACTCTACCTCATTATGTCTATAGACTTAGGAAAGCTTTATATGGGTTAAAGCAAGCCCTAGGGCTTGGTATGAAACCCTATCTAGTTTCCTCATTGAGAACAAGTTCTCAAGGGGGAAAATAGATAAGACTCTATTCCTTAGGGAATCTAGAGGCAAAGCCATACTAGTCCAAATATATGTAGATGACATTATATTTGGGTCTACTGAAAGCAGCCTTTGCAAAAAGTTTGCAAAACTTATGCAAGGTCAGTTTGAGATGAGTAGTATGGGAGAGCTGAAGTTTTTCTTGGATCTCCAAGTTAAACAGACTGAGAGTGGTTTGTCCATTTGTCAGTCAAAGTTCACCCTAGAACTCATAAGGAAATATGGTATGGATTCATCCAGCACCATGAAGACTCCTATGGGGTCAAGTATGTCTCTTTGCAAGGATGATGCAGGAAAACCTGTAGATGAAACCTTGTATAGAGGGATAGTTGGCTCCCTATTATACTTGACTACTAGTAGACCTGACATCATGTATGCTACATGTGTTTGTGCCAGGTATCAAGCCTGCCCTAAAGAGTCGCATTTGATAGCAGTCAAAAGAATATTGAGATATCTAAAGGGCACTCCCTATCTAGGCCTCTGGTACCCTAGGAATGAAGATTTTGATCTAACAGGTTATTCAGATGCAGACTTTGCAGGATGCAAAGAGGATAGAAAGAGCACTACTGGAACCTGTCAATTCCTAGGTGGGAGACTAATTTCATGGAGTAGCAAGAAGCAAACCAGTGTGGCTATCTCCACAGCTGAGTCAGAGTATGTGGCTGCAGGAAGTTGCTGTGCTCAACTTCTGTGGATTCAACATCAGCTACAGGACTATGGATTTCAGGTAAGTAGAACTCCACTTTTCTGTGATTCTACTAGTGTTATTTCCATAGCTAATAACCCTGTATCACATAGTAGGACAAAACATATTGAAATTAAATATCATTTTCTTAGGGAGCATGTAGAAAGAGAAGATATTTTATTAGAATATGTTAAAACAGATGAACAAGTAGCTTATATATTTACTAAGCCACTAGAAGAAGCTAAGTTCAATAGATTCAAAATTGAAGTAGGAATGATAAACTTAGAGTAAGTTTACAAAATTAAAAATGACTAAGTAAAAAGGTGTCGACACATAGACAAGTCTATGTCGACACAGAATAGTGGTGTCAACACTTCAGGAAAAAGGTGTCGACACATCCAGGATGTAGGTGTCGACACTTCAGAATGTTAGTGTCGACACATGTTAAGTAGGTGTCGACACATCCAACATGGTGTCGACACTTAGTATTTACTCAGAATTTTCTAAGTAAAGTCTCGACAATGTGTCGAGATATGTTGTGTCGACACATAACCAAGTGCCGACACATAAAATCTGTTGACTAAACTTGTGTCGACACATATGTGTCGAGACATTATAAGTCAGTGTCGACACTTATTGCCAGTGTCGACACATCTTAAGTTAGCTGTCCCGCCTGTCCATCTTCAAAATCAGAAAGGTATAAATAGGGTTCTGTCTTTGTTTGTCGACACGCTTTCAAAGTTTCGAGACTAAAACTACTGTGTCGACACCTCTCTTTTCTAAAGACAAATTCTACAAACCCTAATGGCTCCTAAGCTTGAGGAGAACGTTAACGAAGGCTATGAGCTTGTGCGCGGCGCGTTCGACGATGCTGATCCAGAAATCAAGGCAGTAGTAACCCTAGTCGCCGATTCAGGGTTAGAGTAATTAGTTTCAGAACCCACTAAGATTTGGAAGAAAGAGGTTCTTGAATTCCTTAATGGAGCTGCAGTAGATGACTCTGAATATAGAATCAAATCCAGAGTTCATGGAACTGAGGTCAAGGTTTCACCTAAAAATCTGAGGAAGGTGCTCCAGCTACCAAGAACTCAAGATGAAGAAGAGGTGACTGCTTCAAAGACCAGGGAAGCTCTTACCTGGTGTGGACTTGATCCAAAGATGAAGATAGGATCTGTTTTCAACATGAAAGGCATGAATAATCAAGGCAAGTTCATGTCTGAGATTGTGGGAAAAGTCTTACTCAGCAAGCCTGGAGGGCATGACAGAGAGTCTGCCTATATGTTTGGCATAATGACAAGGATAATATTCACTCTGAAAACAGATTGGTCTATGGTGGTTTATGAGAAGCTTAAGGAGAGCTTGAAGAAGCCCAATCTGGGCAGGATCATTAGTCTCTACCTAGCTGGTACCATACCAGAGGTAATGAATACTGCTGCAGGCAGCAAGATAAATCATATGAGGAAGATGGATCTAAGGATCTTTTCTAGATGGGACAGGGTGTTGTCCAAGGAATTGCCAACCCCAGAGAAGACAGTTACTGAGAAAGACAGTCCACCCAAAAAGAAAAGGAAGAAAGTTCCTGTGACACAAGAGTCCTCCAGCAGTTCTGGGAGTGAAGAACATGTTGTTTTCACTCCTGATGATCAAGAGGAAGTGCCTGTAGAGAAGTCTCCTGCTCCTCCAGCTGATGCAGAGATCTAGGGGGAGATACCACCAGTTAGCTCCATCCCCAGGGATCAAAGCTAGGGGGAGCCTCCAGTAGTAGAAGAATCATCTACTCTGGACAGTGAGCAAGCCACCACCATCATACAAGAGGTACTCACTGACCTAAATACTTTAGAATATCTTATAGAAGATGCTGATTTGTCTGATGTTCCTCAGAAAACTCAGCTGCATAGTCAAGAACCAGATGTTGTTAGAGTAGACACATCTGCTGTCCAGGAAGTGGTAACTGATTCAGTAGTTGAAGAGCAAAGACTGTCTCCAGCTCCATCCCCTCCTGAATACACCATGGAAGATTTATTTCTGAATCTAGATCAAGAAGATTTTGACATGGACAAGGATGCTGATGTAAGAGATAATGCTGCTGCTGAGGGGGAGAAAGTACAAGATCTGGAAGAGCCTATTAGACTGGAAACTGAGAAAGCACCTGATGTGCAAACTGCAAAGCCTCAAAGCCCTAAGGATAGGGTTGACATAGCCAGCACTTCTGCCTCTGAAGATGAGGAGAGTGCTAGGGCAAAGAAGAAGAAGTTGTATGTTTTTAAAAGGAGAAGTCAGAGTTATAAGAAAGCTCTGCAATCTATAGCCCCACGGCCTATAGTTCAACAAGCTTCAACTGTTGATTATAGTGCTTTACTGATTGCACTGCAGATCAAAATGGATGAACAAAGAAAAGCCATAGAGGCTTATGTTGATGCAGGGCACAGATCATTACAGTTTGATCTTGCCCAAGATATAAAATCTATAAGGTTTGAGATGAATCTCAACAAGAAAGAGATGACAGTCTGCTTCCACAAAGGTGGAAATGCAGTGGTGTATTTGGCAACACACCAAGAGAAGATCAAGGCACAGGTAGATGATATAGCATTGAAACAAGGATATGTTTTTGAGAATCAGTTAAGAATGAATGACAATTTGACTGAATCCCACAATGCTATTGTCACTGAATTAAAGAATAAGGCTGCTGAACCTTCTACATCTACTGATGCTGTTAAAGCTGATTTTGATAAAATATTTCAAGAGGAAATTTCTGCTGTAAAGACTGCTATCCAAGCCTCCCAGAAAGCAATCTCTGAACAACTTACAAAGCTCAAACCTTACTTTAAAGAAGGAATCAGATACTTGGATGCACAGATCAGATTTCAAAAGGATGATGTCAGAGATCACATGGCCAGAGAAGTCATAAAGGGGGAGAGAGTGTTAGTCAAGGCAAGTTCTGAGCATGCAAAATGGATATCAAATTCAATCAGGGCTACACTTGGATACCCTCCTCTGTGTGATGACCAAGATGTTGCTGAATCAGGCATTAACCCTGCTTATTTTGGAGGTGAGCAACCAGAAGTAGCTCAGGTCATTTATCCACCTCCAAACTTTGAAATGATTCAAGCAGATGTGAGCACAATGTATAGCCCACTTGAGGGCAAGGACAATGTCCATATTGAAAAGGTTGTTCAACCTATATCTGAATCCATGCAAGAGGCTCTACAGAAAGAGGAAGAGACAAGGTTGTCAAAGAAGAGGTTTAGGGAACAAGCAGAACAATGGCCAGACTTTGAACAGTGGAGCCCTACCTCTAGGAATATAATTTTAACTGCCTAGAAAGCTGCCAAGGACAATGCTCATGAAAGGAACAAGTGGTTCTCTGAAGCAGAATGGAGGAAACATGAAATAAGACAAGAGGCCGTTGTTCAATACAGAAGGAAGGCAAAGATGGGAAAGCTACCTCCTACTACAGTGGAGCCTAACAAGTACTTTCCTAAGCCATACCATTACTTTGAGAGACAGAAGATCAAGGCAGAAGAACTCAAAAAGAAAGATCTAAAAGGCAAGAAGCCTGCTGATGCTGCAACTGTTGATGCCCCTGTCAAAGCTCAAGTCCAAGCTGGCAAAGGCATAGTAATTAAGGAGCCAGAGCAGAAATAGATTAAGAGTTTTCTTGAAGTTTATGTTGTAATCTTTTGGATGTAACACATTTAGTAAACTTCTGAAAATATATAAGACAGATATTAGAATAATATATGATTCATATATTTCATGTTTGTTCTGTGAATGTGTCTATTTCTTATTTGTTCTGTGCTGATGAATGTGTATACATGTGTGATATAATACATGTTATGTTTACCCTGCTGAATATAACTTGCTTTACATCATTTTGTAATTTTTAATTATGAATGGTGTATATCATTGACTAAGGGTTATGACTTCTCCAAATAGGGGGAGATTGTTGGGTACATTGGTCAAATGTACCTGATTTGAAGAAGCCTCACCCAACTCAATGATATACATCATAATGTATTTGATGTATGTTGAGTTTACTTGTGCAGGTTAAGTAATCACTGGACTGAAGCAAAAAGTTTCTAAGTCCATGTGTCGACACCCAGAGGGAAAGTGTCGACACTTAAGAAGACTTGTGTCGACACCCAGACAAGCAGTGTCGACACTTGGAGTCATTGTGTCGACACCTGGGATGCAGAGTCGACACCAGACAGAAAGTGTCGACACTTGGAGCTGTGTCGACACTCAGTGAAGAGTGCAGACAGAAAGTGTCGACACAAGGAGCTGCGTCGACACCCAGTAAAGCTGAGTCTACACCAGAAAGTGTCGACACTTGGAGCTGTGTCGACACTCAGCAAAAGTCTACAGAGACTAAGTACAAGTGTTGAAGCCAAATTTGACCTCAACTGAAGTTCGAAGAAAAAAGGGGGTGCAGCCGAAACCTACTTCTCTCAAGTCCCACCCTTGACTGGATTCTAAGGACCTAAGACTGACCCAAAAGCCTCAGCAGGGAGGTCCCACCTCACACCCGGAAGATCTCTGAGAGCTTCCCCTCCAAAGCCAAAGCTGGGCTAGGAGCTCCTCAGAAAGCACTAGAATTCCGGAGACAATGATCGCCTGCTTTCTAAGGAGCCCTTATGGGTCTATTTATAGCATTTTCCTGTCCTGAATTTACTGAAAAGCCCTTAGTTGGTCTGCCAATAGCCAAATCCCGCTGTTTTCCTGAGGGTACTGAAGTAATTTCTCCTGAGGGCAATAAAGACATTCTTCCAAAGGCCCTGGGCCCCATTCGGCGGGAGCTAGTGCCGAGACCTTTCGGCCCAGGGCATGGCGCGAACGTTCTCGCCGCTTAGGCGAGAACTCTTTGAGAAAGGAGCTTGGTTTGGGCGGGAGTGCTTCCGCGCGGCTTGCGCTTGGCGTTCTCGGCCCACGATTTCTCCCTTATAACATTCGGCGAGAGCGCTTCCGCCTTCTGTGGGCGAGATCCTCCTTAGGGCGGGACCACTTCGGCTAACCCTCCTGTGACCATTGTGCCTCTTGGTCTGGCTCAGCGAATATGGGGTTGTACACAATCCCCGCTCTTTTTGAGCTAGCACCGCGCTCGAAAAGACATGTCCAACCCCAAAAATATTCGCTGAGCACGTGTCAACATCAGGGAATCTTTTGGTGGGTCCGTACGGTGTCTATAAATATGAGTGCCGATAGACGGTCATGACACTTTCCTCGAGCCGTCATTCTCCTTCTGAGCTCTCGCCCTCTCTTGCGATGCCTTCCAAGCGTGCCGATAAACCTCTTCCGCAGGATCTGCAGGACCGCATCAACGCGGCGCAGGCGCGAGCTAGGGCTAACAGTGCCCTTGTCGCCCCATGGCTAGCGAGACAGCTGCCAGTTGCTGAGCCTTCTTTGCCTAAGAAGAAGAAGAAGAAGAAAGCGAAGGTGGTTCAGCGGGACCTATCCCGCGAGAACAGGAGCCCGCCCACCCCGACCCCTAGTTGCGCGGACGGCGCCTCGCCGCGGAAGGTAAGCTTGATATACCCATTAACAACCAGTTGCTCAATTGTCTAACCTGATACCTCTTGCAGGAGACGGTTCCTGACGCTGCCGCGTCCCCGCGAGAACGTTCGAATCCGCCCTCTAGCCATCACGACGATCAACCACAGGTTCCTGAGGCTCCTCCTCCGCCCGACCCGAACACCGCCGGTAAAGGTTCCCTTCTTGGCTTCGCCTGGTATTTTCCAAATGCTGACTTGATTTCTCGCAGCGTTGGTTTCTGTACCTTCGGATCTCGCCACCCAGGATGGTGGGGCGAGAACTATTGATCAGCCTGCCCGTGTGGTTGACTCCTCCCTATCGGCGAGAGGAAAAAGTGCCGAGATCCCCGTGCCGCCGCTAGACGTTAGTCCTTCAGCGGCTGAGGAGACCCGCTCCCCCGCTCTCGATCAGGCCGGGATCACCCTCCGCAAAGTTTACCCCCCGGCAAAGGAAAGCCAATCCACCTCCTCTTTGGAGCTGAGGGGGGGGGGGGGGGGGGGGCTGGGCCTTCTCGCCTGCCGTCGACCGGGGGGCCTCGTCACTCCGAAGGTATACGGCCGTTTTATCGCTGCTACCCTTTAGTTTCCGCTAAAATGGGGCTTCTTTCGATAGGGGACAAGGACTCGCGGCCTGGCGCTGAGGTAGAGGAAGAAGAAGAAGAAGAAGAAGAAGAAAGAGAAGGAGAGGATGGCGAGAGCTCTCCCTTCCCTTCATCTGATGAGATGGAGGAGATCCTGACCGGTGCCGGGAGCGCAAAAAGACGAGGGAAGAAGGTTGCCGCCATTATGTCGAAACTCATCCGGCGAGAACGGGCCCGCGACCTTGCGGCCCGAGAGTTCCGCCAGTCAGTGGAGAAGAGGCTGGAATCCTTGGAGCGAGACTTCCTTCTAGGCGAGATGGACCGGCCCGGAGGAGCTACCGCGGGATCTTCACCTGAGAGATGCATCGAGAGGATCCGGGATCTGTCTCGCCGGGTTGACCTGGGATGCAGCATTCTGTCATCCTACTTCAACCCGCAGGCGCCCCCCCGGACCAAGTTGCGGGACCGAGGCAAATGGCGCTGGGAACCGTACTGAAGCGCGAGACGTCCCCTCCTCTTCCTCTGGCCTTCCCTTCTCTAATGTACCCTTACTTTTTCGCTTGTAGTTGTGACTGTTGTTCCCGCTCTTTATTCGCTTATTGTATTATTATTATTTTTTATCGCGTTCCCGCTCAGCGAGAGCGATGGCTCTGTCTTTAATATTCTTGCATTCGTATGAGTTATCTTCCCAGCTCTTTGGGGTGGCGAGAGCCATCTTGCTTCCGCCTACTTTTCCTGCCGTCTGACACTTCGCAATGTTAGCGCCAGCTGTTTAATCGGTCGCTGTCAGATTCGGGCGGGAAAAACGAAGCGCCGTTGACCTAGGACGCGGCGGCTGTACCCTCGCCGCCTTTCTGAAAACTACCATCATTACCACGATTTTCTATAAATAGGAGGCTCACCTACCACATTCATTCCTCTGACTCCCGTCTCTCTCCTCTTTGCTGTTGCTCTCGCGGTCTTCGCGAAGCTCTCGCCCTTTTCTGTCTTCCACTTCCGTTCTCGCCCCATTCTCGCTCTCGCCTTTCCCCCGTAGATCTCGCCTTCGATCCCTATTGCGATGCCGGGTGGTGGTGAAGGAAGATCCAACTGCGCGGAAGCCTTCCAAAAGCATCTCTTTCCTTCCTGCACCCTCACTCTGGAGGAGTTCAATCTGACCAAGGCCCAGCACGTTCCCGCTGGCTTCGTCGCGCGGCCCCCGGGCAGTCATGACAAGGTCAACACTGCAGGGGAGGGGGAGCTCGCCATCCCCATAGAACACTTCGAGGTGGGCTTCCGCCTTCCGCTGTGGCCTGAGATGCGACAGGCTCTCCGGTACTACGGGGTGGTTCCCGCGCAGCTGAATCCTAATTCAGTTGCCATTCTCGTGGCATTCATATGCTATATGCGCTCCGAGAGGATCGAGTTCAGCCTGCCGATCTTCCGCAAGCTGTTTACCTTCCGCGCGAAAGGAGGCGTGGTGTTCTTCTCCGGGCAGCTTCTGAAGACGATCGGTCTCGCCAACAAGCATCATCATTGGGGCGAGAAGTTCATCTACGTCTCCGGCGACTTCGGGAACGTACCCTTGGCCCCCATCCAATATGAAGATGCCGCCTACAAGCCTCCGTCCTTGGGCTCCCGCGAGAGCGCCCTCCTTGAGTTCTTCGGAACCAAGGACTTCGACGTCCTCCACCTCCGGCGAGACGTCGATTCTCTTTCCCCTGTGCTTCCGGGAGAAGGTAGGGTCTCGCCTTCATTTGTCTTTTTCTTGCCTTTTCCGAGATTAGAACTTAACTCTGTTGTTTTTTGCAGGAGAGCGCGAAATCCCTCTCCGCCAGCCTTTTGACGAGGCTCGCGCCGGAGGGAGTCAGCCTCCGAAGGACCCGCTGGCTCTTGCGAAAGCCGCCGCGCAAGCCTGCCGAAAGGAGCCGGGCCTCCCTCCCTCGAGCGGTGTTGTGAAGCGAAAACTGGTTGCTTCCGCTCCTCAGGCAATCAAGAGGCCCAAGACCATGGATACCGAGAAGGGCAAGGCTGCGGTTGTCCAGCCCGTCCAACCTCTTCCCCCCGGCCGCTCCTTCGAGGAGGTTTTGGAGGCAGCAAGCAGGGTTGCGGCCACCAGGGGCGGCTCGGGGACTCCCGCCGAGAACCCTCGGACCCCTGGCGCCGCCGAGAGCGAGGGTGTCGCCGCCGGGACCTCCGGCCAACCTCCGTCTGAAGAGGTGCCGCGGGGTCATCGTAACTATGGCCTCGGCGTGAGGTACCTGGACGCGGAGAACAAGCCGCTGCTGCAATGGGACCCTGACGCCAACAAGGTCACGGTCTCGTCCCTCTTGCCGAGCTGGACAGAGCGAGACGAGGTCACCGGCGAAGCTTTCGCCTTAGGGTACGGCCTCTACAGCCGGGAGGATGCTAGCGTCTTCGACAGGACGTCGACCCGGATGTTGGCATATGACTCCACTCGCGCTTTAATGCGTGGGTTGGAGCTCACGCACATGTGCGCCCGGCGGAGCATTACGATAGACCGTAACTTTCAAGATATGTTGAAGGCCAGGGAGGATGCGGTGGCTCGGGCGGCCTCTCTGGCCAAGGAGCTGGCCGAGACCCAGCAACTACTATCCTCGCGCCAAGCGGAAGGGGTAAGCGAGACTTTTCATAATCAGTTGTTCTCGCAATCCTAACCTTTTTCTTATGCTAACCTCCCGCTGTTCAGGATTCCGCTCAAGCCGCGCTTCGTGAGGAGCTGTCTCAGGCCCGCTATGACAACGTTCTCCTGCGAGAACAGATCGCGCGCCTCGAGGCGAGTGCACCCCCTCCGCTGGACGAGAGATTGAAGAGCCAGTATTACTCGGCTTATGACATCGACAAGCTCCTTCAGGGGAACGCGCAAGCCACCGTAAGGCTGACGCTGGAGACGCTGCGCGACATCAACTGTTGGGACGAAAAGGGCAAAGACATTACCGCTCCACAACTTGTCCCATGGCTCTTCGAGCCCATCCCAAAGCCTCCTGGCGCCCCTGATACCCCTCCCTCGGATGTCTCAAAGTCCCCGCAGCGGATGGCGAGACCTCCGGGGAGAGCTCTGGCGGAAGCTCCAGCGGAAGCTACAGCGGAAGCTCCAGCGAGACTTCAGAAGGGTACAGCCGAGACCCTTGAGGGTCCTCTTCTTATTTTTGTTCATTTTTATGTAAAAGCGCGAGACGCTATCACGTTGTACCTGTATACAGTTAATGCAAATATTTGTTCTTGCGAACCTTTTTTGTTATTTGCGAATGTGCTTGATGTGGTCGTCGTAGTCGAATGCTTTCGGCGTAGGCTTCCGCCAAGACCCTTGGCCTTCTTAGGAAATTCGTAGCGATGAATCAGCAAGAACCCGCGGTAACCGGCCAGCCGGAAGCGTGACTCTCGAATCCTTAAGACGGGACCGTCCCCTTTAGACTGCGCGAGTCCCTACTAGCCCATCGTATGACGATCTCGCCTATTTGTTCGAGAACACTGAGAGGAACCCTTTTGGCGGAAGCCTCCCCACCTCGAGTTCCCTTCAATAGTGAATCTTCTGTCGAGACCTATCTTCTGTCGAGACCTATCCCTGCCGAGATCTATCTCTGCCGAGACCTATCCCTGCCGAGATCTATCTCTGCCGAGACCTATCCCTGCCGAGATCTATCTCTGCCGAGATCTATCTCTGCCGAGATCTCTCTCCTCTTTTTCACTTGTCATTTGGTGTTCCCAACGTGCTTCCTGCCTTTCATTAACCAAGCCAACCAGACAAAACCTGTTCCCCACAGGCGAGCCTTCGGTCCTGCCAGCTAGATGAGAGCCTGCGCAGCGGGTCTACCTGGGGCCGAGCCGAGCTCGGGGTGCCGATGAAGATTTCAAACCAAACCAACCTATCCCCCACAGGCGAGCCTTCGGACCTGCCAGCTAGATGAGAGCCTGCGCAGCGGGTCTACCTGGGGCCGAGCCGAGCTCGGGGTGCCGATGAAGATTTCAAACCAAACCAACCTATCCCCCACAGGCGAGCCTTCGGGCCTGCCAGCTAGATGAGAGCCTGCGCAGCGGGTCTACCTGGGGCCGAGCCGAGCTCGGGGTGCCGATGAAGATTTCAAACCAAACCAACCTATCCCCCACAGGCGAGCCTTCGGACCTGCCAGCTAGATGAGAGCCTGCGCAGCGGGTCTACCTGGGGCCGAGCCGAGCTCGGGGTGCCGATGAAGATTTCAAACCAAACCAACCTATCCCCCACAGGCGAGCCTTCGGACCTGCCAGCTAGATGAGAGCCTGCGCAGCGGGTCTACCTGGGGCCGAGCCGAGCTCGGGGTGCCGATGAAGATTTCAAACCAAACCAACCTATCCCCCACAGGCGAGCCTTCGGACCTGCCAGCTAGATGAGAGCCTGCGCAGCGGGTCTACCTGGGGCCGAGCCGAGCTCGGGGTGCCGATGAAGATTTCAAACCAAACCAACCTATCCCCCACAGGCGAGCCTTCGGACCTGCCAGCTAGATGAGAGCCTGCGCAGCGGGTCTACCTGGGGCCGAGCCGAGCTCGGGGTATCACAAAACATTCAACTACGTTATGCCATGAAAAATTCGACACTAATTAAAAGAGAAACAATCGGTATAATATAACAAGTTTAATTTTGGGATACATGGTTACATCCTTCCCCCCTCAGGGGTAGAAGCGTTTTAGATCATCACCACTCCACGTGTGGCTTAAGGCTCTTCCCTCCACGTCCTGGAGGTAGTATCCCCCTGTTCCGAGGACTTCCTTCACTATGTATGGACCTTCCCAGTTCGGATGGAGCTTACCCACGGGAGCCGATCTTCCCGCCGCGTCGACCTTTTTCAGCACCAGATCCCCTTCTGTGAACTGCTTGACCCTGACGTGCTTATCAAAATGCTTTGCCATTCGTCGCTTGATTTCTTCTTGCCTGATAGCCGCCACGTCTCGCAGTTCCTCTACCATATCTAACGAGAGGCGCTGCCCCTCTTCATTTTCCACCCTCCAAGTCTCGTCACCTTCGCCCGCGGCTGTGACTCGCGGGGACCGGACCTCAAACTCCACCGGTAGGACAGCTTCACATCCATGAGAGAGCTTGAAGGGGGTCTCACCGGTAGCCGTGTTCGGAGTTGTTCTCAGAGCCCACAGGACCGAGGGGAGCTGCTCCACCCAATTCCCTCTCAGATTCTCTACCTTCTTCTTTAACAAGTTAACGATAATCTTGTTTGCCGCCTCCACCTGACCGTTGCTCCTGGGGTGGTGGACGGAGGCAAACCTGAGGTCAATGCCCAGCTGAGTGCAGAAACTGATGAACTCTTCGCTGGCAAACTGGGGGCCATTATCCGTGACGATGGCCTGAGGCAGCCCGTGCCTGCAGATGATCTCCCCCCAGACGAAGTTCCTGATGACTTGGGAGGTCACCTTTGCTAGTGCCTTAACCTCCAGCCACTTCGAGAAGTAATCTATCATGACCAGGAGGAACCTTCTCTGTCCACTAGCCGGAGGAAAGGGCCCAACTAAGTCCATTCCCCAGATAGCAAATGGCCATGGCGCCGTGATACTCCGGAGTCTTTGGGCTGCCAAGAGTTGAAGGGGGGCGTAGAGTTGACATTTTTGACACCTCCTTGCAAACTCCATGGCATCCTTCCTTAGGGTGGGCCAGAAGTACCCCTGTCTGACCACCCTAGCCTCTAGTGTCCTTCCTCCAGAGTGACTGCCGCACTCGCCCGAATGCACCTCCCCTAAAATCTTCGGGATTTCCTCTTCGGTCGCACATCTGGCTAGGAGCCCTGACAACATCTTGCGATGCAGACCCCCCTCCATCATCAAGTAGTGAGCCGCCTTGCGCTTAAAGCTTCTCCCCACCTTGGTCCCCTCAGGCAGTTCTCCGGTGGTTAGGAAGGCCACAAATGGATCCACCCACGAGGGCTGTCGATCCACCATCATCAATTCTCCCTCATCTATAGCCGGTCGGAATAGCTCCGTCAAGGTCCCTCCTACCTGCGGTCCGAACTTGGCCAGTCGATCGGCGGTTACACTTTCTTCCCTTGGAATATGTTGAATTGAGAAAGACCGGAATCCTCCGATGATCACCCTTACCTTGGAGAGGTATCTGATGAGGGTTGGCTCCCGAGTTTCAAACTCTCCCCGGATTTGCGATGTCACTACCTTTGAATCGGTGAAAACTTCTACCTCCTGAATCCCCAGTTCCTTTGCCAGGCGAAGGCCAGCAATGACGGCCTCATACTCCGCTTGATTGTTGGTCACTGGGAAATGTAAAATGACTGCTTGCTCTATAGTTACCCCCTGGGGACTTGTCAACACCACCCCTGCCCCTAGGGAGTGCCTTCCTGAGGCCCCATCAACCGTTAACCTCCATGCTTCTCGCGGTTGCTGCTCTTCCCCCTCGACCTCAACAACGTAGTCTGCTAGAAAGTCCGCCACTGCCTGCGCCTTGATGGAGAGCCTTGGTACAAAGGAGATGTCGAATTCGCTTAGCTCAATGGACCACTTAGCCAGCCTTCCCGAGTGCTCCACTCCATCGAAGATCTTGCGAAGAGGGTGGTCGGTCACCACCCTAATCGAGTGCGCTTGAAAGTACGGACGGAGCTTTCTGGCCGAGATGACCAAGGCATAAGCAAGCTTTTCCAGGATAGGGTAGCGAAGCTCTGCTTTTTTCAATATCCGGCTGACGTAATAGATGGGAAGCTGCTTCTTTCCTTCTTCTCTTACTAGGACGGAGCTTACCGCCTCCGCCCCTACTCCGAGATATAAGTCAAATCCTCCCCATCTTTTGGGCTCTGAAGGAGGGGAGCCTGAGAGAGTTGTCTTTTCAGCCCCTGGAAAGCTTCTTCGCATTCGGCCGTCCATTCGAACCTTTGATTCCCCCGCAGCACTTTAAAGAATGACGAACATCTGTCTCCTGCCCGGGAGAGGAACCTGCTTAGCCCAGCCAGCTTGCCTGTCAAGCGCTGGACCTCCTTGACGTCGCGAGGTGACTCCAAATCCAGGATGGCCTTGACTTTGTCCGGGTTGGGCTCCACTCCTTCCGGAGTCAGGAGATGCCCGAGGAACTTCCCGCGGCTTGCCCCGAAGACACACTTCAAGGGATTCAGCCTCATTTTAAACCTTCTCAGGGTGGCGAATGTTTCCTCGAGGTCTTGCAGGTGCGAAACTATGCATTTGCTTTTGATCATTAGGTCGTCGACGTAGACCTCCAAGTTCCTCCCCCTCTGATCCCGGAAGACCCTATCCATCATGCGTTGATAGGTAGCCCCTGCGTTCTTTAACCCAAAGGGCATCATCTTGTAACTGAAGCACCCCTCCCTTGTGATGAAGGACACATCCTTGGTGTCAGGAGGATGCATCCGGATTTGGTGATAACCTGAAAAAGCATCTAAAAAACTCATGACAGAAAAACCGACGGCTGAATCAACCAGCGCGTCGATCCGAGGCAGGGGATAGCAATCCTTAGGGCATGATTTATTCAACAAAGAAAAGTCTACACACATCCTCCATTTACCACATCCCTTTTTCACCATTACCACATTGGAGATCCAGCCTGGATACTGGATCTCTGAGATGAAGCCCGCCTCCAAGAGCCTCTTGACCTCCTCGCGAATGGGCTCCTCCAGCTTGGTGGCGATGGCTCTCATCTTCTGACGGATGGGGCGGGCGCGGGGATCCAGGTTCAGGCGATGGCAGGCTACGTCGGCGTCGATGCCTGGCATGTCCGCCGCGCTCCAAGCGAAGACGTCAACGTTGCTTTGAATGCAGGCCCGCACCTGCTCCCGGGTCTCAAGACTCAACCCCCCGCTGATCCGCACCCTTTGCACCTCTCCTGCTTTGGTGAAGACCTCCATCTCCACCACCTCTTCAGCCGGTTCCAGCCGCGACTGCTCCCAACCAGTCCTTGCCTCTTCCTCCAGCTCCAGCTCTCCCCTTTCCTCCTCAATCTCCATCGCTTCTATCCCCCTCTGCTGCTGCTGCTCGGCTCCCACGCCTCCTGGGACCTCTCCCACGACTTCTCCCGCCGCCTGCTCTCCTACTTCCACTGCCCTTTCCGGGTTCTCCTGCCCATCGCTCCTCCGTATCACCTGCACATCCCCTCGCATCTTCTCTGTCTCTTCCTCTCCAGCTTCCTCCCTTACCTCCTCATGGACCATCTCCTCTTCCTCCCCCACCTCTTCTAGGGCCGCCATCTCAATTTCCAACTCTTCCGCCTCTGCCATCCACGAAATAGTGTTGACTGCCGTAACGTAACATTGTCTTGCCACCTTCGGGTCCCCTCTAACCCTGACCTGCACCCCCCCATTGTTGAACTTGAGGCATTGATGGAACGAGGAGGGGACGCAGCGAAAGGCGCTGATGAGGGGACGCCCAAAGATGGCGTTGTAGCTGCTCGGGGCGTCCACGATCACGAACCTGCAGTTCCGCGATACGCCCCCCAACCTTACGTGTAACCCTACTCCTCCTTCTACCTCCTTCCTCTCGCCGGAGAACCCGAACAGAGGTCCATCCGATGCCAAGACCCTCTTCCCTTCAACCCTCATCTCATCGAAAGCTTTCTTGAAGATGACATTAACCGAGCTCCCGTTATCTACCAGTATCCTAGAAACGGTATAGTTCTCCACTGCCGTCTGGATCACCAGGGCGTCGCAGAATGGGTCTTCATAGTCTGGCATGTCCGCTGAGGAAAAAGTAATCTTTTCTTCCGGTGGGGGAACCTGGGAGGTGGATGCCACCCCCCTCCGGTACATGGTTTGCAGGCTCCCCTTGCGGGTTGCCTCAATCCCCACTCCTCCATGAATCACCCCGATTCCTCCCCGGGTCCCTACGTCCACCCGGTCTTCACACCTGTCCTCCGCTTCGCCCTGCTGTACCTCCACTATCCTCATCGGTGGATCTTGCCTCCCTGCTCCTCTGGCCGCCCTCAACTCTAAGAACTCCGGGCAGGTGGCCGTTGCGTGCCCCTCCTCCTGGTGGAAGTCACAAAAGAGCAACGCCTCCCCGCCCCTTCTCCCGTCTCCCCTTCCTCTTCTTCCTCCTCGAGCTCCTCTGGCTGCTCCTCTCCCTCTTCCTACTTCCATTGCCTCCTGCGGTGGTGGGGGACGATCCCTCGGCTCCTGCCTCCATGCCGGTCGATCGAACCTTCGGGGCTCCCGTAGGTTATCTCTCCCCCGATAGCCTTCTCCTGGACCTTGGGGACGACCCTCCTGGGGCCTCCAACCCAACCGGTTGACTGGCTCCCGGGCCCCCCACCCCTGCTGCTGCCCAAACCTTCGGGGCTCCTCCCTTCTCCTATCTTCTCTCTGCTCCCTCTGCTCTCTTGATTCCTTCTGTCTTCCTGCTGCTGGTTCCTTCCTGTCCTCTTCTGCTAGCTTGGCCAACCTCCTGGCGAACGCTGGGTTTGCTCTCTCGAAATCAATCTCCTTTGCCGCCCTCTCCATGAGCTCCTCAAAGGAGAGGGGGGCATCCTCTTCAACTCCATGCTAAAAAATCCCGGTCTCAGCCCCAGGGTGAAGGCCAACATCAGCGCGTACCCTGGAACCTCCTGGACCAGAAGGATCTCTTCCTGGAACCGGTCGACATAGTGACCCAACGTCTCATCCGGCCTCTGCCTTACTGCAAACAGACACTCCGCTTCCTTCTTCCGCTTCTTTGAGGTTGAGAATCTCAACAGAAAGCTTCTCCGCAAATCTTCAAAACAGTAGATTGACCTTGCTGGCAACTGGTGGAACCAGTCCCTTGCCTTCTCCTTCAATGTGATGGCGAACAGTCGGCACTTGAAGGCGTCTGTCATCTGCCTTATTGACACGACGTCTTCAAACCACTGTACGTGCTGCACCGGGTCATCCTTCCCTGAGTAGTAGGACATGTCGGGCTCCCGGAACCCCTCCGGCACCGGAGCCGAGATGATGAGCTCGCTAAACGGGCTCTCGCCTCCTGCCTGGCGAGAAGGTACGTCTCGCGGCCTCGGCTGGCTTGCCCGATCCGCGAGACCATGCCCTGGGAAGAGTTCCCGCACCGCCGCCTCCTTCTCGCCTGGCTCTGTTAGCGCCTCCTTGCCCGGGCGCTGGCTCTGGCCCGGAATAGCTCCCGCGCGGCCACGTCTCTCTCGCCAGCCTCGCCCGGGACCTCCTTTCCTGGGCGCTGCCCTGGGGCGTTCTCGCCTAAGAGCGGAACCTCTTCTATCGGGACCTGAGGGGTGGCCCACTCGCCTCTCGCCGAGAAGGCCAAGCTGATCGTTTGCAGAACCTCTCGCCTGAACTCATCCAGCATCCTCCTCGTCGCTTCCTCTCCCCGGGTGGGGGAGCCTCCAGAACCTGACCCTTCACCTTCACCTCCAGCCATGGGACAAAACTTAAGGCTTTCTTGAATCGGCTGCGTTCCACGCTCACCGCACCAGAACTGTTGAAGCCAAATTTGACCTCAACTGAAGTTCGAAGAAAAAAGGGGGTGCAGCCGAAACCTACTTCTCTCAAGTCCCACCCCTTGACTGGATTCTAAGGACCTAAGACTGACCCAAAAGCCTCAGCAGGGAGGTCCCACCTCACACCCGGAAGATCTCTGAGAGCTTCCCCTCCAAAGCCAAAGCTGGGCTAGGAGCTCCTCAGAAAGCACTAGAATTCCGGAGACAATGATCGCCTGCTTTCTAAGGAGCCCTTATGGGTCTATTTATAGCATTTTCCTGTCCTGAATTTACTGAAAAGCCCTTAGTTGGTCTGCCAATAGCCAAATCCCGCTGTTTTCCTGAGGGTACTGAAGTAATTTCTCCTGAGGGCAATAAAGACATTCTTCCAAAGGCCCTGGGCCCCATTCGGCGGGAGCTAGTGCCGAGACCTTTCGGCCCAGGGTATGGCGCGAACGTTCTCGCCGCTTAGGCGAGAACTCTTTGAGAAAGGAGCTTGGTTTGGGCGGGAGTGCTTCCGCGCGGCTTGCGCTTGGCGTTCTCGGCCCACGATTTCTCCCTTATAACATTCGGCGAGAGCGCTTCCGCCTTCTGTGGGCGAGATCCTCCTTAGGGCGGGACCACTTCGGCTAACCCTCCTGTGATCATTGTGCCTCTTGGTCTGGCTCAGCGAATATGGGGTTGTACAACAAGTGTCGACACTCAACACAATGTGTCGACACTGAGCAGAAGAGTCAGCACTTGAAGTAAGTGTCGACACTCAACACAATGTGTCGACACTCAACAGAAGAGTCAGCATTTGAAGTATGTGTCGACACCCAGAACAATGTGTCGACACACAGCTGAAGACTCAACACTTGAAAAAAGTGTCGACACAAGGAGCTGTGTCGACACTTAGCAAAGAACAGAATTATCTCCAAAATATTCTAAGTACAAGTGTCGACACTAAAGGAATGTGTCGACACTCAGCTGAAGTCTCAACAAGAAGAAGGTGTGTCGACACAAGGAGCTGTGTCGACACTCAGCAAAAATCAACATAGAAGACTATGTGTCGACACCAAGAAGTAATGTCGACACTTAACAGATTTAACACAAGAAGTTGTGTCGACACAAAGGAGATGTGTCGACACTTAGAAGAATTCAGCAAATGCTAGAAGAACAAGTACTTGTGTCGACACTCAATTTCAGTGTCGACACATGAAGAAGAAACTGTGTCGAGACATACAAGAAGTTGTGTCGACACCTTGTAGACTTGTGTCGACACTTACACAGCATGTGTCGACACTTGGACTATAAGTGTCGACACTTAAAGACAGAAAGTCTCGACACTATCAGACAGTTAGAGATTTTCAAGAAATGACTGGATGATTTGACAGATGCCGTTCCAGCCGGTCTACAGCACCTGTCAGAGATATCAGAAGTCAGTTATGGACCGGACCAGCCGGTTACCATGAAGAATGCCTATAAATAGGCACCTACAGTTTACAGAAACTGTTGTTGAAAGAGTTGATCAACTTGTTCAGATTATTGTTGAACAAGTCATTGAAGTGGTACACAGAGTATCAAATCAAGAAGATCGTGCAGTCCAAGTGCAGATCTAAGAAGTTGGAGAGAGAGGGCTCCTTCCAAGAAATCAGCCTCTGGAACTAGGCTGAGAAGAAGGATTCAGATACATTCTGGATCTTAAGTGGCAGAGGTCAAGGAACTACTGCAGGAGGATTCAGTCTTATTCAGTTCTACTCAAGAAGCTTTGAAGAAAGCTAAGTCAGATTGAATCCAGCTGAGTTCTTCCAAGAACTCATCAAGAAACTCTCAACTCCCCTCTTTTATTTCTGAGTTGTTGAGTCAATATTTGTAATACATTTTTATCTTGTAGGATCCATTGGATCTGAGTGAATTGTAAGCCTATAATTATAAAGGCTGAGGGTAGGGCTTGAGAGCCTGAGTGTAGGAGATTGAGATCTCTGAGTGTAGGCCTTGTTGGCTGAGTGTAGGCCTTGGTTGACTGAGTGTAGGCCTTGGTTGGCTGAGTGTAGGCCTTGATTGGCTGAGTGTAGGCTTTAGGATAAAGCTGAGTTGTAAGGCTTTGAGCCTGATGTGTAGGAACCAATTTGGGTTCTGAGACAGTGAAGGAGTTTGGCCGAATCTAGTACACTGCTAGATAGGCGAAGGGGGAAAGTGGATGTACCCAAAGATTGGGGAACCACTATAAAACCCTGTGTATGCTGTGATTATTGCCGTGCAAAAGTAAACTAGATTTTGTGATAGAACTGTTTGCTGCCATTAAAGTGTAAAAAGGATTAGGTCACCTATTCACCCCCCTCTAGGTGTTTAGGTACCATATCTTTCACTCGGGCGAGCGAGCAGGCGGATTGATGGGAGACTTCCTCCGGGCTGAGCTCCAGCATAGACTCGGTGTCAACCCGCCCATATAGAGCATGGAGGACGGCGAAGGTCTCCCCCTTGTCCTCCCAGTCCGCCGACCAAGAGGGGAGGTTGGTGCTTAGCGTCACAAAATGGTCGTCTTCCGACCAAGTTAGAAGCGGCCGACCATAAGTGTCCACCGCCCCTCACCCAAAGGTTTAAGTTTGGGTGGAAGTTGGGGGGGGGGGGGGGGGGGTCGAACATCCAACGACGACTCCTGATCGCCAGGCCGAGGAGACGATACCTTCGCCCTGTTAGTCGCAGGTCCCGGCGACTTGACCTTTGCTTTCCATTTGGAGAGCTTTTTCTTCTCGCCAACGTCGGGCAGAGGGTTGGACTCCGGGAAGGAGGTGACGCCTTCCTTTGCCGGAGGAAGCGGCTTCTCTGGAAGCTCGCACGCCACTGCAAAAGTCGAGCAAACATATCAGTACCGAGCTTTGAGAAAGTGAAGCGAGCATGCAAGAAGTGATTCTCGCTTAAATCTTACCCTCGTTGGGGTGGATCTACAGGAGCGTGTTGACGTTAAGCCGCCGTAAGATGACATCGAACCGTCGACCTCGGAAGGATTCGAACAGCTGCTCGCGGACACCTTCCAAGATTGGCGGGAGGAAGGCGACATCAGCGGGTTGGTGCGGCCTTCCCAGGATGCCCGCGAAGTCACCATGGACGACAACCAGCTGCTCGCTCCACCGGTGGACTTTGTTCGCCGTCCCCACCAAGGTGCAGACATGGCTGTTGAAGTAAACGACTCCCTCGGCAGTCGCGGCGAAGGCGAATATCTTGCGGAAGATGGGGAGGTCGAATGCGACCCTCTCTTCCCGCAGGTAGCAAAGAAATCCCATTATGATCGCCACTACATTGGGGTTGATCTGCGCGGGGACGATCCCAAAATATCGCAGGATCTCGCAATATTCTGGCCAGAGCAGAAGTCGCAGGCCGGCGTCGAAGTGGCGTAGCAACAACACCATTGCACTCTCAATGTGGGTGTTAAGCCGCTCGCTGCGAGTAGGGAGACTAGCCGAGTATCCATCGGGCAGAAGCCTCTCCCTGAACGTCTCCAAGTACCGCTCTGTGGTTATGGATTTCTTAAAGGCCGCGTCAGCGAAGTTAGCGGCGTGTGCTTGTCGGCGAGCACTGGCGTCATCTCCCACCATTTTTGCGAGTTGGCGAGTTGAAGAGGAAATAAGGCAAGAAAAGAAGAGAGACAGAAACGAGCGAGCAGGAAACGATACTCGCGAGCTAGGGTCGGAAAATCACAGCAATGTACTTATGTCCTACCTACCCCCTCTATTTATAGGCGAAGGCCAGAGGAGGGGGGAGGGCTATATCTTAGATCTGGCGAGTATCAACCTAAGTCGCAGTTTTAGGCGAGTAAGCAGATCCTGACATTAGCCCTATATCGCACAACGCAGAAAAGAATATCGCGTCGTTATCAGAACCTACATGATAAACTCGGAACATAGCAGAACAACAACAAAAAAAATCAAAAGGGAAAATAAAGGGCGAGATGCAAACTCGCTTATTACAACACAATAATCGTTTATTATCAATAGTCGCCTACGGCGAGTTCAAATGAAGAAAAGAAAAATCCTAAGTCCTAGGTGGTCGCTCCGGAGGATGAGGATGTCACCCAGCACAGCCCATTTCTCGCGCTCGCCGATAATGCTCCGTCGCCAGCGCCATCACGTCATCCATGAGGCGCAGCTACTCCTCCATCCTCGTCAGCCGCCCCACAGAGCCCATACTCGCCTGAATATCGGCCAACTCGTCAAGAACGAGCTGGAGGCGATGGTTGTTTATCGCCAGCCGGCGATCATTCTCCTTCACCATGTGGAAGAGGGCTTCGTAGCTCTCCAGGGTAGCCCGGAGCTCCTCTGTCTTCTCCACCCGCACCTCCAGAGATGAGATCCGACGATGTGGCTCGCAAATCGCCAGCTGGTCGAATTTGCTCTCCAACTCCAGGTAGGCGCGAGCAGCGGCGTGATGATACTTGCTGACCGACAACCCGATGGCGTCGATGAAGGCCGCCCATGGAGTCGCCGGGCGATCTGTCAAAATAAAGAAATCACCAGATTAGAAATGAAACGTTTAAGTCATTAAACGAAGCACCAGTGACGACATTTACCACGACGAGGAGACCTTGATTGGCGAGGTGAAGGGCCGCGACCTGGAACATCTCGCCAGCCAGAAGATGGGCCACCAGCATGCTCGGCCGCTTGACCCTGCCCGCGACCTCCATGGCCGGGATCCACGACTCTCGGCGGTAAGTAGCTCGGTCGCGACTTATCCTGCTGTCGGGCCAAAGGCTTCGACGAAGGCGGCGGAGGCTGCGACGAACTCGCCGGCTGATGCCGGGTCTTCAGCGGAGGAGGTGGAGGAGGTCGCGGCATGGCGACTTGTTGCTGAGCGGTCATAGGCGGCGACAAGGAAGTGCTGGCCTCCTAAAGAGAGGCATCGTTCTAAGGCGGCGGCAATAGGGAGCTCGCTGCTGGCGGCGCAGAATCCCGCACAGGAACGGGTGGGACCTTGCTCACCGTAAGCTCCTTGCTCGCCGGAGTGACCTTCTTCGCTGGTAGCTCCATCGCCGGTAGTTCCTTACTCACCGGAGGATTCTCCTTCGCCGTGGGAATAGAGGCTTCAGACACCTTCTTGGCGCCTAGATTAATCCGGACCGTGTGCGCAGTCCTGAGGGGTTTCTCGGCTGCGAGGGAGAGCAGCAGCGCGGAGTTCAGAGGGGCGACATTTAGAGCCACGTCAGCGGCATCCAGAGGGGAATCTGCGAGTAAAGAAAACGTGTCAGCGAGAAATGGCGACCAGCCGATTTAGAAGAATGGTTCGGCAGAATGATGACCTAGCAGGGAGACGACTTCGACCTGCTGTGGCGCCGGTGTATTGGCGACTTCCGGAATCTTTAGCGAGCTGCGGAGGCTCGAGTCAGGGGCGACCACATTGGGGATGTAGTCTAGCCCAAGGACGCTAAGAAGCTTCATAGTGCTAGCTGAGCGCGCAAGATTATTTGTCAAAGCCGCGGCTTGCGCGGATGGTGGGGGCGGGTCGACCATGTTTGAAGCGGGGGTCTTCTTGGACTTCTTGGTCTTCTTCTTTTTGTGGGGGGGGGGGGGGGGGTAAGTCGGCGGCGATGTCTCCTTCCCATGGCCTCTTGGACTTGGCGATGCTGAGATAGCCGGTCAGAGCGGCGAGGCTGTCTTGAAGGAGTTTCTCGTTAGCATCTGACATCATGTGCGAGCTCTGAAGATCCGCCTCAAAAACCAGGCCCCCCTATTTATAGAGATCGACAGGCAGTCATCAAGTGCAAGCAACCCTGATACTCGGCATAGCAGCTCGCCGAATAAGTGTTGCATGATTCTTTCTGAGCTCCTACGTCGCTCGAAAAGAGCAGGGATTGTGTACAACCCATATTCGTCGAGTATGAGTCCTGCCACAGCCAGGTTAGCAGAAGTCAAGGTCAATAGGTCAAGACAGAAGTAAAAGTCAACACACAAGACCGCGGAAGGCCTGTGTGAGTATGGCGAGCTCCTCCCGCATACTCGCCAGGTAGGCGACTATGCGAGATACTCGTCCAGCCCATGCGAGTTCCTCCGGAAGTCGCCTAGTCGCATGAGAGTGGGGTATAAATGTGACACCCCCTCATTGGATTTCCCTATAAATAGGACCTCAGGGGTACGAGGTGAGGGACGCAAATTCTACGACAGGATACTCGCGAGCTCTCCTTTCAAGATACTAGCTGAGCCTTTGGATTCCTTTCCTTAGAGACCAGGTCGCGACCATGCGACTTGTCATCAGCTAGTCTCCCTCGTACCTAGTTCGGCCACTTTTGGTTGAGAAGAGGCTGCTTCTTTCGAGCATTCAGGTATGTGGTGGGACCTTCCTGCCGCAACATCTGGGGTCCTGTTTGCCTACGTTCTTCATCCTCGTCATCCTGGCCGTTTGATTTTACTTATGAGCCGGTAACCTTAGACGACATTGGTCCGAATTCGAGGTTGAGAATTTTCCTGGCTTCAACAATATTCAACGAGTTAGACCCCGATTCATCGAATATTGCCTTAATACTTGGACGATTTGCCCTGTCTCGATTCGTCGAGTATACGTGTGTTATTTCGACGAATATCTTTTGATTCGTCGAGTATCGACGTGAATACTCGATGAATTCTGTATCATCCGGTTTATTTCCTTTAAGTCCGGTTCGGCGTGGTCAGCGGGTATCGACTGATTCAGTACTAAGTATATATATGATATGTACAGTAAACCGAAAAACTAACGATACGTTTTGACCTAATCGCGAGTCGGCTTCTTCTTCCTCCCGACGACACAGTGCTGTCAAGGCCGTGAACGCCGATCTCGCAGCCGACCGTCCGCTGTTCTTGAATGCCTGGTTTTGGCTATTGTTCTTCTTCCCGTGGTCTGGTTCAGCAAGCACCCCGAAAGGTAACAGGGCGGGTAGCGTTAGCTAACCGTAGTTGTTGCGATCTAGTTGGTGAGACCGCAGAGCCTGCTTGGAGCTGATAGGCTCTGGTTTGCGTTAAGGCAGACAGTTAGTGCAGATAGCAGAGACTAATCACCAAATTCGTTGTGGATTACTCACACTGTTCGGTACTAGAGTTTACTGGTTGTGTGAACTTGGTCACGGTATTGTGACAAGTCCAGTTTGATTGTTTAATCGCGGAGACCGCAGTATTGCGTGGTCTAGTTGCAGAGTCCGACAGATCACCCTAGACACGGTATTGGCCCAGGACGCGTAGCTTGATTGCTTATGTCCACGCAGACTGAGCATGTTGTCTGCATGTCTTTGTAGTGTGACTCTGGTATCCGCACTCTTGGGCGGACTGGTGGTGCTAGTTGTAGAATGACAGACAATTATCCTACCACTATGAGCGGTGACCACACTCTGCTTTTCTCTTATAAATAGGGGTCCCCGGCTCGTCATATATAACAAAAATAGTGAGAACTCAGCTCAGGCTTTGAATTTGCGTTAGACTTTCTTAACCGCGCGACTAAGTGAAATGGACTTGTACGGTGCAGGCTGTGCGACTAGCACCAGATGACTAGACAACTAGTTGGGAAGCTCAGTGTGGATCAATTCACGAATAACAGTCTGTGGTATACAACAGGTCGTGGTTTAGGCGGCTTGAAGTCTCTTCCTCAGGGTTGCGAATAGTTCTAGCAGTTCGTCCAATTCATCAGCGGGTAGACTGTTTTCCAATTCATCAACATTTCAATAATACGCAGTCCGCGCGACTTGTGTTGCGGGTTGACGATTTGGTGGTTTCGGTAACTAGTTGGGAAGCTCAGTGTGGATCAGTTCGTGTATAGCAGTCTGTGGTATACAACAGGTCGCGGTTTAGGCGACTTGAAGTCTCTTCGTCGGGGTTGTGAATAGTTCTAGCAGTTCGCCCAGTTCATCAGCGGATAGACTGTTTTCCAGTTCATCAACATTTCAATAATAGGCAGTCCGCACGGCTTGTGTTGCGGGTTGGCGACTTGGAGGCTTCGGCGATCTGTCTTGGCGGTTTGCGGCTTGGGCGGTTTTGTCATCAGACCGCTGATTTCACTTTTGACTGTAGTTTTTTGTTTTCATCGAGTACTTTGCAAAATCATGTTTCACAATATATGTCTCGCTCTATAAAGAAGATCATTAATTCTATATTGAGACTATTGTGCTTTTGTTGTTGCTAATTTTTACCTGACTTTAGTTTTGGTGAGTGTTCATGCGATTTTACTCAGCTTCCGTGAAAATTTTTTACATGATAACAAAACTATCTACCTTATACCTTGGAAATTTTGCGCTGTTTAGGTGAGGTCGGGCATTCACGAACAACGGTTCATATTGACCGCACGTTCATAACCGCCTTCGCCGCCGCCGCCATGCCGAAGCCTAAGATGGACGAACACCACCCGATGTCCTCACCTTTCAATAGAATCCAACCAATCACAAGAGAAGATTATGAAGGGGGGCTTCTAAAAGAAAACTCCCAATTTTGTTGCTTCTATACAGATCCCAAAACCTTTGTTTTTTTTTTACAAAACATCATATCGGAGATGGAGAAGAAGGATGTAAAAATTGAAACTTTAGGATGGTCAAAACGCCAAATTTACAATCGAAAACCAGAGGGACGAATCGAACGGCTCATGTCCGGCGCAAGGGATCGACGACGGTGGAACCCGGCGAACTGGAATGGCGGTGCTCGCCCTCGTAAGTGACGATGAGCATCGAGGAATTATCCGACGCGCGCTCCACGTGCTTCCTCGCCGGACAGCCGCGCACGCTGCTGCACTTGTAGTATCCCCTGCGAGAAGTAAGACGAGCAATAAGTTAGATTAGATCGCCGGAAGAATAGCAGTAGATGTTCAACCACCGCCGGAGAGTAAGGCCAACGACTTGCCTACCTCGGATACGGCGATCCTTTTATAGGCTTCTGCCCGTACTTTCGCCACGAATACTCGTCCGCCGGAATATCTGCCGTCTTTGAGCTGATCGCCGGAACGCGGATCACAGTTTTAGCGCGGTTCTTCCTGCACGTAGATCGAAGATTAGCCGGGGGATTGGTGATCGATTAGAGAGGGATTCGATTAGAGAACTTACATTTTCTTGCTGCAGTGGCAGAGACCGCCGGCTGGACCGGCTTGATTGCAGCGCTTCTTAGAGGATGACAATGGATTTGGGGCTTTTCCGGCGGCGGCCGGCGGGAGGAAGGAGAAGGACTTGCTTTCTCGGCAGTGGGTTATACTACCATCCGCGCCGATCCGAGATGGATTTGCGGACAGGGTCGGTTTCGATTGGGAGATGCTAAATGTTTTCGCAGGTGAGTTTGCCGGATCTTCGCCGGAGGCGCTCCGGGGCTTGGGAATGGGGGTTTCTACCTTCGTCGGAGACGGGGCTGGTGCCTGTCGGAAGCGAGCGTGTCCAGTGCGGACCGTGCGATTGAGGATGGAGATCATTCGTCTGAACTCGGAGATAGTCTGATCTGTAATTTCCCTGCAATCGAACTGCCTCGCCGTCGCCGTCGCCGGCGCTACAGTCGACGCCGATGATTTGTGGCGTTGATTCAGGTTGAAGATTAGATTCTCCATGCTGCGGATTCCTGCCGCCGCCGCGTTCTGGATTGAAATCTCATCGGCCGTCCTCGCGTATCCCATGAGATCTACGGCCATCCTGCTCCAGACCAGATCTTCACCGGAACCCTAAAATCCCCAAATCAGTCCGAACAAGGAGGCGGAAGAGGAAGAAGATCGGCGGACGACTGGAAGAGAAAGCAAGAGAGCCGGGGGGGTTTTATAAACACAGTAAAGAAGACCGGCGCCATAAATTACTCGGCCGGCCGGCCGGCGGCCCAGCTTTAGTTTAGTCAACGGTTGAATTTCAGATTCGTACGTAACATTAAAGTCTACTTTACTGCCTGAGAGGCTACGACCCCATGCTTGGTTATACAGTCAACGGTTTGAATTTGTGGCATCGTGATTTAAAGTCTACTCTTACTTTGTTGCATTGGGAAATAAAAATAATATTTTTATTGATTTTTTATGGGTTTTATTATTTATATTTTATAAATGAATATTTGTAACTCATGAATATTTATACTTAAAGCTAATATTTGTACCCATATACAATAATCGTACCCAAACATGAAAATATTTTTTTTGCATAGATAACATCCAAAAAAATATTTCCAGAATGTACTTCTCTGCAGATAATATTTCCAAAAACATTTCCAAAAAACATCCAAAAAACATTTTCAAAAATATTTCCAAATCGTACTCAAACGGTCAAATATGAGAATATTATTTGTTTGTCTCTTAATTCCAAAAAAATAGGGGCGTTCCGAAAATGTTAGCTAGACTATTAGAAGTGGATGCAAATTCGATGAAGCGGTGGTGCAACAAGACATGGATCTTCAGCATAAGGAAGACACGACACTTGCATGTAAAAGTTCTGGGAAGAGGAGTTGACGGCGAGCGAACAGCCGTGAGGGTGGAAGGAAGGCCAACGATCAAACGCCGTTGCGGGAGGTGCGAGGGAGTTAGCGGCGAGGGCTCGGTTCCACGAGTTGCGATGAGTGGTTGCCGACAAGGGAGCTGATGCGAGGGAGGGAAGAAAGATCCATGACGAAAGGTGGCGAGCCTTGGACAGACCATCGGGAAAGATCACCGCTGCGAGCAGCCGAGGAGCCCCTATGCGGGAAAATGAGATTAGAGTTCAGCGGAAAGAATTTGAGTATAAATATCAGTTTTTGTTTTTTAAAAAATAGTTTAAATTTAACATATTTTGGGTGTCAAATATCCAAAATTGATGTACAAATAACAATACCCTTTTTTATTTATGTGATGGGTCTGTTGACCACTTCATTTTTTTTAAAAAAATATATAACTAATTGATTATGAAAGTTTTGAGATTTTCTATTATTAAATATAAATATGAAAGTTATAGAGCGCGAGACACGGTGCATTACCATTACGACTACTAATCCTATCTCAATGACTCAATCTAAATCTGTATCTATTATGTGTATGTCAAATCAACTTTAATAAATTTTAGGCATTATTAACCGCACTTCAATTTTGGCTAATCGCACTCTAAATTAGGTTTTTTTTCTTCCCACTTATCGCTATCTGCAAACAGGACTTTCCCCCTTTCCACGCCGCAGGCCCGCAACCCCGCCTCTTCCTCGCTGTGCTGGACAAAGCATCCTCGTCGAAGCGACGCAACCCCGCTCGGATCTTCATTTCGTGCGAGCCACAGAGTCGACTGGGCTGCTCCTCCCTCGATGCCGCCCGTCGACAGTTCCCTGGGTTCGGCGAACCTTGTGAGAGACAGTGAGAGGCCGCCGCCGCCCCCTTCTGCCCCTCCCGCCTGGCTTGAGACTCGCCTGCAGGTGCGAATCCGGCGCCCCTCCTCTTCCCGCCGGCTGGTGCGACTCCGGCCTTCCGTCTCCTTCCTTCGCCGACGTCTCGCCTTTTCTCCTCCTTTTCGCCTTTGGTTGAAGCTCTGCCTGCCTCCGACGACTCTCTTGAGGGCCGGCTTGTTGCAGATGTGTTGTGTTTCTTCTATCAGATTTTTTCTCTTATGAATGCAAAGTTCTTCAAGTATCATCATTTATCTTAATGAGACTCCACAATTGAATTTTATTGTAGATTTGATCATCGTGCAATAGCATCACGTCGGATACGACGAACGACCATAAACAATCTTGTTTGATTATGCATGGTAAGGAATGCACCGCAATTTTGTTAATTTAATGAAGTTATGTTGTTTAAAATATTATTTATTATTCTTTCTTGTTTGTTGAACATGTAGATCCAAATATTGCAAAAGTTGAAAATGTTCAAAAACTTGAAATAGATGTCAGCTCGTACTTTGAAACTGAAATAATATTTCATTCAAAGGAAGACCTAGTTAATTTGGCTCGTCATGTTGGGAAAAATATTGGCTTTGTTGTTACTATAAAGTCATCGGATAAAGTTGTTGGGAGGTTAAAACCTCGTGTTTTTTTAGGTTGTGATAGAGATGGTCATTATCGTGAGAATCAAAACAAAAGGGTTGGGTGAATAAGGGACTCCGTAGATCAACCTCTAAACGTTGTGGATGTTTATTTACCCTCAAGGGACAAAATGAAGCAAATATTGAAGAGTGAGAACTTCAAGTTATTTGTGGTGTGCACAACCATGATAGAGTACATTTAGAAGCACATCCATATGCTGGTAAATTGGAGGTTGAGGAGGAAAAACTAGTTGAGCAGATGTATGACGCAGGTGTGAAACCACGAAAAATATTATCGGCGGTAAAAAAAAAAATATTGGAAACACCACAATTATTCGAACAATTTACAATGTAAGAGCTAAGATACAAAAGAGAGATTTACAAGGTCTTACTCCGGTACAATTTTTGTACAAATGCATAACGCCGCAGGCTATGTGAGTTTCTATAAATTACATGAAAATAAAAAGAAACTGCATAGTTTATTTTTTGCACATCCGGTTTCAGTTAAGTTAACAAATATGTTTCCAACAGTTTTTCAATTAGATTGCACATACAAGAACAATAGATATAGAATGTCGTTACTATGCATTGATGCATTGAATATAATAGGTGGTTGGCAACAAGTACGAAAGGATTTATATTGGGAGCTTGAAACTCGCCGTGTTTTGTATGATGAAATATACAGTAGCAAACGAAGATTAGAGTTGTTAGACTCTCTACAGTGCATTGAAACTCCAGCGCCATTTGATAAATGGATGACACTACCAGATATGCGATTTGTTATCAGTTCGTTGTACAACATAGCAGTGGTTCAACTCTCAAAGGTTCAAAGTTTAACATTTTTTCCACTTCACTCATCAATGCCGGAGGTACCAACACTTATTTGCATTGGTTTTTAAAATAATAATCACTTCATTCGACTAGTCTTGCATACTTGCTCTCCGATGCCACACATTGTTCCTTCGTGGATGAGATATCACGAGAAAGTGATGGAGAATTGGGGAGTACATTACAATGAATGGTTGCAAGAACCACCACCGGCAACGGGACCAAGTATATTACTAACATTGGATGATTGATAATGAGAAGAAGTATACAATAATTTTTTTATTGTAACGTAAATATTATTAATATTAACGCAAATATTGTCTTCATATTATTAATATTAACTTTTTTGTCTTCATATTTGCAGGTTAAAAAATTGTCGTGAAAAAATGTTAAATTAAAAAACAACTATGGCTTGTTTTTATTGTTAATAAAATCTAAAAAAGTTCAAAGTAATTAATGCTCCGTTTGGAGCGACTTATTTTCACCGGTCAAGCTGTTACGATCGCATGAACCGGACCTTAATTATGGTCAGGTTCATGCGGTCGTAACCGTTTGACCGGTGAAAATAAGTCCCTCCAAACGCAGCCTAATTTTATGATATTTTGGGATTTTAATTAATATCAATGTATTTGTGATGCTATAATTTACATTTCTTCAAATTTTTATTTTGCCAAAAAATTGGTTTGCGGATAAGAACTATGAAAAACCGTTGTTTGCGGATAACATTTATGTTTGCGGATATCCGTTTTGAAAAATAATGGTTTGCAGATATCAATGTTTGCGGATAGCGAAAATTGAAGTGCCCTAAATTTTTGGGGTCTAATAATAGCTCCTCAAAGATATCCACATGTCTAATGACAGTTTTCCTTAAAAAGACTGTTGACATCGCAATGACAATATATAATATTAATGCTACAAAAAGTGGGCCCCACATAACAAAATAAATAAAATTTATTTGAATTTGCAGAGTTTGGAATAATAGTCGGGTGTTTTTGTTATGGAAATAGGTATGTGGGGCCCACTTTTTGTGGTATTTAGGTGAATTTTAGGTGTGTGTAAAATTATCCATATTAATTATATGAGTTATACTAATTTTGTTTATATTTTATGAATTTCCATTACTTTTAATTTGAAGATATTATGTAATTAATTGAACGAACATTGCATTTTAATTTTTTAAAATATATTATAATATATGTTAGGTTATTAGATTAAAATAATAAGATTATTGTTGCGCCCAACTCAATGCTTGGGGTAGACCGGACTAAACTAGACCGCCTTAGCCCATAGAGCGGTCGAGCGCGCAAACAGTCACAGAATAAATTAATTAGTGGCATAGAGATGAAACAATATGAAAACTTTGAGATTACTTCGAGAATATTTATAGGACCAATTCTGAAACCACAATTAAAGTTGGATGCAAGCATGATGTGACCTCACATACATGTATTTTTAAAAAATTATATATAGGTTGGGTTGCATTGAAGAGATGTTTTATGGCTGGATGTAGACCGATTATAAGTTTTGATGAGACTCATTTTAAGACATCAATTGGTGGAGTATTATTATGCGTTGTTGGGGTTGATGGTAATAATAATATGTTTCATATTGCTTATTTTGCGTTGTTGTGCTGAGGCCCCAACAATCAAGATACAACGACTAGTACAAGATCAAAGCATCCGACAATATGCTAATTCATCATTTTATCTTTTGTCATTTTGTATCATTTGATTGCTTCTTTACTCTTTAATATGTTAATATGCAGGTGAGAAGGAAAGCATGATCCTGATCATGGAAAGAGGAAGATGATCGTGTAATATGGGTTGCTGTGGTCCGGATAGTTGGTGTTTTACTACTATCATAGTAGCGGTTTTAGAACAACATGGGTTGTTTAAGGCTCTGTTTGGGGGGACTTATTTTCAGCAGTTAAGCGGTTACGACCGCATGTACCGGGCCTTAATCTCCGCTGTAATAGTAGTTTTGGTCCAGACACTTTTGTTGTAATAGTAGCCGTAATATGGGTTGTTTTGATTCAAACAATTTTGTTTTAATAGTAGCTGTAATATGTGCTGTTATGATCTGGACAATCTTATGTTCTGATTCTTAAAGGAATATTAGTTGTTTTGTTTAAATCTTTGCTGATTAAGGCTCCGTTTGGGGGGACTTATTTTCACCGGTCAAGCGGTCACGACCGCATGAACCGAGACTTAATTAAGGTCCGGTACATGCGTCGTGACCGCTTGACCGGTGAAATAAGTCCCCCAAACGGAGCCTAAGGCTCTGTTCTTTCAAGTTCTGCTAATTTGTGAGGCCATTCTCATGGGTATTATATTAAGAGTGAGACATATAAAAAATCTGCTTGTTTGCCTGATGTAATATTGTCTGGCCTATGCCAACATCTTGCTGTAATTGATACTTCATTCATTATTATTTATTAATCCTACTATAATATTCGAATTTAAAGGCATAAAAAAACAGGGTGCAAAATGTCAATGTAAAGAAATCGGGGTGCAAATTGCTAATTTAGAGAATTCGGGTGAAAATTGCCAATTTTGGTGATTTCAGGAGAATTTGGACAGAAATGCCCAATTCTAGAAGTTTCCCCGTCATCCTATAAATAGAGGTTCATACCCTTGTCAATCATATAGAACATCAATTCAGGAGGCAAGGTTGCGGTTAACAGTTGCGAGCTCAGCAGCTAGCGCCATCGGTAAGGTGGTTAGCGAGTTGTGGTAGCTGCGATCTGCAATTGAAGATTTAGACAAGCTCGACGGTTAAGCAATGTGAGAACCAAGGTCTAGCGGATTGGGTGTGTGGGACGCAATTTGGGCTTCCACATCGCGTTCCTGGTTTGGGTGTTGACCCCGGGGGCCCCCGTATGGCGGAATATTCCCGTCATCCCGTGGTTGGATTAGTCCCACATTGCCTGCAGCGGGTGGTCCTTGATGTTTATGTACCCCGTCCCCCTTACTATCACCTCGGGATTTTGGGAAGATGTGTGGTGACAGGTGGTTTTCACATGGTATCAGAGCCATCCCGCTGCGGGGGTGTGTTGAGAACCAAGGTCCAGCGGGATTGGGTGTGTGGGACGCATATTTGGGCTTCTACATCGCGTTCCTGGTCTGGGTGTTGACCCCGGTGGGCCCGTATGGCGGAATATCTCCGTCATCCCGTGGTTGGATTAGTCTCACATTGCCTGCAGCGGGTGGTCCTTGGTGTTTATATACCCTCGTCCCCCCTTACTATCACCTCGGGGTTTTGGAAGATGTGTGGTGACGGGTGGTTTCCAGAAGCAACTAGCGCCCGACGGTAAGAGTAATCGCCAACGGTAACCGCGACCAGGAGGAAGTCCGTGTGGTCACTGTCCTTTGTTTTATTTTGCTGCTTCCTTCGCTTTCGTGACTTCGTCCAATACAACATGGACAACACGAAATCTGTCTCGCGATTGTAATACCTCACCATTGTATCTGAAGTTGAATTTAATACAAGTTGATGTTGGTTCTCCTTTTCCATTGTTAGCTGTTTAGGCTCTATTTGGTATAGCGTTTTTGTCATTTGCGTTTTGTCAAAACGCAAAAGCCCGGCCTTAACCCATTTGTTTTTCCGCTATGGTTTGGAACCGCCCGCCGTTTCTCTACAGGTCAAAAAATTGCGGGACGAAACCCAGCTCTGGAGCACCGTTTTATCGCGTTTTGGAGGAGAAGCGCTAAGGCAGGTATCACCTCCGTTGTTTTTCCCGTCGCCGCGAGCGCGAATCGATCCCACTGCATCTTCTCCAGCTGCATCAGGGTTCCCGATCGCATCCCGTCCTTCTTCTCCGACGGCAAAGGGCTTGTCTTCTCCGGCAGAGGGTTGTTCTTCTCCGGCCGTGGGCTCTTCTTCTCCAACGGCCCAGGGCTTGTCTTCTCCGGCGCAGGACTTGGCATTTCTGCATCTTCTCTGCCATTTCTCAAAGCTCCGAGCTTGATGCCAATTTACAGAGAGGTCCAGTCTTCCCCATCAGCTTCTTCATTCGGCTTCTACTATGATCGATTTGCTGTGATCGATTTGTTCCAGCATATAGTGACTGTGATTGATTTGCTCCAGCATCTACAACAATACAATTTTTTGGTGATTCCCCTTTAAATTTTTTGTGATTTGTGTTCGGGTAGTTGATTCTCGTTTCAATTTTTTGATGATTTGCATGGATTTATCACTTGGTATACATACATTAATTTTTTTTTAAAAGTTATATAATAATAAAAAAATTAAATAAAAAATATTTACAAAACGTCACAGCTGTTTTGTCAAACGGTTCTCTGTTTTGAACAGCTCTGCAAACACAGACTATACAAACAGATCTCCATTTTCAGCATCCAGTTTCCAACAGCTCCATTTACAAATCTGTATTTACAACAACTCATTTTACAACCGCAACCGCTCTACCAAATGAAGCCTAAGACTTCATTTGGTTCGGTGGTGGCGGGTCGATCTGGCGGGTGGAAACAGAGTGTTCGAATCAGAGGGGGGAGGTGGCTTCTCCAAACGGAGCTTTTTGGGGCGTTTCTCAATGCGGGCGGATGGAAACGGAGCAAACGCCGCCGGAGGTTCATTTGTTTATCCGCCTTCCGGCGGCGTTTGCCCCAAACGGAGTGGCAAAACGCCGAACCAAATAGAGCCTCATTTGGTTCGGCGGTGGCGGATCGATCCGGCGGGTGGAAACGGAGTGTTTGAATCGGAGGGGGGAGGTGGCTTCTCCAAACGGAGCTTTTTGGGGCGTTTCTCAAGGCGGGCGGGTGAACCTCCGGCGACTGTAAGTATTTTCAATAATCTAATCACAAAATAGTCTTGCCCAAATTCAAGAAGGACAAAAAACTGTCAGAAACCGAAATCACACCCCAAAAACCAACCGTAAATCACACGAAATCGACACTGAACCCCAAAGTTTCGGTGCGGTGCGGTCTTGGTCGGTCAAAAATCACACCCCTATGTTGCGGTTTAGATTTGAACTCAAACCGCACCAAATCATACCGCTCATGGGCCTACTCAAAATTAACTTGTCGCACCTCATTATTAATCGCAATCACAAAATTAAAAAATTTAAATGCAACCCAAAATATTAAATATTAGTCTTATATTACAAGACTAAATATCTTGTAGACTGCACGAATAACAGAGAAAGACTCGTTTGAATGAAGATTAATTCTGCTAAAAGAGAAGAATCAGCTAAATAAGATACATAATGCTAAATGATGCGAAAGACATGGCTGGCCGAAAAGATTTGAATTACTGAATGATAAATCAAGCTAGAGGATATAAATACTGGAGCGAAGAACTTACGAGATTCGCCCGAACTAGCAGAAACAGGGCGACGACTTTGGGATTACGGACGTTTGATGGCGGCGTTGAGCGAGCAGACGTGCGGCAACAACGTCAAAGGCAACCCATTATTGGCTAATCGCACCTTAAAATCTCATAACTTTTCGCGTCTTTTAAAAATACGCCTTATACATGTAATTTTAGGAAAAGTGATCAACACGAAAGTTGTAGATCTCGTCGAGATCTACAACTTTAGTGTTGATAACTTTTCCTAAAAATGCATGTACAATGCGTACTTTGGAAATATGCTCAGTTTTGCGCCTTTCAGAAATACGACTTATACATGCAATTTCAGGAAAAGTGTTCAACACGAAAGTTGTAGACCTCGTCGAGATCTACAACTTTAGTGTTGAACACTTTACCTGAAATTGCATGTACAATGCGTATTTTGAAAAGTCGCGAAAAATTAGATGATTTTGTGGTGCGACTAGCCAATAACGCGTTGCGGTTAACAATCGCCTAAAAAATGTGCTTTCTGACCTTTTGTGGTGTTAACACCAATGTTTATAGGAGTTTCTTCTCTTCCAAATTTTGGAGGATTCAAGCACCCCAAATTCACAAATAAATTATTTTTACATAAAAAATTCTTGTGACAAATCATTAATTTTATTATAAAGTAGTACAATGATAATATAATGGACACAAAAATAATTTTGGATGTCCAAATTTGAATTAATGTAACATCTCAAAATTTTAACTCAATTACGCCGTCCTAAGAAGATATACAAGGAAACAATGAATCCCGAGTATAGATGTTATGCTATCGCATGTCAGTGATAGCGAGGACGAAGAAATTAGACTTTGTTTGTTTGAGCGTTTTTGTGCCATTTTCACGCTCTTGCTCCGCTACACCTGATCTTCGATGACAACAGTAGTTTGCTCCACGAGAATGACAGGCGACCGGCGCTTAAACCTTAGAGTGCAAGGATTTTTTTTTGGTTTTTTTAGAAAATTTATTGGTGTGTTAATACCTAGTAATTGTGCTTTTAACATTGCTAAAATAAATAAATAATTCCATTCTTAATTCTCAACAATTTATATGGAACATAAAATCTGAAATCTGAATAAAGAAATCATTGCAGGCAAAGTAGGAATATGGAAGGGAAGAGAGAGAGAGAGAGGCCTTCCAATTTCACCCTAAATCAAATTCAAATTTCAACTAGCCGTTACACTTTCCTCTTAACATTCTTCCCTTCCACTATAACAAACATGAGACTCTCTTAAGAGAAAGAAATCAAAATCAAAATCAAAATCAAATCCTGTTTAGATTCTGCGAAGATCCGAGGAGAATCCGAAGTCTGGATCCTGAGAATCCAAGAAGCCATGTCTAGCATTAATGGAGGGAGGAGATGCGCCGCCTGCAAGTATCTGCGGCGGAGATGCTCCGACGACTGCATCCTCGCCCCCCATTTCCATCCTTCCAACCCCAACAGATTCATCTGCGTTCATAAGATTTTTGGGGCCAGCAATGTCGCCAGAATGCTTCGGGTATTATTATTATTATTATTTTAAAATATAATAATACCCTAAACAATATTTATTTATTGACATATATTTTTAAAGTGGCTGCTATTTAAAAAAGAAATGCGCATGTTTGGTTCGATTCGGTTCTATACGGGGGAAGACCGCGTGTATGTTTTCTATTGGCCATGATCATGCCGTAGCAGCTATTCGTGACCAATGGTATCTTGCCATTGTTTACGATACAAAATTCACAAAAATACTCATATTTAAGATTAAAATTAATTGTATTTTTTGTGTCGAGGCGGCTATTTGAGGGCACGAGTATTTTTCATATTTACTATGATGTTCGTCGAATTATCGCTTTTACTTAATCGCGCTCATAATGCAACATGCATAAGAACTGTTAGTGCACTCGAAGTATCTCGTATGCCTGTCAAGTTTGGAACGACGTTCATGTTGCCCCTAGCAGAGGTATTTATAAGCGTAACCATAAATCTCCGACGGGCTAATGGATGTTTAGCAGATCCACACCAAACCCAATAAATATCTGTTACCATTAATATAAATATACCTCAACAAGAAATAAATTGCTCATTCAGCTTACGCATTGGATTTAATTGTGAAGCTAACTTGGATGTTAATTTTTGATCCCACAGCACCTGCCGGAACACAAACGCGCCCAGGCGGCGGAGGCGATGGCCTGGGAGGCATACTGGCGCATGCAGGACCCAATATACGGCAGCACCTCGAAAATAGCCCGTCTACAGGACGACATCCGTCGGACGCAGAGCGAGCTCGCGATGACCAGAGCCCAGGTCGCTTTCCATCGGGACTCCCTGCAACAGCACAATCACGACGAACACAATCAGCCGGCGTACGAGAACGCCGGAGGGGCGACAGACGACGGGCCGTTCATTCTCCCTGATCTACCGCCCGACTTCTTCTAAGAAATTGAAGGGCTGGGATCAATCTCCATTGTCAGATGATCATCAAATAAAGAAAAGCTGCTTCACTTCTAGTGTTTTTTTTTTAAATTACAAAAAGTTGTTGACAAAAATCTCAAAAAAAATTTTTAATAAACAATATTAATTTTTATTTGGAAAATAATCGTCCATTTGAAATCATCAAAAAATGATGGTTTTATAAAACATTAAAATCCGATCTCCTTTAAAGCAATCATATTTTTTTTCAAAAGAGAATTATTTTTAGCGAGTTTTTCGCAAAACAATCAATTTTTTTACGCAGTGGCTATGAACCGTTGTTCTTCAACGCCCAACTTCACCAAAAGGAACATCCACTTTCGCTCTGTTTGGCAGGGTGGTGGTGGTCATAAACACGAGTTAAACCGTCGTTCGATAAGGATCGCCTAACAAATATGATCCGTTTGAACATAAAAGCGGATGAAATTCTTTAGGTGGGCTTTAACGAATGACAATTTAACCCTCATATTCATGACCGCCATCAGACGTGCCAAAGCCTTTATGTTTGAGCAAAAACATATTCCAAACAGGCGTAAAAATTCCGCCAAAAAATCTATGCACCGTGGGCCCCACTCTTCTCCTTGGTCTCATCGGTCTCCTGAACGGTATTTTTCGTCCGAGCTGCCAACAAAAAAATTCCACCAAAAGGAGCCTTTATATTCAGCCAAAAACTCTGATAGTTCTATAGAAATAATGGACCAAATAATTTCTCCAAAGGAACACACAATATACATAAATGGCAATAAGGCAATTTAAAATGAGGCCCTTTCCCAATCAAAACCTAAGGTTCAAAAATAGTCTTTTGTTTTATACATTACTAGAATTTCAAGCAAGTATGTTAAGCATTTCTAGCTTTCATTCTACACCCATAATAAGAGATGAATTCAAAGTAAAGGGCATTAAAGGGCCACCATTCTTTCACCCTGTAGAGTTACAAAAACACGATCGGAGCTCCCACGAAACCCTACTTCGCCGGCCCAGCGGGCGAATAAATCTTCTTCGAAGCATCGTTCCCGACATGCAAGGTGGAGGCATCATTCCCGACATGCTAAGTAACCACAGAACTCTGGGATGAAGATGCTGCGGGTCCAGCATTCGGCTGTGGTGAAGTCTGGGGCTGCTGGGCCTGGGCCGTTGCGGAGGCGGCGCCATCATCTGCTGATATGCATGGTGCTGCTGCTGTTGGAAGTGAGGCGGGGGAGGCGCCATATAAGCATATGGAGGATAGAAAGGCGGGTACTGGCCGTGCATCTGCAGCGGTGGCCCGGGATATGTTTGGGACGAGCCTTCCGCACCTCTGGCCTTGCCGTCGCCGGAATCCTGGGAGGAGACTACAGCCCCCATTCTCTGGGGATCCATCGACGGATAAAAAGTCCTCTCGGAGGACAGTGGAGGGGGAGGTATGTTGAAGTAGTGCCCGGGAATCTGCTGGCTGTGATCATAGGTTCCCGGGGGATGAGGTTGCTGGCCGCCGCTCTGCTGCTGCGATATTACCGCCCTCGGGAGCAAACCGCCATGGGACACGAACCCTTGCCGGGCTGCTTCGTCATCTGCGGTCTCCGCCTCCGTCTTCTGGACCTGGGGCTTCCCCCACATTAGCTTCAGGCGCAGGCCCTTGATCACGAGTTTGTTGGAGAGCTCCTCGGCGGCCTTCTCCGCTCCCTCTCTGGTGGTGTAGGACACGAAGGCGCACGCGCGTTGGGACACCATCCTAATGGACTCGATCTCTCCGTGGGCGTAGAAGTGGTCGCGCAGGTCCTGCTCGTTAATTCGCGCATCGAGACCGCCGACATAGAGCGTCCTTATGCTCTCATCATCGGGGGGAGCAAGAGACGACATCTCCCCCGCCTTTCCGAGGAGTTTGAGCGCCACGGGATCGTTAACGCTGCGAGTGCGGAAATGAAACAGATGAGCTAAAGAGCACATGAATGAATGAAAATTTTAACACAATGAGCAATTGGATGGGTGGTAAGAGAAGTGAGATGGAATTTGACTGTACCCATAGTATCGATCCTTTATGTTTTGCTGAGACAGCTCCCCGGTTATGGGCATTTCGTGGCGATAGGGGCATTCAGCGCCTCGGGTGCATTCCCCGCGCACGTAGAAGCTGCAAACATGTGCGCGGTTTCTTTTGTAGTACGGCGTAGTCCTCTGAAGCTTTAAAATGGTATCGTTTGCACGCATCTTCCCAAACGACGATTCGTAATCAATTCCAGCTCTTGCCTGTAAAATAAACACGAGTATTGAAGACAAATTAGTCATACGAAATAAGAGCTTTGAAAATAGCCGAATTTAAAATTGCAAATTTAGAATCATTCATCAAATATATATGCTGCATTGGCCACATGCCAAATATACAAGCAATGAAAGGCATGCTGTGTGTTTATATGAAGTATGTGTGAACCAGAATCGGTAAGTCAAAATTATCGTGTGAAGATCACAAATACACCAGTTTCAGAAATCTGCAGATCAATGTCTTTATCGCACCATTAAAAGCAAAACTAATTCATAATATGTTTAAGCACGCGCGGCGACGATTCCGCGCAATATCTTATTTTGTATTTTTGATCAACAAGTATCTTTAATATGTAAGCGCATTATGATACTGTGTGTGAGCCCTCTCCCTACATAAGACGGAGGCTTGAGATTTTTAGAGAGATTTTGCTTGGGGTTTGAGATCTCCTCCTTGAGAGAGGAGCTTTAAGGAGGAATGAGACAAGAATATTTCTTGTGTGTATCCAATTTTTTAGTTTTATTGCAAATTAATTTTGTCTTGGTAACATAATATGAATTGGATAAAACATACAACCCTCGCAACAGTACATGATACCATGAAGTATGACTGTATTCATAATGTCATTGGATAAAATCTACAATTCATGAAAAATAAAACGCACGGTACGCTTACGAGGGATTTATTACAAATCTGAAGGACATGAGAATAGTGAAACTTCACGTCTATGCTGAGGCCCTCACGGAGTCACGCCGTGAAGATGGGCACCTGCTGGGTAGGAAAAATTGAGGGAGTCCGGGCCATGTGGACCTGAAACTGTTCGAGGTACTCGTCGACCAAACCAGTCTGCCGAAAAGAAATGAGATCCCCCAAGGGATTGCTGCGAATGGGTGGGCCGAAACGGAAGCTGCAGATGAATTTGAAATCCTCCCATGATATGAGTGATTTCTCTCGTAGTAGTTGGAAAAACCAAACTTGGGTCGAACCCATCAGGTGGAAAGAAGCGACATTGAGCCATTCTTCCCAAGTGGTGTGCTGATTGGCGAAGGACCGCTCACAGCGAGGGAGCCAGGCCAAGGGGTCTTCGCGGCCGTCGAAGATTGGAAAGTCCATCCGCACGTATTATGGCACACCGTTGCCCTCGTGTCGCGGGGGTAAAAATTTCGGAGGGGTGCGCAGGATCGGCTCGTTATGGGAGGAGTCTGTCGTTGGTTGAATTGGTTGGTTAGCCTCTAGTTGAGTGGTGACCACGCTGATGAGGGCAACCCCATCTCCGGACAATCATATCTGTTGATGGTGGGATGCCCTAATATCTCTTTAATATAAATAAGAGTGTACGGGGGTTGCCATGGCCATTGCAAATTTTGGAGAAGAAGAAATCCCGAAATTCAGTAATCCCTCCACGGCGCCGACTCTGTGGAACCCTATGTGATGGCTACTAGGCTATGTTGTTAAAGACGAGCCTTAGGCGCGCCTAACACTCCAGGCTCAGAGGCTTGCGCCTTTGTGTCTTTTTTACGCCTTTGGAGCATAAAAGGCAGATCTGAGTGTGATTTATACTGCAAATCTTTATTTCAAAAGAAAGAAAGAAATAATGTAAGAACTCAGTCATTTTTGCATGATTTAGTATTTCTGAAATATAATCGAGTGTTAAGACTTAGATATGATGCAAGTGACCACATTAATTCTATTTTTAAAGAGATATAAATGATAGTAATGAATGATTAATGAGTAGAATAGATGAGAAATTTGATCAAAAAGACGAACTGATGTTTGGCGTTTATTTTTTTTACTAAATATAGTTGCGTATTGCCTTAGTCAGGCGCGCGCCTGTGCCTTGAGCCTAGGCTCCAAAACCTCTTTGCGCCTTATTGCACCTTTAATAACTAAGCTCCTAGGCCCTCTCACGCTCCCAAAGATAATAACTCTAACCCTTAGCCACCTTCCTCCATCCGCCCCCCCCCCCCCCCCACCCCCCCCGATCACTCCCACATCCCTCCAAACAGCCAACCTCCCAACCCAAACAACAACAACTTGCTTCCGCCAGCCCCTTTCCTTAATAACTTACTACCACCACGATCAAAATCTACCATCCCACTACCGCCTAGGGGTGCAAACGAGTCGAGCGCGAGCCGAGCTTGACAAAATTTTCAAGCTCGAGCTCGACAAGCTCATTTATCCCAACTCGAGCTCGAGCTCAATGCCAACTTATCGAGCTCGAGCTCGAGCTGCTCGCGAGCTTTTTAGCTCATGAGTTTTATTCTTTTTTTATTCTTATTTTTTTTATATATTTTTTATATATATTATATATATATATATATATATATATATATATATATATATATTATATATATATTAAAATGAATAAAAAGCTCGCGAGCTCCACAGGCTCGAGCTCGAGTCGAGCTTTTTTCGAGCCGGCTCATCGAGCTTTCGAGCCGGCTCAACTCAACTTGCACCCCTACTACCGCCAAAGCCCAACCCAGCAGTCCAGCTACCGCCGCTGCTCAGATCTTGCAGCTCCGCTACCGTCGCTGCATCCCACTTGTTGTCCTGCTACCGCCAACCAATACCAGCCATCAGCTCCTTCCCGATCCACCACCAACCTCCCAACTATTAGATCTGCCTCTCACAAACCGGTTCTGCCTCTATACTGCCGGATCTATTCTCCTGAAGCCCGGATCCGCCTCCATATTTCTGGATCCAGTCCCCACCTTCCAAATCCAGCCACTTCCACTCAGATCCAGCCCTCCCCCTTCTAGATCTAGCCATATAACTTCAGATTTTAGCCGCCGCCTCGTCGTACCTTGCCAGATCTACTCTCCTACGGCAGTCGGCAGCCCCTTATCCTGTGAGTGTTATTGTTGTATGGATATTTGTTCTCATTATTAATATATGATGTTGTGATTTCATGTTGGCTTGGATCTCTTGAATATTAGTTGTTTGTTTTGGATTATTCTCGTGATTTGAAGGCTTAATTTGCCGCGTGTTCATGTTTTGACCCTCCATGTGGAGGAAAATATTGCTTGTTTGCTTAAGGAAATTATTTGACTTTTGCTAAAATTATCTACGTGTGATTTGACTATTTAATTTGAATTCTTCATCAGATCTTGCATCTTACATATAATCATTTAGGGTTGTTGATTTGTCTCCCCGACACGTCAGTTAGGACTGCATTCTACTAGTCACTCGTCATCGTCCAACGGGCACAATATATCTTTTGGTTTATGTGGATGATATTATGATTACAGGAGATGATCTTTCAGGAATACAGATGATTAAACAGCATCTAGCAGCTGTGTTTCAAACAAAGGACTTGGGAAGCCTGTGATACTTTCTTGGTCTCAAAGTGGCTCGGAGACCTGATGGGCTTGTGTTATCTCAGAGAAAGTATTGTTTTGACTTACTTCATGATGCAGGCTATTCTGGATGCAAGCCTGCTGATACTCCCATGGATATCAATCACAAGGTTTGTGTTAATGCCTCGAACTCTGATTTGCTCCTTCCAAATCCAGAATATTATCGTCGTCTAGTAGGAAAGCTGATATATTTCACGGTTACGAGACCTGATATTTCATTTGTTGTTGGAATTGTCAGTCGATTCATGCATGAGCCACGTATCTCTCATCTTTAGGCAGTCGAGTGTATTCTCTGATACTTGAAGACTGCTCCTGGACAAGGACTTGTATACAAGCCCTCTTTGGCTCCCTAAAGATAACCCTAACTATTGAAGCCGGGAAAATTCCCTACTCCAAAATTTCAGACTAAGGGAGCCTAAGGGTACTGATTTCGTGGTCCGACGCCACAATTCAAATGATATCGCGGGAGAGAGAGAAAACTATCTATAAGCACACCCCAAGTGCTCCAGCAGGGAGGTCCCACCACGTACCTGGAAGTTTGGGAGAAACTTCTCCTACGCAACCAAAAGGTTGGACGAGGTACTAGGTAGGCATGAACTTGATGAGTATCCACTTGGGGGGACCTCAAACTCTTCCAAAAGTGTCATTTTTAGTACCCCTGGGAGTCTATTTATAGAGAAATCCTGTGGGGGGGGAGGGGGGGGGGGGGAGTATAGACGAGAATCCACCCTCTGCTAGCGAGTTCCAAGGGTCTACTCGACCATACTCGTGAGGTACTTGCTCATACTCGCCCAAGCTCGCCTCTGCTAGCTCAATGGTCTGCGAATAGCCGTCTTGTTGGGCTTTCTGATCTCGACGAATTATGGGCTATACACTAACCCTTAGCCACCTTCCTCCACCCTCAAATCCCCCACTATCACTCTCACATCCCTCCAAACAGCCAGCCACCCAACCCAAATAGCAACAACCTGCTTCTGTCAGCCCCTTTCCTTAACAACCTGCCACTGCCAACATCAAAATCCACCATCCCACTACCGCCACCGCCCAACCCAGCAATCCAACTACCGCCGCCGCCAAATCATGCAGCCCTTCTAGCTGCCTCCCACTTGTTGTCCTGTTATCGCCAGCATGGTTATCAAGATCGCGATCTAGATGGACCAGATCGCAGTCGCAGGATCTTACGATCCTACGATCTAGGTTTTGTAAATCGATCCGGATCTTACCTAGGATCTAAATCAGCACATCTATGACTGGGATCGTGAGCCAGATCTTAGGATCTTTAGGATCACAATCCCGACCCGATTCTACCGGTCTGGACAAAGGTAACAAGAAACATCTACAACCTTACCCACAACGGAGGACGAGATTTTGGTCCGTTCAGGGCCGATTGGCTACTTACCATATATGGCATATCTGAATTGATGATCTAACATCACGGATGCGTCCGACCCATCGTTTGCATACGATTTCATAGATTATATTGTTATTTTGGCTTTTATTTTGATGTAATCAGGCTACCCCATCTCTGGCCAATCATAGCCGCTGATGGTGGAATGCCCTAGTATTTCTTTATTATAAATAAGAGTGTATGAGAGTTGTCATGGGCATTGCAGATTTTGAAGAAGAAGAAATCCCAAAATCTGACGATCCCTACACGATGCCGATTTCGTGGAACCCTAGGTGATGACTCCTAGACCCTATCCCACTCCCTAAAGAAAACCCTAACTATTAAAGACGGGAAAATTCCCTACTCGCTCCTATAGAGCCCCTCAGGGAGATCTTCACATTACTACGATGATTATTCTTGATCGCAGCAAACCACTTCCAAAGATCGTGGTGATCCACCAACACGATTCCACCATGCTAGAGATGATCAATATGATGATTATCGTCGTTCATACTAAGACAGGATAAGGTTTCTGATTTCGCGGTCCGACGCCACAATTCAAATGCTATCGCAGGAGAGAGAAAACTATCTATAAGCACACCCCAAGTGCTCCAGCAGGGAGGTCCCACGAGTGAGGTACTAGGTACGCATGAACTTGACGAGTATCCACTTGGGGGGACCACAATCTCTTCCAAAAGTGTCATTTCTAGTACCCTTATGGGTTTATTTATAGAGAAATCCTGGGGGGGGGAGGGGGGTATAGGCGAGTATCCAGCCTCTGCTAGCGAGTTCCAAGGGTCTACTCGTCCATACTCTCCCAAGCTCGCCTCTGCTCGCCTAAGCTCGCCCAATGGTCTGCGAATAGTCGTCTTCTTGGGTACTTCTGATCTCGACGAATTATGGGTTATACACTAACCCTTAGCCACCTTCCTCCACCCTCAAATCCTGCATTGTCACTCTCACATCCCTCCAAACAGCCAGCTACCCAACCCAAATAACAACAACCGACTTCTGTCAGCCCCTTTCCTTAACAACCTGCCACTGCCACCATCAAAATCCACCATCCCGCTACCGCCACCGCCCAACTCAGCAATCCAACTACCGCCGCCACAAATATCATGCAGCCCCTCTAGCTGCCTACCACTTGTTGTCCTGCTACAGCCAGCATGGTTATCAGGACCGCGATCCAGATGGAGCAGATCGTAGGATCTTACGATCCTACGATCTAGGTTTTGTAAATCGATCCGGATCTTACCTAGGATCTAAATCAGCATATCTATGACTGAGATCGTGATCCAGATCTTAGGATCTTTAGGATCACAATCCCGACCCGATTCTACCGGTCTAGACAAAGGTAACCAGAAACATGTCCAACCCTATCCCGAGTACCCGACCCCATTCAACTGGTTCAACGCCCATAACCCATTGTTTAACCTTATCCTAATCCCGCCCCCATACCTCATCACAGAATCATATCATGCTGCTTTATCGTATCACAAGTGTCGATTGTCGACTACAAACGGAGGCCAAGAGCGACGTCTTTGGTCGCTTATAATCCATGCAATGTCTTCATTTTCCTTCCTTACCCGGTTCCATTTCAAGCAGTGTCAGTGTCTTATCTTATATTTATGTGTATGAGCAATCTTGTAGTTGATAATCCAGTGGCCTTTTGCTTCCTACTTTCAGGCTGATGTCTTCTCTTCCTTTCTAGAATACGAGCAATCTAACAGTTAGAAATCCAGTATACGAGCAATTCAAGATTCCTGCTTCAAGCGTACGAGCAATCCAGCATTCTGGGTTCGTCTTCCTGCTTCAAGCGTACGAGCAATCCAACATTCTGGGTTCGTCTTCCTGCTTCTAGGCTTCCACCAATCCATCAGTTCAGATTTGTTTTTATTGTTAGTAGACATTGGATGTCCTACCTAAAACTGAAAGTGAACTTAGTATGATATTATCTTTTTTATTTACTTATTAGAATTTTTTAATATAATTATTCACATACTACTATATTTATTGATTTTTATGTTAATTAAGCATGTACATTGAATGATACAAAAATCAATTTTATGTTTTCGTCCTAATTTATGAATGTTATAGGATCTCGCAATCCTCGATCTGATCCAATCCAACCTCGAAATGATCTCACCTAGGATTTCAATCTTGACAATCTTGAGCGCCAGCCAATACCAGCCATCAACCCCCTTTTGTGGATCCACCACCAACCTCCCCACTATCAAATATGCCTCCCACAGCCCGGATCCGCATCCATACAGTCGGATCTATCCTCCCGCATTCCGGATTCGCCTCCATATTTCCTGATCCAGTCCCCACCTTCCAAATCCAGCCACCTCCACTCAGATCCAGCCCTCCCCCTTCTAAACCTAACCATATAACTTCATATTTCAGTCGTTGCCTCGTCGCACCTTGCCGGATCAACTCCCCTATGACAACCCCCATATCTTGTGAGTGTTTTGGATTATTCTCGTAATTTGTAGGATCAATTTGTCGTGCACTCTTGCCTTGACCCTCCACGCAGAGGAAAAACATTGCTTGTTTGCCTAAGGAAATTATTTGTCTTTTGCTAAAATTATTTACGCGTGATTTGACTATTTAGTTTGAATTCGCCGTCGGATTTCGCATCGTACATATAATCATTTAGGGTTGTCGACTTGTCTCCCCGACACGTCACTTAGGATTGTATTCTAGTAGTCACAAATCAAGTCTCTAACCCTTCATTATCCGGTGTTTAGGTTCGTTGCATTTGTCATGTGCTCATTTGCATTAAATGTAGGGTTGGAACATCGTACATCTGCCGCCTATAAATTTGTCCCACGTCAAAAAGTTTTATATATTTGGGCTTCATTTGGCGCGGCGTTTTTGCTCCGGTGAGTTTGGACAAACACGCCACCATTATAAAATGTATGTTTGGCATGACAATGGTTATGACCGCCGCCAAGAAAAATAACTAGTTTTGAACATCAAAGTAGATAAAGTTCCTTATGTGAGGTTGGGCGGTCACAAACGACAGTACCTAACCACCATGTTCACGACCGCCGCCACCGTGCTGAATAGAGCCTTGATATTACATCAGCCGGTAGGGTTTTAAATCAAATTGACTGAACTTCCCTTAAGAAATAAAAATTTATAACACACAAAGAGGCCACACTTATTAATCCACTGCAGGAAAAAAAACTGAACCGGTAAACAGTCTAAAAAATTAAACACAAGCTAATTTTACATATCTACACATAGGAAAATTCACTACTAAGAACCATCACATGATTTACATAAATATTAAGCAGAACTAGTTTCTCCAGCACACAAGCATGTGCAGGAACAGAATATCCCACATAAAGATTTATAAAATTAATAATGACTTGAAGAATTAAAGAGAACTTAAACGGAGATGCCAGAGATATTTTCCCTTATTTCTAAATCTACAATATAAATTTCATATCTCCATTCACACGCTGTTCTAGCAATGAGAGCATGCATTTGCCGAAAAATAGAGAGAAGTGATGAATCATACACAACAACACACGCTATTCCAGCAATGAGAGCATGCATTTACCAAAACATAAAGAGAAGTGATGAATTTTTGCTCACTACAAATAGAGAAGAAATAGGAGGAATTGGCCTAGGAGAAGATGAACAGCAGTGGTGGCTTCCGGGGAGATCGGATGATAAATCCTAGCCATGATTCGCGAAAAGAGAATAACGAAATATTTTTGTATTATTGTTAGAAATGAGGAATGAAATGGAAAGTGAAATTGTATTCATCCACATAGGGGCAATATATAGGACTTACATAGACACAACTCAAAACTAAGGATGTGGGACTAAACCCAATGATACTAAAATACTCAAACAATAATAACTCTAACACTCCCCCTCAAGCTGAAGGGGGACCCTACATCTTGAACACAACATAAAACGGAAGGTAAAAGAAGGTTGGCAACGTGGGACAAAACAACAAACACCGAGGCCCAATCGCGTGTCACCGGGGATACTTCAACCGGGCAAGAGTCACACGACGTTGGTCCACAAAACCGACCATGACAACGCTGGATACACTCGGAGCGAAAACTAGGTCAACCACGAAAGACCAAACCAACCCTACCAAATCCAGAGAAAACGACGAGGAGACACAAACAACATACAAAATCGACCTGGGGGCCATGTGTGACTAAGGCAGGAGTCGGGAAAGAGGCATCTGAGTCGCCGTTATCACAGACACTCCCCCTCACGTGGAATACGTGCATAAAGGCACGTGAAGCAAACTAACACAACACACTACAACAATAACAACTTAAAAACACCATTAAAACTTAAACCGGGCCGGAGAGGAAGCAACACACACAGAGCAACAGTGGCATAGGCCTGCCGGCGTCGAGGAAGAAGATGCAGCAGCACAACATAGAAAACTGTCGGGCCGGACTAGATCTGAAGAAGTAGACGGCCTGGATCTGAAGAAAAAGCGGAGAGCCGGCAGTGGGCTGCCGAAGAAGATGCAGCACAGAGGTTGCTGGGCCGGAGAAGATGTAGCTGGAGAAGCAGCGACATAGGTCTACCGGGCCGGAGAAGAGGCAGCCCCCAGAGGAGAAGAAGTAGCCGTCGGTGAAGGAGAGCAGCGGCAGAGGACTGCCAGGCCGAAGAAGAAAGCAGCAGCACCCGCAGAGTCGGAGCAGAAGAGAGGCATTGAGAAGTAGCCTGCAGGAGACCCGACCGGAGAAGTAGCCGGAGAGAAGATGCAGCATTGCTTGGAGCAGCAACGGATCGGCGGAGACACGACACAACAGATCTGGAGGAGGCGCAATAGATCTAGAGGAGAGAAACCAGCATAGCCGGCAGAAAAAGCATGCGCGGTCGGTGGAACAGGAAGAGAGACATCGACGGGATAGGAACGACGGGAATCAACGTTGACTGGAACGAACGAGAGGGGAGGAGAAGAGGACAACCGACGTCGCAGACGGAAGCCGGAGGAATCATCGATGTCGCCGACGAGAGCCAGAGGTGATGACGTAGGCGGGAGAAAGCGCCTATGATGCAGGCTGGAGCAACTGCAGAAGAGAGGCCCGCTTCCGTCTTGGAATCAAGGAACGATCCCGTCGACGGGAGCGAGGGAGAGAAGCACCCGCAGGAACCTGAGCAGGGGAGCGGAAGCGGAAACACGAGACGGGTGAGGTGCGGCGGGAGAAACGGGAGACAGGGGAATAAAAATTATTAGGTTACACGAATCATACCTCTGATACCATGTTAGAAATAAGGAATAAAATGGAAAGTGCAATTTTATTCATCCACATAGGGGCAATATATAGGACTTACATAGACACAACTCAAAACTAAGGATGTGGGACTAAACCCAATAATACTAAAATACTCAAACAATAATAACCGATAGGAGGCCTACGTGATGCCCTAAGTCTATAAATATGCAAATGCACGTAGGCAAGACAATGAATATGATGCTCATGACATAAATTTGATAAACATAAGGCTCTTTATCTATTTCTAACCCCAAGGCATTTTACATGATTCAACCATGAAATTAAATTCGGTCCTGCAATTAAATAAATAGCCCAACATTAAAACTCAAGCTCTTTGATATCAATTAATCAAAAACAAACAAGTTAATTAAACAAGTATCATTGCAAGTTAATTGAGAGTGCATGAAAATAAAAGAGTGAAGTGAAGAGGAAATGTATGCCTAATGAAAGAAATTTTAGATAACATTAATCGAGTAAAATATGACTAGAAATAATCAAGTGCATCTGTGCAATGTAAAGAAGTTAAAAATGAATTATAAAAGCTCGCCAAGTAATTGTGTGGAAAGTGGCGGGCGGTGGTCGTAAGCAATGTGTTGGTTCCGACATGCAGTTGGCGGGGGAATGCGGATGCGATTTAGGGCTTGTGGATTAAGGCAGAGATGTCGGGTTGTACGGGGCAATGGAGGGAGGAATCGGGATAGGGGGATGCGGAGATCGAAAAACTTGGAGGGGATATGGAGATCGGGGAAGGGCCAGGAGGGCTGGAAAGGGCTTTTAGAGGCTAAGGGTGGCGCTCGAAGGCAACGAGTTCGCCGAACGTTCAGACGAGTACTCCGGAGGTGGTCGTCAACGGAGATGGGTACTTCGGTGGTAGGGAAGTGCTAGGAGGCGGTCATATTCAATGGGAGGAATAATGTGTGATGCCGACAACTTTGACGGGTGATATGAAAATTGCACGCCAAAATTTCAATGTAATCCACCATGGGCTTTGGAGTGTCCGAAAAATGAACAGGAGGGACTTCGTCGTGGACGGGGGAGGCAGATGGCGGTAGGGTGGCGACATGGGGTTCGCCACACCCAGAAGATGGAACTGATGGCTTCGACACCGCGTGGGATCCTCGGTGTCGCACAAAGGAGAAGATTGAGCGGCTTGCCGGTTAGAATCCAATCACTCAATAGAAAAACCTTCGAACTAAAACCGAGTTTGTGTGTGGGGGGGGGGGGGGAGGGGTATATGTAAGTCATTTGATGGCTCGAATAGTGCAATCACATAATCAACCTAACTCTCAAATTACGGCTTCGAAAAATATGCAAGAATACATAAACATAATAGCGGGCTCTGATCATGGACGATCCAAAATATGTCAATCTCATATATAGCTCAAATGACAAGAAATTGATCCCCATCATTAACTTTCCTCTTGCATTTTATAGAAGAAAAAACAAGATCTTAGCCAATGTAAATTCTCTCTCAACGTGTCTCTTTTGTTTTATATACCCAATGGTGCATCATGTTAGCTTTCGTTTTTCATTTGAGAATTAGCTTTAGTTCCAATTTGGGAATAAAGCACAGAGCTCTATTTTATCAATATTTGAACATCCCCAAGTTTCCACCAAAGATATCGCAAGTCAATGAAGCAATATAATGGATACAACTCATTCTGTATAAGCTGTTTAAATTATACCCAAGTAATATCTTGGTGAACTAAATCTTCTAGATGTGCATTCCATCCATGAGAGCTAAGCTTCTGTCAGGAAAAAGGTAATTTCATGACTATCATGCCTCATACAAGGTAAAATATTTTCAATTGGTCAATTCATGCACCCAATTTCTCTTTGTCAATAATATATTAAATGAAAGAGAATGAAGAGTGACTCAAGAATCTTCATTTACTCCATCACTACTACCATTGTTTCATCAATCTGGCCATATGCTAGACTGCATCATCTGAAGGTATTATGGCATAAGCTAATCATCTTTTATTTCAGAATTTATGCATCTTTATTTTGGGTTATGTCGACTTGTTTAAGTGTATTCAACTTTTTAAGGAAAATGCGGATGCTCTGCGTACAAACGAATCATGTATTTTCTATAGGGGTCATAGAATGGAAAGCAAAAGGTAAATTATATTTTTCAATCCTTAGTTCCCTCTCTCTCTGTAACTCTGCCTAACAAATCCCCACAGGTAGGGCATAGTGAGGTTGAGCATCATGAGGTTGAGCTTGGCTCCCCTGTCGCATGTGGTAGGTTTAATCGATTTCCTTCGAATGATTCCACGGTATCTCCAACATCATTGCCATCCTCGCTACCTTCTGATGCCGGACAGGCATCATCACCTGCCTGCCACCTTGGCGCCAGGAGTCAGCACCTGCCCGGGAGTCCCACCGGGAGTCCACCCGATAGGCTTTATCAGACCCGCGGGTCGTACACCCCAACCCGTCTCCGATCCCACCACATGAATCTGAAAGGTTGTTGAGGCCGAGATTCGATCTCGAGACCTCCTTGATAAAGAGCTCACATCACCAACTGATCTTATGATGCAGGACAAGTATCACCTTTGGCCACATCCACGAAAAGCTATTGACAAGTTACGGCTTGCACATTAACAACTTCGGTATAAGGGCCCATCTCCACTCTACTATGTCGATGTCGTCTCACACTCCACCGATCGCTGCCCACAGATCTACAAGGACATGACATCATATGCAAATGACTGCGACGACATGTCTGCGAACAACCTATGCAAGCCTTCTGCGCGACGCTATTGGCCATTTGCGACGTATGCTTACCGGCCGACTGTGCTTGGAATTTTTGCGGTCGCACAAGCCTAACAACTTCCCATCCCCACAACCACACCCTCTACATAAATCAACAATTGCGCACACTCCTAGCAACACGTATCCCGACAAAGAACACATGTGATTCTCATACGTCAAAGAAAAATCTTCCATGGCTCGGAGATATAGCTACCGCCATTTTCTCTACACAAGGGGGACCTCCCAGGGCTCCTTCCAATAAGGCCCCAGAATGTAAACCTCAATCAGTATGATATCATCCAGAAGCTCACTACTCAAGCTGCACGCCGCCCATTAAGCTAACTGCCTTTCCCTTCAAGCCAAGTGTCCCCTTCTCCGCTTACTATCAAGGCCAATGTCTGTCTAGGGCATACTTTGAAGATTTTGCACCCGCACTGAGCATAGTCTAATCAGCTTTTATTTCATAATTTATGTATCTTTATTTTGTATCATGTCGAGTAGTGTACGTGTCAACATATTTTAGAGAGTTAGCGAATACTCTGTGTATGAATGTATCATATATTTTTTAAAGGCCCCATGGGTCAGAATGAAAAGCAAGAAATTCCTATTTTCCTCCGTTTAGTTCCCTCTCTCCCTCCCTTTCCCCCTAACCCTAACCAATCCCCACATCTAGGGCATCGTGAGGTTGAGCTCGTCTCGACGCATCTCATAGGTTTGGCTCGACTCTCTTTAGATGATTCCATTGTATTTTTGACATCACCACCCTCAGTACCCTCAGCCACTTCCCCGACAAGCTATAAACACATTACAACTTAGATCTAACCAGAAGGATCATTCTTAACCATTCATCCTCACATTTCTTTGAAAAATCTAATGCAAGAAACGACCCTCTTGAATATTGATATCCCCTTTTATGTTTAACCCATTATCATTAAGATCAACTCTTTCTATAAATGAATTAGATGGTTTAAAAATTGGATTCTTGATTCTATTTAGGATTACCTAGGTCTAAACTACTCAAGCTGCACGCCTCCCATTAAGCCAACTGTCTTTCCCTTCAAGCCAAGCGTCCCCTTCTCCTCTTACTATCAAGGCCAATGTATGTCTAGGGCATACTTCGAAGATTTTGCACGTATTTTTTTGGCACCCGCACTGAACATAGTCTAATCATCTTTTATTTCATAATTTATGTATCTTTATTTTGGATCATGTCGAGTAATGTACGTGTCAACATATTTTAGAGAGTTAGCGAATACTCTGTGTATGAATGTATCATATATTTTCTATTTAAAGGCCCCATGGCTCAGAATGAAAAGCAAGAAATTCCTATTTTCCACTGTTTAGTTCCCTCTCTCCCTCCCTTTTCCCCTAACCCTAACTGATCCCCACATCTAGGGCATCATGAGGTTGAGCTCGTCTCGACGCATCTCATAGGTTCGGCTCGACTCTCTTTAGATGAATCCATTGTATTTTTAACATCTCCTCCACCCTCGGTACTCCCAGCCACTTCCCCGACAAGCTATAAACACATTACAACTTGGATCTAACCAGAAGGATCATTCCTAACCATTCATCCTCACATTTCTTTGAAAAATCTAATGCAAGAAACAACCCTCTTGAATATTGATATCACCTTTTATGTTTAACCCATTATCATTAAGATCAACTCTTTCTATAAATGAATTAGATGGTTTAAAAATTGGATTCTTGATTCTATTTAGGATTACCTAGGTCTAAACTACTCAAGCTGCACGCCACCCATTAAGCCAACTGCCTTTCCCTTCAAGCCAAGCGTCCCCTTCTCCTCTTACTATCAAGGACAATGTCTGTCTAGGGCATACTTTGAAGATTTTGCACGTCTTTTTTGCACCCGCATTGAGCATAGTCTAATCAGCTTTTATTTCATAATTTATGTATCTTTATTTTGTATCATGTCGAGTAGTGTACGTGTCAACATATTTTAGAGAGTTAGCGAATACTCTGTGTATGAATGTATCATATATTTTTTAAAGGGCCCATGGGTCAGAATGAAAAACAAGAAATTCTTATTTTCCTCCATTTAGTTCCCTCTCTCCCTCCCTTTCCCCCTAACCCTAACCAATCCCCACATCTAGGGCATCGTGAGGTTGAGCTCGTCTCGACGCATCTCATAGGTTTGGCTCGACTCTCTTTAGATGATTCCATTGTATTTTTGACATCACCACCCTCGGTACCCTCAGCCATTTCCCCGACAAGCTATAAACACATTACAACTTGGATCTAACCAGAAAGATCATTCTTAACCATTCATCCTCACATTTCTTTGAAAAATCTAATGCAAGAAACGACCCTCTTGAATATTGATATCCCCTTTTATGTTTAACCCATTATCATTAAGATCAACTCTTTCTATAAATGAATTAGATGGTTTAAAAATTGGATTCTTGATTCTATTTAGGATTACCTAGGTCTAAACTACTCAAGCTGCACGCCTCCCATTAAGCCAACTATCTTTCCCTTCAAGCCAGCCGTCCCCTTCTCCTCTTACTATCAAGGCCAATGTATGTCTAGGGCATACTTCGAAGATTTTGCACGTATTTTTTTGGCACCCGCACTGAGCATAGTCTAATCATCTTTTATTTCATAATTTATGTATCTTTATTTTGGATCATGTCGAGTAATGTACTTGTCAACATATTTTAGAGAGTTAACGAATACTCTGTGTATGAATGTATCATATATTTTTTATTTAAAGGCCCCATGGGTCAGAATGAAAAGCAAGAAATTCCTATTTTCCTCAGTTTAGTTCCCTCTCTCCCTCCCTTTTCCCCTAACCCTAACCGATCCCCACATCTAGGGCATCGTGAGGTTGAGCTTGTCTCGACGCATCTCATAGGTTCGGCTCGACTCTCTTTAGATGATTCCATTGTATTTTTGACATCTCCTCCACCCTCGGTACCCCCAACCACATCCCCGACAAGCTATAAACACATTACAAATTGGATCTAACCAAAAGGATCATTCTTAACCATTCATCCTCACATTTCTTTGAAAAATCTAATGCAAGAAACGACCCTCTTGAATATTGATATCCCCTTTTATGTTTAACCCATTATCATTAAGACCAACTCTTTCTATAAATGAATTAGATGGTTTAAAAAATTGGATTCTTGATTCTAGGATTACCTAGGTCTAAAATAATTATAAGGACACCACGTGTTTCTATTCCAAGAAAATCGAGACACTTGGATCTAATGATTGTTCTCATAAGGTGTTCGGCCACCTCAAAATTTTGGTGATTGTGGTATTTGATTTGTTGTTGCTTCGCGGAGACGAAACCTGAAAGTTGAATAATGTTGATAGTGGCAAGCTAGGATGGGCAACATTTGAAGCAAGAAGAGTCGATGGTGGTTGTACACCTAATGGTTGGCAACTAGATGAGGGCTCAAGGAGGAAGTATGAGATAGGTAAAATGTTAGGGTTATAAGTCTTTCTATTGGGAAAAAAATTAATGAAGTTCACTAAGCTCAAATTTTCATTACATAGACATGAGGGCAACCAGTGATGCATGCTAATGATCAATTAAATTGTGGTTTTCGTTTAATAATGATAAATAAAAATACTCAGTTAAACACATAATAAAGTAATATCAAATAATTACGAATCCACATTATTTTCCCTAGAAAATATGATGAATTCATTACTATGTTCCTTGCTGGTTTTCTTGTTTTCTCCCTAATTGATGGTTTCTTTAGCTATTCTCGTCTTTTTTCACATTACAATGTTCCTTGCTTCTATTCATTCAAAAATTTTCTTGATGTTCCTAGCCAATTTAAGACTTAACAGGGGAGAGAGGTTATTAAGGTATGTGGATTAGCTAGAGAAAGGGAGTGGACGGAAGTTTATTTTTCCCCTTTATAAACTAGTAAAGTTTCATTTGCAAGTGCACATTCTCATTGTCACATATATACATGGATGTTAATCGAGGAAGATTGGTATGTGTGCAACCTTGAGTTTCCCTAGGACCAAACAATATCATGTATGTATGCCAAAATCTTTGAAGATCATTAAATCATGGTCCCAAGCCTTGCCTTTAAACTTGCAAATCCTTTTCTTATATAACATGTCTTATTAAGTGCTAAAATTCAATAATTTTAATATTCAGCCTTCGGTGGACTAAAAATGTAGCTTGAATTTAAATGAGTTAATTTTCAACATCCAATCACATGTTTGTCACATACATATGTGAGTATGCATCATTTGAGATCAAAGCCGCCAAGATCACATAACCAACAATGGCCTCTAAACTTGCAAACGCTTCTCTTATATAATGCACATTAAAAAGTGCTAGGATTAAAAAATTTCAATATTTTACACGATACAACTTTCCCAACCTATGTAGCACGGGGGCGGAAACGGGATACGAGATGCGATACGAAACTGATACGGGAAACGTAATTTTTTAAAAAATAAGAATACGAGAAACGTTTTAAATTATTTTTAATCATTTTAATATAAGTATTAATTAATATAAAAATAAAACAACTTGTTAGAAAAGGCTCATTTAATCTAGGCCCATTTTGTAACATTTATTGTTTTTCTTTCCTCTCTTTAGTCCCACATCTTGTATATGACCTTTTTCTCTCTTTCACTCATCTATATATTTGTACTCATTCTTTGTATTTTACACAAGTGAACATATATATAAGGTTGACTTTTTTCCTCTCTACATGGTATCAGAGCCAACGATTCTCCTTGAGCGGCTTCCCCTTTCTTCCCGCGCGGTCTGTTTTTTTTGTCCGCTACCCGTCCGGCTTCTTGCGGCCTGCCTGCCTGACCGCTCCGCTCTTCTTCCCCTTCCTCTTCTTCTCCGTAGCTCCACCCCTCCCCTCCGGCATTTTATAGCCTTCCCCTTCTCTCTCTCTCGTCGGGTCCAACTTCCCGCTCTCTCCTACAGACCGATGTCTCTTGCGGCCTGTTCTCTCTCCCGATGTGGCCTGTCCTTATTTCGGCCTGGTACAGCTCACTACGGCCTGCTGATTTGCCTGCCTCGCTCGCGACCTGCTCCGGTTCGCTCCGGTTCACTGCGGCTTATTCTCCCTCGCTGCGCCCTGCCTCTCTCCCGCCCTACTTCAACTCACTGCGACTTGACTTAGCTCGCAGCAGCCTGCTCCTCCTCGTTGCGGACTACCTCTCGTGCGGCCTGCTCCGGCTCGCTGCGGCCTGTCTCTTTTGCGGCCTGCCTCTCCTGCGGGTTGGTCCTGGGTATTGCGGTCTCTTCTATCTTTCCGCTCGAGTCTCCCTACTCGCGGTCTCTTCTCTCTAACCGACGCCGACCTCCTGTTTCTTGGACCGCTGCTCTGCTCCACCAGACCGTGCGGACTCCTGCCTTCCCGCATTTTGGTCGCGGTCTTCTCCTTGTTCCTTTCTTCGCGGCCTCTCTCTGTCCGCTGCGGCCTGCTCTCTCTCCCGGTCTCCGCCTTTGGTCGCGGGCTCCTCTCGCAGTTGGTTCCTTCCCGTCATGGCTGGCGGTTTCTGCTCAGGTCGCGCGGTCTTCTTTGTTGCCCAGTCTGTTCTCCTAGCCGCCTCTCTTCTCCATGACCTCCTCTGCTGATTCCGTTAGCACGGCGGTTCCTCCTGCTGACCGCCCGGCCTCTCTCCCGGAAGTCCGCGATGAGCTTCGTATTACCACAATCTCTCTGACCGGCAAGAAAAACATTGTGGAATGGGCACATTCTGTTCGCCGTGTCTTGCAATCCAAGGGGTTCCTTCATCACGTGACTCAGGCCGTTACCGGTACTCCTACAGATGAATGGTTACGCAATGATGGTCGGGTGCAGACTTTGCTTCTTAATTCTCTTGATGGCGAATCTTATCGCCTGGCCATGTACCATGAGACAGCCAAAGGCATGTGGACAAGCTCCACACCCTCTACTCTGGCAAGGATAGTCTCCACCATCTGTATGACATTATTACTGCTCTCCAGGCCCTTGATAACAGTGGCGCGACCGATCTGACGTCCTTTGTTGCTCAGGCTCGGTCTCTGGTCGAGGCTTGGATCCACCATCAGCCTCCTACTCTGGATCTTGCTGCTCAACGTGCCCAGAAGGAAGCTGTGGGTATCGCCATGATGATGGCCCGGGTCCCGCATCATCTTCACAGTGTACGGGCTCACATCCTCTCCTCTACTGTTACCCCATCTTTCTCCGATGTGTGCTCTATGCTTCTCAAGGTCTCCCGCCTCCGGATGTGCCCGGGCCACCTTCTCCGGCCCATGTTCAGCAGGCCCCTTCTCCCTTATTGCCTCTTCCATATTCTGCTCGTGAAGGTCGCTCTGACTCTCGCGGTCGGGGCCGGGGTGGCCGGCCTCGCCCTAAGTGCTCGTTCTGCGACAGAGATTGACATCTTGAAGCCACGTGCTACCGCAAACAAGGCCGCCCTCCTCGTCCGCAGGCCGTTGTTGCTGCCACCGACTCCTCTTCCGCTCGTCCTGACCTCGACGAGGTTCGTCTTCAGCTCCCGCATCTTCATGGACTGCTTAGCCGCCCTCCTGCCTCGGTTGCCTCCGCTGCCTCCATCTCCAATGAAGGTATCGCCTGCCTCTCCTCTGGCCCGCGATGGATCCTCGATTCTGGTGTTACTCATCACATCACCTCTGTTTGGCCGCCTCAGTACTTGTCTTCACCTCACCCGAAGTACATTACTGTGGCCAATGGGGCATCTGTTCCCGTCTCTGGATGTGCCGATATTCCCCTCACCTCTTCTCTCCTTCTGCGCTCGGCTCTTCACGTTCTGGGCTCTTCTTTCAATTTACTTTCTGTTGGTCGCCTTACTATTGATTCTAATTACTCCGTGACATTTACTTCCTCTTCTTTTCTCATACAGGATCAGCAGACGCGGACTATCATTGGTAGGGGGCGGATGCAGAATGAGCTCTATCTTCTTGACGACTCTCCTACTACCCTCGTGTCTATCTCCTCTTCGGATTGGCATCGCCGCCTGGGTCATGCTTCTCTTCCAGTCCTTCGGAAGGCTCTTCCAGATATTTCTCTTCCTGCATTTCAGTGTGACACATGTATTTTGGGAAAACAGCCTCATTCATCTTTTCCTTCTCATTGTACTCGGAGCTCCGCTCCTTTTATTTTGGTACACTCCGATATATGGGGTCCGTACAAAATCACTAGTATTTCTGGCTACCGGTATTTTCTTACTTTTATCGATGACTACTCTCGCATGACGTGGTTGTATCTCCTCCGGGATTGTTCTGAGCTTCCCCGCGTCTTCCGGGCCTTCATACTTGAGACTCGCACTCAATTCTCTGCCTCCATTCGTACTATTCGTACTGACAATGCGCGTGAGTACACTGGTCATACCTTCCCGACTCTCTGCTCTGAGTTCGGCATTTTTCACCAAACCTCGTGTCTGTATACTCCACAACAGAATGGTGTCGCCGAGCGCAAGAATCGTCATTTTCTTGATGTCGCCCATTCCCTTATGCTCTAAATGCAGGTTCCCAAACCGTACTGGAACTACGCGCTCTCCAAGGCTTGTTTTCTCATCAATCGTCTCTCTTCTTCCGTCCTCCAGCACGTCACTCACTTCAGCCTTCTCTTTCCCTCCACTCCGCCTTTTCCTATTCCTCCTCGGGTCTTTAGGTGTACCTGCTACGTTCACCGACTTGGTCCCTCCATCGACAAGTTGGAACTACGTGCCGCCAAACATATCTTTGTGGGCTACTCGCGCACTCAAAAGGGTTACGTGTGCTATTCGTCTGCTACCCGCAAAGTTACTGTCTCTGCGGATGTCACTTTCAGTGAAGATCTTCCCTTTTTCTCTGATCTGGATATCGCTCCTACTCCAGACCCCGTCGTTCGTCCTGTCATCCCTGCTCCCCGCTCCTCATCCTCTACTCCTCCGGCCCTACCTCCGGTCCGTCCACCACCACCAGTTATCCGGGTCTATTCTTGTCGCTCTCCTCATCCCGTTGCCCCTCTGCAGTCGGCTTCGACCTATGGTGCTCCGCTACCTGCTGCTCCGGCTCCCACATCCACCGCTCATCCGATGGAAGATTACGTCTCTCTCCATCGCCTTTCTCCACCTCTTCTTCACTTTGCCACTTCTTTATCCTTTGTTTTTGTCCCTAACTCTTTGCAGGAGGCACTTCAACATCCAGGCTGGAGGGCGGCCATGGACGAAAATATGACGGCCCTTTGGGCCAACCAGACCCGGGTCTTGGTTCCCTTACCTCCAGGTCAGCACCCGGTTGGGTGTAAATGAGTTTTCGTCATCAAGCATGCTCCAGATGTCACTATTGCCATACTGAAGGCCCGTCTTGTGGCCCGTGGCTTCACGCAACAGGAGGGCCTTGACTATGAGGAGACCTTCTCTCCGGTGGCTAAGCTCAACACCGTTCGTGTTCTTCTCTCCGTGGCGGTGCACCGCCACTGGCCCCTTCATCAGCTCGATATCAAGAACGACTTTTTGAATGGCGACCTTCAGGAAACTGTCTACATGCGCCAACCGCCCGGGTTTGAGACCACGGGGGAGTCTCGGGTGTGTCTTCTCAAGAAATCCATTTATGGTCTCAAACAGTCCCCTCGGGCGTGGTTTGACAAGTTCAGCAAGGTGGTTCGGGACATGGGGTTCACTCAGAGTTCTGCAGATTTCTCCCTATTCACCCGACACCGGGCCACTGGAACCGTCCTTCTGCTGGTTTATGTTGATATACTACTCACTGGGGATGATTCAAAGGGGATTCACGAGGTCAAACAACATCTGAGCACTGTATTTCAGACCAAAGACCTGGGGCATTTTCGCTACTTTCTTGGTCTCGAGATCGCACGACGGCCGGACGGGCTGGTCCTCTCCCAACGGAAGTACTGTCTTGATCTTCTCAAAGACGCTAGTCAGTCCGGTTGCAAACCAGCTTGTACCCCGATGGAGGGAAATCACAAACTGTGTGCTCATGCTTCTGATGACGATGTGCTTCTTCAGAACCCAGAATACTATCGACGTCTTGTGGGCAAGTTGATCTATCTAACGGTCACGAGGCCGGATATATCGTTTGTCGTTGGGGTTGTCAGTCGGTTCATGCATGCCCCCCGGGTTTCTCATCTCCAGGCGGTTGAACGGATTCTCCGATACCTTAAGGGAGCTCCGGGTCAAGGGCTGGTTTACAAAACCTCCGACTCGGCTCCCGCATTAGTCGCTTATTCTGATGCCGATTATGTCGGTTCCCTGGACGATTGGAGGTCAACAAGTGGGTTTTGTACTTATTTTGGGGGTCATCTCATTACATGGAAAAGTAAGAAACAAGCCGCGGTCGCTCGTTCCTCTGCGGAAGCTGAATACCGATCGATGGCCTCGGTTGTCTCAGAGCTCACATGGCTTGAAAGTCTCCTTACTAACCTGGGAGTAAAACTTCCCTCATCTGCTATTCTATTCTGTGATAGTCAAGCTGTCATACACATAGCAAAAAATCTGGTGTTTCACGAGCGCACAAAACATATCGAAGTTGACTGTCACTTCATTCGAGAGAAAGTTCAATTGAAGAAACTTGAGTTAAAGCATGTTCCGGGCACTGATCAAGTTGCTGACATTCTCACAAAGGCCTTATCAAGTACCCTGTTCTACCAGTGTTTATCCAAGCTGGGTGCATATGACCTATACGCTCCAGCTTGCGGGGGAGTGTTAGAAAAGGCTCATTTAATCTAGGCCCATTTTGTAACATTTATTGTTTTTCTCTCCTCTCTTTAGTCCCACATCTTGTATAGGACATTTTTCTCTCTTTCTCTCATCTATATATTTGTACTCATTTTTTGTATTTTACACAACTGAACATATATACAAGCTTGACTTTTTCCCTTTCTACACAACTAATAAACTATTTGTACATATCTTAAATTGTAACAAAAAAAAATTAATAAGACAACAACATAGACACACACGCACACATATATACTTAAATATTGATTTATCTCCTCAAAAGATAATGATTATTTTCCTACAATTATAGTTCCGGAATAATTGTCTTTAAGTGCATTATCGAGACCTTCCATTTTCTTCAACATTATTAAAAACTAGGGGCATTTGTATGATTGTTCATTATCTACCTTACCAATCAAAAATTTTCATAACTTGTGACCAGAATCACATGACAGATAATTGAAATTTTGTGAAAACAGATATTTCTCAAGGCTTCCATGAAAAGAAACGCAGATGTGTATGATTTTCTTCTCATTTGCGTACTTTATAATTTCATTTAACACACATTGTCGATAAGACTCTGGGAATGTATTTCATATGCATTTTATGCACATAGTGCCTCCAGAATTTATAATTAATTCTCTAAACTTTTGTAAAATTTTCAATAAAAATAGATAACTTAGAATGTTATAGCACGATATAGTGATTTTATCAACAATCTAGCATGGTAGCAGAACCATGATACCTTTGTTAGGGTACGATCGAAGCTAGCAAGTCCAACAAGAATTACGCTAATGAGAACCTGGTGATGCCCTGGATGTCGGAGTAGATGAAAATCAATTAGTAGTAGATAGGAGAAAGAAGAAAACAAATATGAAGAAAAAGAAGAGGAAGAAGCAGGGGAAGAGGAAGAAAAAGAGGAAGAAAAAGAAAAAAAAGAGGAGAAAGAAGAAGGAGAAGAAGAGTAGGAATAAGAAAAAGAAGCGGAGGAAGAAGAAGAAGAGGCGGAGAAGAGGGAGTAAGAAGAAGAAGAAGAGGAAGAAGACGATGAGGAGGAAGAAGAGGAGGAAGAAGAAACAGAAGAGGAAGAAGAAAAAGAAGAAGAGGCGGAAAAAGAAGAAAAGGAGGCCAAAAAAGAAGAGGAAGAAGAATAAGAGGAGGAGGAGGAGGAAGAAGAAGAAGAAGAAGACGAGAGGAAGAGCTTACCACAGGCGGCGACAACGTCTCCTCGAGTGGCAAAGCAGCAGCATGATGCGGGAGAAAAGCTGGGGCGTGATGCGGGAGAAAGCGTCGGGTGTGTGGCGTAAATGAAACTTAAACATAAACAATGAATAAGAGGAAGGGGTGGGGACTCATTTCCACGGGAATCACATATCCCGATTGCGAGATACACGTTTTCTATTTTATTTTATTTTAAATTTACAAAAAAAATGTTTCCTAGAGTTTTGGGAACGCGTTTCCGAGCATTTCCCGCATCTGATATGCGCTCGAGCCGATACGCTGGGCACTTTTAAGTATCCTTGTTTCGTAGTTCCCAACATCCTGCTTGCATTTCTCCTCCCTCGATCTCCCAACGCTGCAACCGCCGATGACATCTCCTCAATCCTCGAAGGAATCCTCGAAGGTATGCTTACGCATATCATCATTCTTGGTTCAAAGCTACACTTCCCCTTCTCCAAACTCGAGTTTAGAAACCCTACTCAGTACACACAGATCTCACCTCCCCCATCCTCTCCATCGATTTCAGAAATCATCGACGCACAACTCTCAATTATGCTCGTAAAGGGTTTGTCTTGTCGACTTTTATTCTCTCTCGTTTTTATTCCTTTCGGTGAGGTGGTTTCTATTTTAAGTCCAGAATTTAAGACCCTCCATTTGTGTTAAAGAAGAAAATGTAAAAGCTCAATTGTAAAGTAAACCATTGAAGCCCATGTATGTTAGATTTTATGGAGCTTGGCGGACTGGCAGTTTGGTCGGGCGGCCTGGCAGTTAGGCGGTCTGCCGGTTTGGTCCAGGCGGTCTGGGGGATTTGCGGTCTGGAGCCTTAGTCCAGGCGGTCTGGAGGTTTGGCGCACTGACAGCTTAGTACAAGCAGTCTGGCGGATTGACTGGTGGATTGATTTTAGCGAACTAGCGGGTTAGCCTTGGCGGACTGGTTCCCGCTGGGTTGCGGACTGTCTCTGGCGGTTTGGTCAGAAGACTAGCTAGCTGTGTTGCGATCACGCTCTGATCTCGTTGTTGCGGACTTGGAGAACAGAGAGTTGAAATCGTCGCGGATAGAGGCACAGTTGAAGCTGGAGTCTGAAGAGCAGCTGAAGCTGCGGGTACATGCAATTGTTGCGGCCTGATGCTCAAGGGAGTTGGTCTGGAGTTTGGAGGATTTGTGCTTCTGTCCGCTAGTGTGGAGCGGACTGCTGTTCACGGTCAGCGACAGCGGAATGCTAGTAGAGTCTGACGGATCCCAGTATGAAGCGTACAGTGCCTAACCGTTCAGTTATAGCGGTCTAAATTTATTTGTAACCGCCCAGACCGTGTGTTGTATTTTAGTCTCACATCATCTGTTGGATTTTTCTTCTTTCTTTTCTCCCTATAAATAGGGGGTCATACTCATGTAAGTTAACTTTTTGTGCAATGCAAAACTTCTTATTTAGATTTTCTCACATGGTATCAGAGCTCACCCGATACTTGCGGTTTCTGCTTTTCTAACTGCCCGTTTTGCTATGTTGTGATCCTTGTGAATTTCGGTTTCTAACTGCCCGCCTCTAGCAGTTTCTTCAGTCCGCGTGGATTCCTTTTCTAACCGCCCACCTTTAGCGGTTTCTTCAATCTGCTTTGCTCTCGTTTTTTGCGGTCTCTGCGGACTGCAGTTTTTTTAACCGTCTGCTGATCTTTTCTTCTATCAGCGCGGATTCCTTTTCTAGCCGCATTCTTCATGTCGAATAACGAGTGCTCTTCTTCCAATCTATACGCATCTTCTTCTCAAACCGCACCAACTATTTGCACTCCTTCTGGAAACCTTGGAACTGTTTCCAAGTTAACTGGCTCGAATTATCCAGACTGAAGTGTTTTGTTTGTGTTCTTGTTGAGGTCTCAACGCAAAGGCTATCATCTCATTGGTGACCTTCCAGCTTGTGGATCTACTGCCTTTGATGATTGGGATGCAAATGATGTTTTGGTCAGGACGTGGTTTGCTAATAGTCTCTCTAATGATTGCTTACAGGTTATTCGACATGATGAGGCCGTTAAAGCTGTTTGGACTCATCTTGCTACTCTGTATTCGAAAGGCGCTCAGACCTCGCGCATATACATGTTATATGCTGATTTGTTTGCTCGCCCCACTTTGACTCCAGCTGCTATTTATCAGGAAGTGCAAGCTCTTGATGTTGAAATTCTACAACATCGCATGTTCTCCGCTGATCTAGCTGAGCAACACAAACACTTCCAAGGACTTCTAGTTGTGTGTTATCTTTTTCGCCTTCCAAAATCTTATGACATGATAAGACAACAAATTCTTGGCGAAGCTAATTCTCCCACTTTTGATGTCACTGCTGCCCGTATTGCAGTTGTTACCACTCTACTTCAGCGCGCTCTGCTTGCCTCCCCACCCCATCCTGATAAAGTTTGCTATGGTAATTCTAGTGGTCGTGTAGGTCATACTAGTGGGCGGTGTGTGTCTCGTAATCACGTCATGTCTGCTCTCATTGTGGCAAGACAAGCCATCTTGTTGATCGTTGTTGGGCTAAGTACCCTCATCTTCGCCCATCTGCGGGCGACAACACAATGAAGTCCACGTCTCTTGCTTCCTCCTCTTCTACAAGTGCTAATGTACTCACTCAGGGTAAGTGGTTGATTGATTCAGACGTTATTAATCACATGACATGTGATTCTGGTTTGTTCTCTTGTTTGAACAAGCATAACCGGTCTGATCCGGTTTTTATTGCGGATGGTAATCTGTCTCCTGTATGTGGCACCGGTACAGTTTGTGTCACTCCGACTTTGCGGCTTGAGGACACGCTTTACGTCTCGTCTTTTCCGTGCAATTTACTCTTTGTTTCTTCTCTCTGTAAACAGTTGAACTGCACGATTACCTTTACTTCTACTACCTGTTTTTTTCAGGATCCACACTCCAAGGAGAAGATTGCTACGGAGACTGAAACAATAAGCTCTTCTTCCTCAACAATGTCATTGCTTTCTCCGCTTCTCTTCTGCAGTGACATCTTCACCTTGGTCATCCTCTACGTCTCATCTACCAACTCCTACCGAATTTGCCTATAGAGGACCCCTCTTTGAACTGTGAGGCCTGTTAACTTGGCAAACATCATCGTTCTTCCTTTTCAGCAAGACAAGGACATAATTGTTCTCGTCTGTTTGAACTTGTTAATTCAGATGTTTGGGGTCCTGCTCATGTTACGACTGTTGGTAGAGAAAGTTTATATTTTGTTACATTTGTTGATAATTTCTCTCGTTGTATTTGGTTGTATCTCTTAAAAGAGTGTTCTGAACTTTATTTTCTGCTCACGACATTTTATAATGAGATACAAACTCAATTTGATGTTTTTCTTAAAATTCTTCGAACTAATAATGCTCGAGAATATTTTAGTCAACAATTTTCCGATTTTTGCATGTATCGGGCATAGTTCATCAAACTAATTGTCCCTGCACGTCTCAGCGAAATAGGGTTGCTGAGCGCAAAAATCGACATCTTTTGGATGTTACTCGCCCTTTTCTCACACAGATTAATGTTCCTCGCTCGCATTGGGGACATGCTGTGTTTCATTCTTGCTATCTCATCAACTGTATTCCTTCATTGGTTTTTCAAGGTCACACCCCATTCTCCATTTTACATTCAGGAGTTCAACCTTTTTCTTTACCTCTTCGTGTTTTTGGTTGCATGGTGTTTGTGCATTCTCCGTCTCCCGGTCGTCACAAATTTTCACCTCGCTCGGTAAAGTGCGTCTTTCTGGGCTATTGTCCGACCCAAAAGGGGTATCGGTGCTTTGATCTCATTATTCTCATGTTAAGGAAACAGTTTGTTTCTGCTGATGTTACATTCTTCGAAGATATGTCTTATTTTTCTCGAGCTTATACTCTTTCCTCATCTGATTCTTCACCGTTTTTTCCTATTATTTCCACACCTATAACTGCATCTGTTCCACTTTCTATGTCATTATCTTCTCCCCTCATACTAGTTCCTTTGTCTTCGCCTCTATCTTCTGATTCTCCCTTGCCTTCGTAGTCGGTGCTGACAGTTCTCGGGTCAGTAATCTCTCCAACGGATGGATCTACTACAGAAGACAAGTCAAATCTTGACCTTCCTATTGCTCTACGAAAGAGAGTTAGAACGTGCACTAAGCATTTCATTCATGTTGTTGTATCTTATGCTTGTCTATCCCCAGCTGAAAGGAGATTTTCTCTTGCTCTCTAGGCAAATACTGTCCTGGTTAACTATCAGGAGGCTCTTGCTATTCCGCATTGGAAAGTGGCAATGGATGAAGAAATGAACACTTTAACCGAAATGGGTACTTGAACTCTTGTCCATACTCCTCTAGGTATGTATGCGGTTGGTTATAGATGGGTCTTTGTCATCAAATTTCATTTGGCTGACACTATTGACCGCTATAAGGCAGGACTTGTTGCCAAAGACTACTCAAATGTATGGTGTGAACTTTTTTGATACATTCTCCCAAATTGCTCGTATCAACATTATCTGTGTTCTTTTTTTTGTTGCTATTAACAGAGGTTGGGAAATATGTTATTTAGATGTGAAGAATGTCTTCTTGTATGGTGATCTACAATAGGTGGTTTACATGGAGCAACCTCCTGAGTATATTGCTCAAGGGGAGTCTCAGATATGCAAGTTACGAAAGACAATTTATGGTTTAAAGCAAAGTCCTTAAGTCTGGTTCGAGAAGTTCAACAAGTTTGAATCTCTTATTGGCTTCACTCGCAGTTTTGCTGATCACTCTTTTTTTATTCACAAGACTACCAAAGGTCTAGTGGTTCTTACTGTCTATGTGGATGATATTGCCCTTACTGATGATAATAAGCAAGGAGTTGATCTAGCAAAGAGGCATATTCGACAAAATTTTGTTACAAAGGATATGAGCTCTCCTAAGTACTTACTGTGAATAGAAATCTTGCGGAAACACAACTATGTGGTGCTCTCACAACGAAAGTATGTGTTACATCTTTTGAAAAAAACTGATCTTCTTGGGGCAAGAGTTGGATAGAAGATTCACCTCTTCTTTCAGATAGTACTATGTACAAGTGACTTGTACGCAAACTCATTTATCTGACTGTTACCAGAACTGATATTTATTATACAGTAGGGAAGGTCAGTCAGTTTATGCAAGCTCCCAAAGAGTATCATCTTCGTTTCGCTTCGAAAATTCTGGAGTATGTGAAAGGGTCTATAGGGAAGGTGTTATTGTTTCAGAAACATAGCCATCTGAAGGTTAAAGCATATTCTGATGTTAGTTATGCTGACAATAAAGAAGATAGAAAGTCTACCTCTGATTTTTGCACCTTTCTTATCAGTTGGAAAAACAAGAAACAGTCTGTTGTGTCACGGTCAAGCACTAAAGCTGAGTACCGGAGCATGACATCAACCGCTTGCGAGTTAAAATAGTTGCATGCCCTTATGCTTGACTTGATAGCAATATATGATCATCTTTTACTTATGTTTTGTGACAACCAAGCTGCTATACATACATCAAAAAATCCAGTTTTTCATGAAAGGGCAAAACACATGGAAGTTGACTGTCACTTTGTCAGAGAAGAAATTTTGAAGAATCGAATATGTACTCCATTAATCACTTCTTATAAGAAGCTTGCATACATCTTTACCAAATCAATGTCCGCTTTTCTTTCAGATGTCTGTGACAAGCTAGGCATGATTAACATATATGCTCCAACTTGAGGGTGAGTGTTAGATTTTATGGAATTTGGCGGACTGGCGGTTTGGTCGGGCAGCCTGGAAGTTAGGCGGTCTGCCGGTTTGGTCCAGGCGGTCTGGAGGATTTGCGGTCTGGCGCCTTAGTCCAGGCGGTCTGGAGGTTTGACAGACTGACAACATAGTACAAGCGGTCTGGCGGATTGACTGGTGGATTGAGTTTAGCGGACTGGCGGGTTAGACCTGGGGATGGAGACCAACCTAGGTCAGGTCGATAAAAAATGTCCGACGCCGCACATGACCGGATCTCTACCGACCCTGAATGATTGCATTTTCATTTAATGTTTTATTACACCTTATTTTTGCAAATTTAATATTGTCACTTTTAGTTCGTTGCACGCCTGCGCGCTTAGCCATATTGTTGCACGCCTGCGCGTGTAGCCATGTTATTCCATGCCTGCGTGCGTCTGTCACGTTTGGAAGATTTGTGTTGCTCTCCAAATAGAGCATATGTATATATATATATGTGTGTGTGTGTATAAAAATCATATATATATGTATAATTTATATGTACATATATCTTTGAATATATATATATAATGTTCAAGTATAGGTTAAAGAAGAAGCCGACCCGATTCATTGTTCCCCTTCCGATCCAGAGCGCAGGCAGGGCACTGTTCATCTTCCCGGTTTCCCTGATCGAGTTATTCCCGGATTCATCGGCTAGGCTTCCTCACGTGGGTTTCTGCACGTAAGAGCGCATCTCTCGGCCACAATTCCTCCACGCTACCCGACGCCGGCCACGACTCCTCCAAACTGCTGTCGTGTCCACTCCTCCACGAGGCCGTGGGTTTAGCTCCAGCAAACTTCCGCCCCATGCCCGCCTGCAGTTGATGCTTTATAAATGGCAAAGAAGATGAGCAGTTGGAGGTGATTGATGTTGAATGAAAATTTATTGTGTGCTTGCCGGATTGTGATTTCCTGATTAGGAGTTAGGGTAGAATGTTGTTGAAGAGATTTTCTGTATGATTGTTGTATGGAGAATTAATTTTATGTGCTGTTAGTTTGATTTCCATTAGAGAAGAAGATGAACAGTGCCGACTGAAATTAGTTTAGTGTTGTATCCTTTGTAGTTGGATTCCTGTAAAGTTTTACAGTGATGAATAGTAGTGTTAGAGTAATTAGTGAAATTTAGATGTTACTGTAGCCTTTAGAACTTTGATGTTAGAGTGCTGACATCTTTGATATTCCCTGTGAGAGGGATTTAGTTGTAGGTGTTAGTGTTGAAGTTTTGTCTGCTCCTGTGAGAGGGAATGAAGGCGACTACTGTTCTGAATCCTTGAATAGCGAAAGTGAAAGATTAATTTACTCTTAGTGTGTGAGATTTCGTGGAGTCTCTTTGTAAACAAGTGTGAAATTTATCTCGTGTGTAGAGATTACGTGGAACCAATCTTGTGTGTGTGAGTGAATTTTAGGTTGTTAAATTTGTGGCTTCTCTACAGTGAGTGACTCCGTGGAACCACTTCGTGTGAGAGAGGGTTTAATTCTTTGGTGCCCGTGTGCGATAGCGGACGACCTCGGAGCGGGAGATCAAAGGTGACGACGAGTTCCTCACGTGATCGTCGTCGACTTCAAATACGGAAGACGTCTCTTTAGTGGGTAATTGTTTCTATCTTTTCATTTGTGTGTGCCTCTATATTTTCTTGTAGAATAATAGACTCATTGATGGGTTTTCGCCTGAGTTTTGTCAGCGAACGCTACGTTGAAAACTCCAAACGAAAACGTATTTGGAGTTCACGATTTCCGTTTGCTACGACAAGAGAGAACAGAACGAAAGTTGCGAATTTTTCCCCGGATTCAAAATCGAACCTTTATTTTAAGAAAATTCTTTTTTAAAACAAATATATTTTTTTTGTTTTATAAAAAAACACTGCTTAATTTCATAAGTCAGCGCAACACTCGTTCAAATTGTTTGCAAAATACATATTTCATTGTACGCATTTATGATTTTTTAAAAAAACCGACAGGTGCGCAAAACTTACCATCACCCGGCGTACTGGTTCCCGCTGTGTTGCGGATTGTCTCTAGCGGTCTGGTCAAAAGACTAGCCAGCTATGTTACAAACACGCTCTGATCTCGTTGTTGCGGATTTGGAGAACAGAGAGTTGAAGTCGCTGCGGATAGAGGCGCAGCTGAAGCTGCGGTCTGAAGAGCAGCTGAAGCTGCGGGTACAAGCAATTGTTGCGGGCTGATGCTCAAGGGAGCTGGTCTGGAGTTTGGCGAATTTGTGCTTATGTCCACTAGTGCGGAGCGAACTGCTGTTCACGGTCAGCGACAGCGGATTGCTAGTAGAGTTCGGCGGATACCAGTATGGAGCGAACAGTACCTAACCGCTCAGTTATAGCGGTCTAAAATTTTTTGTAACCGCCCCGACCGTGTGTTGTATTTTAGTCTCATATCATCTGTTATATTTTTTTCTTTCTTTTCTCCCTATAAATAGGGGGTCAAACTCATATAAGTTAATTTTTTGTGCAATGCAAAGTTTGTTATTTAGATTTTCTCACAATGTAGATTCTCTTTAGTCCCACATCTTAGGATTGAGATTCTCTCCTCTCCCTCTTCCTATATAAATGTATACATACTAGTTTTTGAGATATAATAAAAAGATTGGAGTTTTTATTTTGTCATGCGTTTCTCTACAAGGTATCAGAGCGAAACACGGTCTTTGCGGTTTGCCTTTTTCTAACCGTCGGCATTGCTTCTCTCTTGATATCCGCACAAGGCTGTGGTCTTTGTTTTTTCTACCCGCCTCCTCTCATCCCGTGGATCCACCCGTCCCTCCTTCACCCCCTCCTGCTTTTATAGCTTCTTCTTGGGCCCCTCGCACCTCTCTGCTCGCCGCGGACTACTTCTAGCCGCGTCACGCGTGTTGCTGCCCGCCGCAAACTATTTTTTTGCCCGCTGCAAGCTCTTTCGGCTTCCCAGACCGTTGTTGTCCTCATCTCGTCACGGTCTGCCTTTCTTAACCGCCGCTTGCTGTAGTCCGTCACCTTCGTGTTGGAACTTATGGTCTGCATCTTTTTGGTCTGACAATATCAAAATCCCGAGTTGTACTTGATTATACTTGTGTTGGGTATGGTGTGCGGGTTTCCAGGTACAAAAAGACTAAGAAAATCTACTTCTGCAACCTACCGTCGGGCGCTAGTCCTACCGCAGGCGCTAGCCTGGGTATATTAAAGAACAGCCACTCTGTGACTTACCGCAGGGCGCTAGCCAATTCGACGATCGTCGAGTCATTTCGTTAAGAGGAAGTAAGCTACCGACAGGCGTTAGTTTTTACCGCGCCGCGGTATCAAAAAAACGGAAAGAATATTTTTTGGATATTTTTCCAAAATTGCTGGACAGGGGTCAACACCGCGCGAAGTAACCTACCGCTGGGCGCTAGCTCCACTGCTGGCGATAGCGTTTTGTTAGAAACAAGTATAAAAGCGCATGTTTCTTTTCCTGGAGACAACACGAAGAAGAATATTTCATTCTAGGGCTCGGCCGCCATCTGGAGGAGGACGAACTTTCATCTCCGTTGAAGGAAAAACACTATTACTTACTCCCGATAGTGATCGAAGAACTCTCGCGAACGAAATCTTCAACGACCATTCGCGTCTAATCGACTGCAACGAGAACAATTTTCAAGAGCATCGATCGTGCACCGTTCCTCAGAGGAGTTCTATGTTTGAGGGAGAAATAACTCTTAAACTCTAATTTTTCTTTTGTATTTTCATTGTTTTTATTTGATCTTGGTGTAAGGGAAATCAACCTGGGAGGTCGTCAGATTCCTGGGAGGAGTCTGCAGGAAATCGTTCTGAGAGGACGTCAAGATCTGGGAGATCTATTGAGGCTCTAAGACACTTCCAGGGAGGAAGGTGAAGAGTCGTCTCGGCAATCTTCTTGGGAAGAAAAGCGAGAGCCAACTGGTCCTGGAAGGGTCGGTATAGAAACCAAAACAAGTTTATATTCATCGTCTCTGATCTCTGGCGTCACGGATATCTAGTTTTGTTATTGTAAGCAACTGTGCTTATTTTGAATCGTGGTTGTACGTTACTAGAGATTTGAGTGTTGTGTGAGAAATCAGAAAATAAAGTTTTACAAAGAAAATCACTCTCTGTGACCTATAGTCGCGGGGTAGTGGTCTACCGTAGCATCCAGAACTTGCTTTCTTGGAAAAATTCGTTTTAATTTCGAACTATCTTTGAAAACCTTATCCTCCCCCCCTAAGGTTGGTCATCATATCCAACACTTCGGTGGTTGTTGTTTACGCCTTGCGGTCTGCTTACTATTCACGGGCTGCTCGTCGTTTGCTTGGGAGTGCGGCCTGCTTCTCTTACACGTGGTCTTCCTGTCGCAATCTGCTTCTCTTACCCGTGGTCTTACCCGTCGCGGTCTGCCTTTCTTAATCGTCGCGGTCTGTTACTCTTACCCGTCGCGGTTACTGAGGTTGTCTTCTTCTTTGACCGCACTACTGCTTGAGCGGACTGACCTTGTTATCCGCGCGGTTACTGGGTTGTCTTCTTCTACTTGTGGACTGCATCTTGGACTTGTTTTTTGGTCGTTGTTTCAGCCCGATGTAGTCTCCTCTCAACCCGCTGCGGTCTCCTCTCAATTCGCTAGGCCGCTCGTGACCAACTCTCTTCTATTCGCCAGGCCGCTTTCTTCTTGCTTGCAGCGACTTCTCTTCTTATCATCATGGACTCAACTATTGCCTCTTCTCTTCCCGCTCGTGCCACAGCTCCTCCTGAAGTTCATGATGAACTTAAAATCACCACCATTTCTCTCAACAAGAAACAACATTTTGTGGAATGGGTGCACTCTGTTCGGCAAGTTCTCAGACCAAAGGTCTTCTTCATCATCTTACTCGAGATGCTCTCACTGTCCCTATAGATGAATGGCTTCGTGATGACGATCGGGTCCAATCCTGGATTCTCAATTCCATGGACCCCGAGCCATACTGCATGGCCATGTATCATGAGACGGTCAAGGTGATGTGGACGGAGCTTCACTCTCTCTACTTCGGCAAAGACAACTTACTGCATTTGTTTGATATCATCTCTGCGCTTCAAACAATGAATCCTGGCACAGCAGGCGATTTGACCTACTTTGTTGTCAAGGCCAAAACTCTGGTGAAGATCTGGATCCAACATCAGTCTTCTTCCACAGATCTCACTACACAACGGACACAAAAAAAGTTGTTGGGATTGCTATGATGATGACACGTGTTCCTCATCTTCACAGTATCAGGGCTCAAATTCTTTACTCCTCTACAACGTCCTCTCTCTCTAATGTCTGTTTTATGAAGCTCAAGGTTACCCCACCACCCGAACTTCTGGGAATTTCTCTCAAGCTCTCCTTCAGCATCCCATCTTACCTACGCATGCTCCTACTGCTCGTAGCTCTTCAGCTCGAGGAGGTCGCCTCACGTCTCGTGGACAAGGAAGTGTTGGGCGCTCTACCCTTAAATGTACTTACTGTGGCCGCGAGGGCCATCTTGAAGCCACCTGCCACAAGCATGGGCTGCCTTCACATCTTACTGCTTTCATTACAACTGTTCTTCATCTCACTGCCTCTACTTCACCGGATTTTCATTCTTCTACCGACAAGATATTGATGCTCTCTGCACCTAACTTCAGCAACTCCAGGAGTTATTAGTCGTTCGTCTAGCTTTGTTGCATCTTTCTTCATTGAAGGTATATCTTGTTTATCCCATAGCCCTCACTAGATTGTGGATTCGGGTGCTACTCACCACATTACCTCCCAGAAAGCACCTCAGTATATACACTCTGCCTATCCCAAGTTCATCATTGTAGCTAATGACGACACCACTCTGGTTTTTGGCACTGCTGATCTACGACTTACACCAACGCTCTCTCTCTCTCTCTTCTCGGTCCTTCATGTTATGGGGTCACCTTTTAATCTGCTATCAGTTAGTCGTCTTACTCAAGATCTTGATTGTTGTATAACATTCTCCCCTTCCTCCTTTGTTGTGCAGGATTGACAAACACGGAATACCATTGATAAAGGGCGGCTGTCCAATGGGCTCTACATCTTGGATCTCCCACCTACCGTTCTCTCTGCAATCTCCTCTGTTGATTGGCATCGTCGCCTTGGGCATTCTCCCCTCCCGATTCTCAAGAAGGCTCTCCCTAATGTCTCATTGCAAGAATTTACTTGTGAATCTCGTATCTATGATAAACATCATCATATTTCTCTCTCCTAAATGTACTCAGAGTGATACTCTATTTTCTTTAGTGCATTTTGTATCTGGGGACCCTACAAAATTCTCAGTGTGTTTGGCTATCGCTATTTTGTAACCTTTATTGATGATTACTCGCGTCTCACCTGGTTATATCTACTTCATGATTGCACTGAACTTACCTCTGTGTTTTGTGCTTTTATTACTGAGACGCGTAACAGTTTTCGGCTACATTAAAAATAATTCGCACTGACAATGCTCGTGAATATACTAGCCGCACTTTCTCAAATTTATGCACCGAGTTTGGAATTATCCACCAAACTCGTGTGCTTATACCCCACAACAAATCAGTGTGGCCGAGCGAAAAAATCATCATCTTCTTGATGTCGCTCGGTCACTTATGTTTCAAATGCAGGTGTCTACACAATATTGGAATTTCGTTGTTTTTATTGTTCGTCGTCTCATCAACCGCATGCCCTCCTCCGTGCTTAACTTCGCGTCTTCGTTTGCGCTCCTTTTTCCTTCCACATCTCCGTTCTCCCTCCCGGCTCGTGTCTTTGGTAGTACATGTTATGTTCACACTCTCGGTCCGCCACCTGACAAGCTAGCTCCTCGTGCTACCAAGTGCATGTTTGTTGGCTACTCTCGGACTCAAAATAGGTATGTCTGCTACTCTCCTACTGATGGCAAGTTGATCGTCTCGGTTGTTGTCACCTTCCTTGAGTATCAACCATTCTATTCCTCTCCTTCCGCACCTTCCACAACGTCTCCACCTTCCCCTGCCCTTATTGCTCGTCCTGTTGTCCCTATCATACCTCCACTTGTCCCTCTTCCTCCTCCACTTGTCCCTCTTCCTCCTCCACCGCTCACAGAGCCCGAACTCCCTCGACCACCTCTTTGTGTCTATACTCGTCGTTGTTCATCCAAGAATGATGCCCTACAGCAGCTCCCTACCACCAGGGATATCCCGCGGCCCGTCGATTCAACATCCACCTCTACGGCTCATCCATTGGCGAATTATGTATCATTCCATCGCTTCTCTCCGCCAATCCTCAAATTCGCCCTCTTTTTCCTCCATTTCTCTTCCTAACTCTTTGCATAAGACTCTGCATTATCTAGGGTGGCGCGCGGCCATGAATGAAGAAATGACTGCCCTATGGGCTAACCAAACCTGGGAACTTGCTCCTCTTCCTCCCGACCAATCTTATGTCAGTTGCAAGTGGGTCTTCACTATCAAACATGTTTTGATGGGACTGTGGAACTCTTGAAAGCTTGGCTCGTGACTCGGGGCTACACTCAACAACAAGGTCTTGATTATGAAGAAATCTTCTCCCCGGTTGCCAAGTTAAAATATTGTTCGGGTCCTGATCTACTTAGTCGTGCACTGACAGTGACCCTTGCATCAGTTAGATATGAAAAATACATTTCTCAATGACGATCTACTGGAAACTGTTTTTGTGCATCAACCCCCCAAGTTTGAGACCACAAGGGAGTCTCGTGTATGTTATCTCAGAAAATCCATCTATGGTCTCAAACAGTCTCCTCGAACATGATTTGACAAGTTCAGTAAGGTTGTGCGTGAAATGAGATTTATACGAAGCTCGACTGATTTCTCCCTCTTCACTCGACATCAATCAACAGACAATGTGATACTCCTTTATGTTGATGATATTCTAATCACAGACGGCGAATTTATGGGGATACAACAAATAAAGCAACATTTGAACTCAACATTTAAGACAAAAAACTTGGGAAATCTTCAGTACTTCCTTGTACTTGAGGTCGCACAGCGTCCTGATGGCCTTGTCATATCCCAACGGAAGTATTGTATTGATCTTCTTCCAGATGTAGGCTACTTGGGGTGTAAACCGGTGGACACCCCGATGAATGTCAATCAAAAGTTGTCTGCACAAGAATCTGACTCGGATCTATTGCTTACAAATCCAAAGTACTATCGACGTTTGGTGGGAAAGCTAATTTATCTTACGGTTACACAACCTGATATTTCGTTTGTTGTTGGGGTTGTGATTTGTTTTATGCATGCACCTTGAACATCTCATCTCCAAATTGTCGAGCGCATTCTCAGATATTTGAATACTGCTACGGGACAAGGACTTGTCTACAAACCATCTTGTTCTCTGTCTCTTGATGCGTACTCTGATGCTGACTATGCGGGGTCCCTTGATGATAGACGTTCCACAACTGGTTTTTTGTACTTCGGTGGAAATCTTATTATCTGTTGTAGCAAGAAGCAGTCTGTTGTTGCACGCTCGTCTGTTGAGGCCGAATACCATGCTATGGTAGGGGTTGTCTCTGAGCTTACCTGGCTTGAGAGTCTCCTTAATGATTTGGGAGTCAAACTCTCCTCTCCGACGACCTTATTTTGTGAGCAGCTATACATATCGCCAAGAATCCAGTATTCCATGAGCGAACCAAGCATATTGAAGTTTATTGTCACATCATTCGGGAAAAAGTTCAATCAAAGAAGTTGGAATTGGAGCATGTCCCTGTGGCAGAGCAAGTTGCTGACATCCTCACCAAAGCCCTTTCTCAACCATTATATCATCAGTTCTTATCCAAGCTTGGTGTCTACGACTTGTATGCTCCAGCTTGCGGGGGAGTGTTAAAGAAGAAAACGTAAAAGCGCATTTGTAAAGCCCACTATTGAAGCCCGTATAGATTCTCTTTAGTCCCACATCTTAGGATTGAGATTCTCTTCTCTCTCCCTTCCTATATAAATGTATACATACTAGTTTTTTGAGATATAATAAAAAGATTCGAGTTTTTATTCAGTCTTGCGTTTCTCTACAATTTGAAATGGATGAGAATATGGAATATGACATATGAAATTTTTAGTGGCACTTGATGAAATGTTACAAATCTGCTTAAAAACACAGATTATATACAAGATATCTTTCTCTCTTCCCCATTCTGATTTTGTTATATTCATATCATTACAAACACTAAAATTAGTCTTACTTGTTGAAGTGGGGAAAATTCCCTACTTAAAAATATTCAGAGCAATGCAGTCTAAGGTTACTGATTCCGCGGTCTGACGCCACAATTTGGATGGCTGGCGCAGGAGAGAAAATTGTCTATAAGCACACCCCAAATGCTCCAGCAGGAAAGTCCCACCACGTACCGAGAAGTTTGGGAGAAACTTTCTCTCCGCAATCAAAAGTTGGGCGAGGTACGAGAAACACATGGATTTGGCGAGTATCCAACTCGGGGGACCTCAACCTCTTCCAAAAGTGTCATTTCTAGTACTCCTGAGGGTCTATTTATAGAGAAATCCTAAGGGAGAGTATTGGCGAGTATCCAACCTCTGCTATCGGGTTACAAGGGCTACTCGCTCATGCTAGCCTAAGCTCGTCTCTGCTCGCTCAAGCTTGCCTCTGCTCGTCGCTAGGTCTGTGAATAGACGTCTCTTTAGACATTTCTGATCTCGACGAATTATGGGTTATACACTACCATCTATACATATATATATATATGTATATACATATATATATAAGTATATACACACATATATATATTCTAGCATCTTTGAACGGGCTTCGTCCGTTCTCGATGCGACGCTACAGGCTTCGCCCGTAATCAAGCGGGCTTTGCCCACAATCGGCGGGCTTTGCCCGCCACCCGGCAGTTATTTAAAAGTTAAAAGTATTATAAATTTAATTATTAGAATTTTTAATAATGTTATTAATTATTAAAATAATGAGTTATTTAATAATTCATTAAAATAGAAAATAGAAAAACGAAATAAGAAAAAAATTAAAAAATCTCCCGACTCCCCCCTTCCGCTTCCGCCAGCATTGACTGCCTCCCAATGCCGCCGTCGGTGGCCTGCCCGGCGCCCACTGTGGGGTTCGCCGGAGGCCGGCGAACCGTTGTCCGGCGGCGGGCGGGCTGGGCCACCACCGGCGGTAGCCCTGCCCGTGAGACCTAGATCGGGTCTCACGGGCAGTGCCACAGCCGGCAGTGGCCCTGCCCGCCCGCCGCCGGACAACACCAGGCGGGTTCGCCGACCTCCGGCGAACCCCTCGATGGGAGTCGGGCAGGCCGCCGCCGGCAGAGGGAGGCAGTCAATGCTTTTTTTGGCAGAAATGGTGTCGGGAAATTCAGGAGTTGGAGGGAAGGGTTTTTTTGAGTAATAGCTAATGACAGTCTACATCCATTCAATCCAACGGGCATTCTTTGAAGCAGCTTGATTCAACGATCCAGATCAAAAGATTGGTGTGTCTCCAAATATGACTATTGTTTTATATAATAAAGATATATATATATATACGAGTGACAGGCACGAGGCTCCACACCTACGACCAACCGTGATAGTCATGGTTATCAGGATTGCGATCCAGAACTTACGATCCTTTGATCCAGATTTTGTATATCGATTTGGATCTTACCTATGATCGAAATCGGCACATCTACAACTGGGATCGCGATCCGGAACATAGGATCTTTAGAATCGCGATCCCGACCCAATTCTAGCAGTCCAACCAAAGTTTCTAGTCCAGACCTCTCCCGACCTCATTTAACCGATCTAACGCCCATAACTCATTGCTTTATCAAGGAGGTCGGGGGATCGAGTCCTGTCCTCAACAACCTATCGGCTCTGTTGTGCGGTCGGGGATGGGTTGGGGTGTACGACCCGCAGGCCTGATAAAGCCGCCTGGTGGACTCCAGGTGGGCCCGTTGGTGGTGATGCCAAGGTGGCGGGTGGGTGGACTCTGGTCCCGCATCATAAAAGTGATGTGGGACCAGGAGTCCACCGGCCCGCCACCTTGGCATCACCACCAAGGGGCCCACCTGGAGTCCACCAGGCATCTTTATCAGGCCCGCGGGTCGTACACCCCAACCCACCCCGGCCGCACAACAGAGCCAATAGGTTGTTGAGGCCAGGACTCGATCCCCCGACCTCCTTGATAAAGCATTCTCCTGCAAATGCTCATCACCAACTGATCCGTGCTTTTATGATGTGGGACCAGGAGTCCACCTGTCCGCCACCTTGGCATCACCACCAAGGGGCCCACCTGGAGTCCACCATGCGGCTTTATTAGGCTCGCGGGCCGTACACCCCAACCCATCCCCGGACCCACAACAGAGCCGGTAGGTTGTTGAGGTCAGGGCTCGATCCCCCGACCTCCTTGATAAAGCATTCTCCTGCGAATGCTCATCACCAGTTGGGGGATCGAGCACTGGCCTCAACAACCTATCGGCTCTGTTGTGGGGCCGGGGATGGGTTGGGGTGTGCGGCCCGCGAGCCTGATAAAGCCGTCTGGTGGACTCCAGGTGGGCCCCTTGGTGGTGATGTCAAGGTGGCGGGCAGGTGGACTCCTGGTCCCGCATCAATCCCCCCATGCACAGTGTGTGATAGTAACTCTATCATCACTCGAACAACGACTCTACAAATTGAGGGACCATGTGACGGACACAAGTATTAAGAACCCGCAACTTTCTTCATATCCGAGAAAATAAAATTGAACGGTTTAGATTCATTTGAAGGTCCTATTTTAGGACCATGAACACTCAAGTTTTTATTTTTAATAAAGTACACACGCGCGCGCGCGCGCACACACGCACACACGCACACACACACTACCTACAAGGGAAAAACACCCTTCGGTGCAACATTGGGATTTCCAATTTTGCCCTTGCACCAAAGGGTGTTTTACCCTTATAGGTTGTGTGTGTGTATTTGGTAGTGTGTGTGTGTATATATATTTATATTTATATTTATAAATGCATATATATATATATATATATATATATATATATATATATATATATATATATTTCTTTATGAGCCGGGTACTGTCGTCGGGGTGCGGGCGAAGCCTACCGCCACGAGCAAGATACTATCGCGCGGGGCATAGGGGCAGAGCCCTGTGTCTCACTCATGTGTGTGTGGTTTGCTTTCAGTTGGGTATTATTCCCCTAAATCCATAATAATAAGAATTTATTATTGAAAATTACTAGGTTGACCGGATATTACGGATATTACGGCCATACTTGCATACGAATAGTTCCTTGTTCACTAATAAAATGTAAAATTGTAAAGATAACATCAACTTATAATACAAATCTTCTTAAATATAGGAGACTATAATTAGTTTCAATTGAAATTAACAATCACATAATAATATTATGAAAAAACTCACTTTAAAGACCTAGTCTCAATTAACTTCAGGACTCACATTCATGAACCTGAAATAAACGACTATTGTTGATGCAGGACGGGTGTGAACAAGGGTGCGTGTGCCCTAATGGAACCCCAACAGGTGAATGCCATTTTTTGATGTGGGGAATTTAAAACAATGCAATGCACATGCATTTATCTAATAAGTAATTGAAACAAGATTATGTAATTAATTCAGACAATGCAAACATAGTAACATACACAATAGAGATTAGGCTTTAAAGCAATGAGCGAGTTCTAGTGACAATTAAAGTAAGATTGCTTGAACTAAATGTTTAGCGAAAAAATCGTTCAAGTAGATTGTTATGGACCTCACCATTTATCATATTATATGATGTGAGTTTGTATTAGGAGTCGACTCTTTATTAAGTCGTATAGAGTCGGGTCTTATTATATTAGTATTTATGTATTTTAATATTTTTTGCATCTTAAGGTAATTACGGGTTTGCCACCCGAGGGTCCCATACATAGGCCCTTAGTGTCATGTAGCAAGAGCGGAATCAATGACTGAAACTTTTTCTTCTCTCTCTAATTTCCTCTCCCTCTCTCTCTAAGCTCTCTTCTTCCCTCTAGGATTTCCTCTTACTCTTCCCAAACTTCATCTTCTAAACTTCTCCCCTACCTCAATTTTAGGGCTTGCTTTTGTATCCTCGCATCCATTAATCGCTTACAAAACAAGCCCATAACAACTTGGTATCAGAGCTCTCCTTTCTCAGCTCGATACTTCTGTTGTCCTACCGGATTTATCAAGCCAGGGTTCCACCAACGTCGATGCACGTCAACACCAGTAATAGCAGGAATCGATTTTGCTTCTCTGATGCCAACAGCCGCTTCAAACCTGCCGCACGACAGTCACATGAACTAGCCCATCACACAGCCTTCCCGAAGAGCCCAACAGTCGTTGTTCTTCCTCCTGTGCGATCAATTTCTTCCGGTCGTTGCTTGGTCGATCGCTTCATCGTCTTCACCACGCTCCCTCCACAGCACACTTCGACATCCCAAACAACAGGGTCATAACTTCACTCTGCAAACAGTCCACCTCACCTGCAAGCACTGGTGCTCCTGCGCCGATCGTAACTTAGGCAGGATCGTCCCCTCCGATCGACCCTACAGATTCTTCCTTCCGCACAGAACTCGACGTCGACCCTCGATGGGTCCTGAGCTTCGCTCCTCTCTGTAACCATGTTCTCCATTGCCCAATCGACGACGACCAATGCGCCATCCACACTTCTTGATTCCACTTGAATTGAGCTATCTGCACACGATTTTTTCAAGTGTCCCTCTCTACATCTTTTTCGCACAGCAGTCATCATCTCCGATTTCAGAAGGTTCGACCCCCTCGCTCTCGAGAACTATGCAACCCGCAGGAAAAGAAGAAAGTTCACACCCATCTGAATTCTTGGAACGACATGCCTCACGCCTGTCTCGACCTGATCTCCTCGAGCTTGTCCCTTCTATTTGATTCGCGCATGTTGCTCCTAGAGCCGCAGTCCTCGAGCTCAGCATCCTATCGGCAAGCCCCAACCCTCATGCCCTCTCCAATTAATTGATTTTTTTAATTAATTCTTTATTGAATCAATTAATTAATCAACTAATTTTGATGAATGCCAAGCTTAGTGCAGCGGATGAAGCCGCTCTTTGTTTGATGTTGTGGAAGATGTTGAAGTCATTTTAGGCTTTCCACATCTCGGCTCAACACCACATTCGACAAATTGGTAACTTTGGGACACTTTGGAGTTCTGCCTGCCCCAGTGTCGCCGCCGTCCTAGCTCGTGCATGCCATCGCCATCTCTGTCGCATCTTGCCCACTGATGAGACCGCCGATTAAGCCAGTTGTCTCTCCACCGCTCGCCAATGTTCTTCACGCTCCACCATCACCTATGGTGAATTCTACTCCATTGTTTTCCACAACTCTCCCCGGCCCATTCTGGTCGTCTACTGAGGCCGCTTCCACCGCCAGTCGTTCCGCTGTCTGCGCCACCGGCCCCTGCCATGTCGGTCCCTCCAGCCACGTCTTTTTTCGCTCTGTCGGTCCCCGCTCCACCGTTTTCCACTCTGCAGCCTCCGACCATATTGCTGTCTCTGCTGCTGACCACTACTCTGTCGGCCACTTTGGCCGCATTGTCGTTGTTGCCTCGCACTACACCACCGTCCCCGCCAAACTCGTTCCTTTTGCCGATCATGGTTTCTCTGGCCACCTTCCATTGCGTTGTTTGTCGCCGCATCACCGATCCCGCAAGATCCCTTCATTCAGCCGGTCGTTATTCCCTCGGCCATCTTGCCGTTTTTTTCTGCAGATGCTTAGCCGGAACAACCGGCCCCATTGCTTCAGTCGCTTGTCCTTTTGACGGCGTCGCCGCTACACCTCGCTGCAAATGCCACTGCGACACGCTACCAGGCGATATTTTGGTGCGAGATCAAGGAGCCAGAGGAGTCGATCATTCTACTGGAGTTCGAGCTTGAGGACAAGCTCGGTTTCAAGGACGGGCGAAGTGTTATGGACCCCACAATTTATCATATTATATGTTGTGAGTTTGTATTAGGAGTCAAGTCTTTATCAAGTCATATTTAATCGAGTCTTATTATATTAGTAGTTATGTATTTTTAATATTTTATATGTCTTGATGTAATTACAGGTTTGCCACCCGAGAGTCCTATAAATAGGCCCTTAGTGGCATGTAGCAAGGGAGGAAGCAATGAATGAAACTTTTCCTTCTCACTCTAATTTCATATCCCTCTCTCTCTAAGCTCTTTTCTTCCCTCTGGGGTTTCCTATTCCTCTTCCCAAGCTTCTTCTAAACTTCTTCTCCCCTGCCTCCATTCTAGATGCGAAGAAATTGAGCAAAGTCTTACAAAATAACTATCTCAAATTATATGATTTCAACTAACGTTCTGTTTCGGAGTCAGACCCACGATGGGGGCGAACATACCACTGGCGCAACATCACCAAGACGGCATAAAGGCACGCCGAGCGCGCCCGCACATATCTTAGTTTATTTACTTTAACTATTTTGTGCATGCTTTCGTATGTAATGTGTTGTCCGCAAGGTTGTCAGGATCGAGATCCTAGAAGAGATCATTTTGAGGTAGGATCGGATCAGATAGTAGGTTCGGATCGAGGATCGCTTTACAAAATCAGGATCGATTTACAACATCTGGATCGTTGGATCGTAAGATCCTATGATCCGGATCGCGATCCTGACAACCTTGGTTGTCCGACAAATGTTATTGTTGCGCGTATTTTGAGCCCACGTGTTTAAGCCCAAGAGGAGGCATGGTACTCAATCGGTTCTTATACCCATGTGGGGGTAACTTGGAAAGGAAGGAAAAGTATTATCTTCTCATCTCTCTCTCATCCACTGTATCCTCTCCTTTCTAACCCTACCAAAAACCCCTCCCTCGTACCGCCGCCGTACAGCAAGCACTCCAATGGCCGCCCGTCACCATAGCTCCCTCTCGAGTAAGGAGGAACTTGGAATCACTGGAGGACTTATCTCTGCCGCGCGACCCACGCCCATACACGAGGTCACAAACCGGAGGACGTAACATCTTGGTATCAGAGACACCTTCGGCCTCCACTCATACCGCTGGATCTTTCTCCATTCGTTTCCCCACCACCGCACCGATTCTCGTCGCCCTGAACCTTCTATCCCGACCTCTACCGCGATGGGAGACTGTGAGCTATTGCAGCAGAACTTGGATCGGCTAGGCCGCATGGATACCCGCCTCATGGATGTCGAGGCCTCTCACGCTGCCCAACCAGCTGTGGGAGTTCCACCTCTCAAACACCCCGCGAGCCACCGCTCCTCTGCACCCGATAACCCCGACTAGGAGGGTACCTCTGGCAACCACCTCGACGACAACAGTTTTCCCTGGTATGTCAAGATGGATTTTCCAATGTTCGACGGGCGTGACGAACCGTTGTCGTGGCCAACCAAATGCGAATTTTTCTTCTCCAACCACTGCACTACAGGAGACGATCGTCTGGGCATCGCCTCCTTTCATCTCGACGGGGCCGCACATCTTTGGTTCTCCCAGCTCCAGCGTGAGCATCCCTACCTCCAATGGGACGAATTCAAGATCGCATGTACACTCTGCTTCGGCCCCTCATTGTGAGGCAGCCCCTTGGGGGACCTCATTGCACTCCGCCAAACCGGCCGCTCGAAGAGTACCTCGACCATTTCCAAATCTTATTATCCCAAGCTTCGTCTGTCTGAGCCGACCATCAGATCCCAATCTATACCACTAGCCTGCACGAGCGCCTGCGAATGGATGTGGAGTTCCAAGACCCTCCCAAGCTCAACACCGCTATGAATGTTGCCCACACATGTGAGAAGCGCATTTTTTTGGATCGTTTGTATCTTCACCGTTGTGAACTGTCGGCTTATTCTAGAGGGGCGCCAACTCCATCTCACACGCCATCTTCGGCCAAGGGCAGCGAACCGCCTAAACCACCCTTCCATCGCCGACTCTCCCACTCAGAAATGACGGAACGTCGAGCCAATGGGCTCTGCTTCAAATGTGAGGAATTGTTTGGCCCGGGGCATCGCTGCAAACGACTGCTTTGGATTGAAGTGGACGACAAGGATCCGGAAGTTGAAGTGTCGAAGATCTCCCTCCATGCCATATCGGGTCCACATGGGGGAAATATGATACAACTTCTCATCATCCTTGCTGAACATCCCTTTATCGCCCTTTTGGATTCAGGGAGCACAGTTTCATCCGCCACATGGAAGCTGTCCACCTCCATCTACCGATCACGCCCCACCAACAACTTCAGGTATCAATGGAAAATGGCCATAGTATAGGGTGTCCGGGACTGTGTCGCCGCATACCCTTGGTCGTCCAAGATTGTCTCTTTGTGGTGGACCTTTTGGTAGTCGACCTCCAGGGATTTGACGTGGTGTTGGGAGTTTGTTGGCTACGGACCTTGGGGATGATTACGTGGGACTTCGACAACCGGGCTATGTAATGGCACCACGAGACCCAGCGGGTGGAATGGCATGACCTGTCCCTGTCCCTGTCCGCCAGCTCGACCTTCTACCTCATACAGGGCCCCACTACTGTGAGAGACACGAGATCAGCCCATACACCTCCGAATCTACATCTCTTATTGCAAGAGTTTGCAGACACGTTCACCCTGCCAGCAACGTTACCGCCGCACGGCTCCCAGGACCACCGAATTTGTCTCCTTCCCGGATTCACCCTCGTGGTCATGCGGCCTTATCATTACCTGTTTCTCCAAAAAGACGAGATTGAACGACAATGCTCATCCATGCTCCAACAAGGGATTATCCGACGCAGTGTCTTTCCATTTTTGTCCTCATCTCTCCTCGTCCATAAGAAAGACAAGACGTGGCGTTTTTGCGTCGATTACTGGGAACTCAACTCCAAGATGGTCGAAGACAAGTTTCATATAACCGTGGTCGAAAAACTCCTAGATGAATTGCACAGTCCTCACATCTTTTCCAAACTTGATCTGTACTCTGGCTACCATCAAGTACGCATGGCCGCCACGGACGTGGAGAAAACAACATTTTGAACTCATCATGGGCATTTTGAGTTCCTCGTAATACCTTTCGGCCTTACGAACATATCATCCACCTTTCAATCACTCATGAAAGAGGTATTTCAATTCTTTCTGCGCAAGTTTGTACTTGTGTTTTTTGATGATATCTTGATCTATAACAAATCATGGCTCGAGCATCTCCATCATATCTGCGAGGTCCTCACCTTGCTTCGTCGCCATCGGTTAGTCCTCAAAGAGCCCAAATGCTCGTTTTATCAAGCCAGCATGACTTACCTCAACCACGTGATCCATGCTCGAGGGTGTCCGCAAATCCGGACAAGCTTCATGGCGTCGCCTCTTGAATCTTGGTAGGTATCCCAGTCGCAGCGCGATCTTCGCGCCTTTTTGAGACTCACAGACTACTACTGTCAGTTCATACGCGACTACAACTCCATTGCTGAGCCTCTCCTTGCCCTCATACGCCGCACCGCCTTTATATGGGGGGAGACAGTCCAGGCTGCTTTCACTCAACTTCAAGCCGCTCTCAACTCCGCCCTGGTGTTACAACTGCCAGATTTCCGGGAAGCCTTTCATATCAAATGCGACGCCTCGACGCATGATTGTGGGGAGGTTCTACAACAATATGGTCACCCACTAGCCTATTTCAGCAGACCGCCCTCCACCATCGCAAGCTACCCGCCTACAAACAAGAGTTGATCGGCCTCGCCAAGGCCGTACAACATTGGCGGCCCAACTTATGGAGGTGTTCCTTCGTCGTGAGCACCGATCATTACAATTTGAAATATTTCTTGTAACAATGTCTGACGACAGTGCTGCAACAATGTTGGGTAAGCAAGTTGTTGGGATTCGATTTTCGAGTGGAATATAAGGGATGATACCTTAAATCGCGTCGCGGATGCCCTCTCGCGCCGCCACTCCGACGTCGCTGCCACCCTTTGTGCCATCTCTAGTCCTACCGTCAATCTCCTGCACTCAATCCAGGAGGAGATCGCGCAATCACCGGCCCTCACCGAAATGCTCCACCGGGATAAGGAGGGCATCCTACCACCCGTGTGGACCTCACATCACGGCCTCATCGTTTAACGTGGTCGGGTATACTCGCAACTATCGCCCCCCTCCATCGTCCCAATTCTAGCAGACGCCCATAACCGTGGCCATGAAGGCATTCACAAAACTCTGCATCGCATCCGTGCCGAGTTCTACTTGAAGGGTCTACGTCGCAAGGTACAAGATTTCATCACTGATTGCCCAACGCGCCAACAACAGAAATCGGGCCATCTTTTGTTTGTTGTCCTCCTGCAACCCTTACCAATTCCGACACAAATCTTGGTGAACATCTCCATGGACTTCGTGGAGGGATCCCACGCACAAAGGGGAAATCTGTGCTCATGGTCGTGGTGGACCACTTCTCAAAGGGGCCCCATTTTATAGCTCAATCCCACCCTTTAGTGGTCGAACGGGTGCGCCAAATTGTTGTTACAGACATCTTCCGTTCACATGGCATGCCAGAGAACATCGTCTCCGATCGCGATAAAGTGTTCACCAGTCATTTTTGGAAGGAGCTTTTAACTTGAGCAGAACTAAATTGGCATTTTCCTCGGCGTACCATCCAAAATCGGACGGCAAAACGGAGGTCATCAACCGGACGGTAGTGACGTACATCCATTGTTTAACGGGGGATCACCCCAACGACTGGGACAAATGGCTTCTGTTGGTGGAATACTGTGACAACACCTTGTACCACTCGGTGTTGCAGGTGACTCCATTCTGGTTGATCTATGGTTGTGATCCTCCCCTGCTCACAAATGGGCACGACCATGCCACACTTACCACGGTCGATCGTGAACTCATCGACCGCGACCAGCTTCTCGCCGCGGCGCGCGGCCACCTCAACATCGGATGGAGACGGCGTACAACTGTGGACACCGCGATGTATCTTTTGCCATGGATGAGTGGGTCTGGCTCAAACGCCACCCCTGCCGGCATCACTCAATGCATACGGTGGCCATACGCAACAAGTTGAGTTCGTGTTTCTATGGATATTCCAGATTCTTCGACGAGTTGACAAGGTAGCATACCAGCTCTGTCTTCCGCCAACGACAAGCATCCATGACGTCTTCCACGTCTCCCAGCTCAAAAGGTTCATCGGCGAACCCCCAAACACACCTGCTTCAGAGTGGGTTTACTAGATGTCATGCCGACCACACATGCTTTGTTCTGACTGCGGTGGATGGACGTAGGGTCATTATTCTTGTCTATGTGGATGATATCATTTTTACCGGTGACGATAACTCGGGGATACTTCAGATCAAGGGGGTTCTTCAGAAGACATATGAAATGAAAGAATTGGGGCATCTGAAGTACTTTCTCGGGATTGAGATTGCCAGATCTCAGCAAGGGATCTCTTTGTCTCAGCGCAAGTATACACTTGACCTCTTAAGTGATACTGAGCTTCTTGGGTGCTCTCCTGTGTCTACACCCATGGATCTGAACCACCGCCTTCATGCCGAGTCTGGTGATCCTCTCCCTGAACCGGGCAGATATCAACGTCTTGTAGGCAAACTTATATACTTGACCAACACTCGCCCTTACATTAGCTTTGTTGTGAGTGTGGTCAGTCAGTTCATGCATGCTCCCCAGACTTCTCACCTAGATGCAGCATTTTGGATCCTCCACTACTTGAAGGGTTCTCCTGGCTTAGGGCTCTTCTATCGTTCATCTCCTGCCCTTGATCTCACATGTTACACGAATTCTGACTATGCTGGTTCCCTTACTCATCGACGTTCTACCTCGGGGATGTGCACTTTCTATGGTGGCAATCTTATTTTCTGGAAGAGCAAGAAGCAGAATGTTGTCTCCCGCTCGTCTGCTGAGGCTGAGTACCGGGATATGGCCCACGACGCTACTGAGCTCCTTTGGCTGCGACCCTCTTGACCGAGCTTGGCTCTCCTCCCTCTGGTTCTTCGACTCTTGTGTGCGACAACCAATACGCTCTCATGCTTGCCTCCGACTCAGTTCTGCACGAGCGGACTAAGCATATTGAGGTTGATATTCACTTTCTCAGGGAGCACATCCGTTCAGGGAGACTTGAAGCATCCTATGTTCCCTCCGCAGAGCAGATTGTCGATGCCTTCACCAAGGCGGTTGGGCCTTCCAGACTTCTCTCGACATGTGGCAAGTTGGGCTTGCTTGACCTTTTTGCGCCAGCTTGAGGGGGAGTATTGGCATGCTATGTATTATTGACGTGTCATTCTATATGTGCCTCTTGTATCTATATATACCTATTTCCCCTTTGAGGATAAATGAATTTCACTTTTCTCTTATTTGATTAGTAAATCCCTCACCGACCTGATGTCATCACTTCCCACTCCCTCTACCCCACCGAGACCCTGCCACCCCAATTCAGTCAAATTGCAACCCCTCCCTGAGCCAATTTTGTATTTCAGCCCAACTTGTACAATCCATCCACAGGATATTGTTCCAACAGCCCAATCCACAGTGCAACTGTCTCCTAGCCCTCAGATCTTCGTCGTTGCCACACCGCGTCACCGCGTGCATGCGTAAGTCATAGTTTGGTGTTATATTATATGTGTTTGTTGTCATGAAATCATTTGATTTGCAGGACCTATTCGGCACGCGTTTAATTTTATTTGTGCCTCAAATATTTGTGTATTCACGTTAGCTATTCAATTAAATTATCTACGAACAAATGTGCACGTGCTTAAATTTTATTTTAATTACTTGTTCATTTCCAAATTGAATCGAATTATCTTCTGCATTTGCTACTGCATTTAAATTGGCACTTTGTTAAATTGTCTGTAAGCACTCATAACATTCTAAGGTTGGTCGTAGCTTCATTCATGTATGTCGCATGCCCACTTGCATTTCATTTTAAAGACCCTAAAATGAAATGCAAGTGGGCATGCGACATACATGAATGAAGCTACGACCAACCTTGGTGCATTCATCGTGTGATCACTTGCACTGCATCTAGGGTTAGGACATCGAGCGTCCGCCACCTATAGATTCATCTTGTGTTAATCATAGAACAAAATCTACACCAAGTGTGGATCAACTAAACCAAAAAAATGCACCACTAACATAAACTTAGCGTTCAATCAAGTATAAAGAGTGTGATATAGAACTAATGAAACTATCTTTTAGATTGTAGAGACAACATCAATGTATGATACAAATCTTCTTATATGTGGGAGCTTTTCAGGGCCCGCATCCATGATCCTGATCCAAAATCATCTAAAAAAATTTCAAGCACATTAACGAAACAAGCTTTTTGTAAACGATATGAAAAATCAACGACTATAATAGAACAAAATCAATGAATATCGTACACCAAAATCAACGAATATTGTAGACCAGAAACAACGAATATCGTAGACCAAAATCAATGAATATTGTAGACCAAAATCAACGACCGACATAGACCAAAGTATGCACACAATGTGCATCAACTAAACCAAAAAATGTATGAAAAAATGTAATTGTTGCATACACTTAGTATTCAATCAAGAACAAATAGTAGAACTGAAGAAACAAACTTTTAGAATGTAGAGACAACATCAATTAATGATATAAATCTTCTTAAATATGGGATATTTTAGTACTCACAAGTCACATCTATGATCTTGATTCCAAGTCATCTAAAAAGTATCTCAAACACATTACCTAAACAAGCTTTCTGTTAAACAATATGGCAAATCAAAGACTATCACAAGCCAAAATTAACAACTAAACCAAAAAAATTTTAATGAAAATGTGTAGTTGTGACACACACCTAGCATTCAATCAAGCACAAGAAGCTCAATAGAGAGGAGCATATTAAGCTATAGCAACATACTAATAGTTGACTAATAATGCAATTGCAACATGGAACTAATGAAATTATTTTTTAAGAAGAGAACTAATTTCATGCCAAAATATAGTTAAGCAATTATCCTAAGTAGAAGGTAAAGCAAGAGAGAAGTAAATCTTCAACAACAACATACCCTCCGATCATGCTCTTCAGCAAAATACTCCCTGTTAACATCACTCTTTGGGATGGAATCGTTGGAGTTGATAGACAATGCAGTGTCACGAACTTGTACAGGCAAACCATATTCCAGGTCCAGGAGGCAAACCTGACAGACATTTTTGAGCTTACTACATGTCTGGCAAATCTCCGTCTTCTTAAAACGTGCATCACGGCCGGGCCTCCATCTGAACACCGTGAAAGGACGGGTGCAGATCTTGCATTCTTTGTCATAGTGCGCTATTGTCTGCACAACCACAGAGATACATATAATCAGATACATCGATGAAATTATAAGGCTGATAGTGCGCTATTTATAGGCTCTTCTGAGTGTTTTCATGTAACAGAAAATATGCGGGTATATAGGTAAATACTTGTGAAACAAGGATGTAAAGTAATGCCTATAAATAGTGGCAAGAGGATTGCAATAGGCATGCTTGAATGATAATAAAGTTAGTATTCTCTCTCCTTGGTTATTTCTCTCTCTCTCTCTGAATGTATTCTTGCTCTCTCCTACCAGCCACTTGACTATTCCCCGCCGGCACTTATCATAGCTTCATTTCTAACGCCGGCAACCCCTCCGGCGATCACGTGACGACATTGGATCGTTACAAATGGTGTTCTCATTGATGTTCTCGCTCCCGATTCACCGTTCTTGAAGGCACATCTCAGAACTCGTCTCCCGGTAGACCCTCAACATCTCCCTCCGCCATCAGCATCGTTTCATTGTTGAGAGGTTCATCTCGTCATCTCCATCATCTCCTTGTATAGCTTGGCCTCACCTGGTCGGCCTCTCAGCTTCATCTCACTTGAGAGTCTCCCTCCACCTCCCCAATGAATGCACAGGAAAGCCTTGGTTGAGCTCATAAAGCTCTAAATTTTCGGCGGCAACAGGGCTCGCTAAGAACGTCGCAGCAAATTCAGCATTCTTCCTCCGCCTGTCTCACCAAGAACAACCAAGGAACGACGATCAAGAAAGGCGTTGAAGATCCGTCGACCATCCGACAACCCTGTCAACCATCTGGTGACTCGGTCCTCCATCCGCCGCGCCATCAGTCCTCCACAGCAGCACTTCTTGAATCAAACCCTTTTCCTCCATTGAATGCACGCCTCTGTTCTTGCCTCTCCGGCCATCTCGCCGGAATATCGCAGAACGCCCATCGTTGATGTCATCATTGAGAGATCTCCCTCTCATTCCATCGTTGAGAGATCTCCCTCCCAGCCATCGTTCTCGCTGCCTCCGATGTTTCGCCGACTCCGTTGTTTCGTCGTATATGCCCCTTCGCCGTTTGCGCCGTTTCGACGTCCACTCCTACTTTCCAACAACCAACGAACAAGAAGGCGGCACAGCAACTCCTCCAGCGGACAGGCCACACCCAGGCGTAAGGAGCCAATCCGATGCCTCCGCAACCTAGCCTCGCCGGCGTGAGAACCAACGGCCACCACCTCCATAGGCATCTTGCAACCCTTTCTAGAATCAAGACCGGTGCCGCCAACAAATCCCAGGATTCACGCCTCTGCCATTGTTTTCTCTTCACCAGCTCTGCAACGGGATAGTCGGGCATACGAGAAGTTCTTTGCCACGATCTACCGACGGCGAAAAACGCGGGACAGTTCCCTCTCATTCTTGAATCAAAACTTTTTCCGCCGGCAAAGTAACCGTTGGAGTCATCTTCCCCGGCCGGCGAGCAATCACCTTCATTTCCAGTTCTCGTTTGGGTATTTTTGACCCAACGGGAAGTTTAATCCCTTCGGCGACTGTATGAAGAACAGACAAATCCATTCAAGAACGGACAAATCCACATTGCTGTCTACTCCATCACATCAATCAAGATTGATGTCTACTCCATCAACAATTTTGTCTTTACGAAGGTGAAATGATTCTCCACGTTGACAGAAGGAAATATACATAAGCAGAGGTAATGGATGTTATTAAGCATTCACTTGGAGTTCCAAATAAGCTGATCTCAACTCAACAGGTCATTCCGCCAACACGTTATGGTCATGGAGATCCAAATAACTGGATTGTACAAATGGAGCGTGATTTTCGAGATAAAGCTATCTCACCTGAACATCAATTGTTTGTGGCTTCCATCACCTTAGACCGTCCCGCTTTATCATGTTATCTTGAATTTGTCAAAATAGGTTCCCCTCACACATGGCTATCCTTTCTCAATCACCTAACAACACGTGTTAGAAAATTGTTCGACACCAACTCGGAGGCCAACAATCAAGGGGATTCTGTCGAAACACCTTCATCTTCATACCAATAATCGTCTCAAGGGCCTTCCACCGTACCATTGTCGATGACAACTTCCGGCTCTGATACATCTATTGAAATAGGAAGAGAATAGTTTTCCTCTTTCTCTATCCATAAAGTTGATTCATATGTTCATTCTACCATCTCTGGGGCCAGTTTAACTGAATTGGTTAATGAAGATAAATCAAGTGTTGCTTCCTTCAACGGAGTTACACGGCAAGCTCTGGGAAGAAAATCTAAAGATTTGGTGCATACAAATGAGGATATGTGCTTCATGGAATTCCAAAATATCATAATGAAGACCAATCTATCTGAAAACCATGATCACAACTTTCATGTAGATCCAACATTCAACGGAGATGTGTACTGCAAAGAGCAATGCAGTGAATTAAGCTCGGGTAATGTGTACTGCAAAGAGCACAGGGATCTTGCGCCGGAAGCTGACAGACAAGGTTTGGTGTTTCTTAAGAATGATGGAGGACTTCTTCCATTAACAAGGAGTAGTGTTGCCTTTTTAAATTGCGTTTCAATATTGGAAAAGGCTTCAACAACGTTCGTCTTATCAGTTTACGAAGAATCTACTTGGAAATTGTGGGTATTTGACCCTCGCGGATTCAATAACCACATAAAGCTATCATTTGACGTCGTTTCACAACAACAATTTCTTGCATTTTCATTTTCCACTAATGAAGAACCTTTTTCAACACCAATCCTTATCTTTGATCCTGGAGGAAGTCATCGCACATCGGAGAGAATGCTAAGCAAAGTCTGAAGCATCATTGAACGAATTTTTACATTCACTCGGCCTTGAGATACATAATAAACATTTCAGATAGAGGAGGTTGTTATGGCAGCTTTTATGCACATGACTGAAGATGATCTGAATTCCATCGGTCCTAGGAATTCCAATGGGTCCAAGGAAAAATTTTCACTGAAATTTTTGTCATCATTTTTTTAGGACTAAACGATGCGGACGCCGTTTTTCAAGTATGGATGGAATGTAACAGATAATATGAGGGTATATAGGTAAATAGTTTTGAAACAATGATGTAAAGTAATGCCTATAAATAGTGGCAAGAGGATTGAAATTGGCATGCTTGAATGATAATAAAGCTAGTATTCTCTCTCCTTCTTTATTTCTCTCTCTGCCTGAATGTATTCTTCCTCTCTCTCCTACCTGCCTCTTCAGTATCCCCGCCAGAACTCCGCCAGCACTTGTCATAACTTCATTTCTAATGCCGGCAACCTCTCCGGCGATCACTTCATTTCTAACACTGGAAACCCCTCTGGCGATCACTTAACGAAATTGGATTGTTACATTTCACTGGGGTTGGAATCGTTTATAATGGTGAAGAGCCGGAAAATTAAGCGGATTCCAGTTGAAAATCTCACTAAAAAGGAGATAGTGCCACTAGTATGAATAAATGTGATAATGAAATCACGTGGAGGTGTCCAATAACAAAGGGCAAATTCAGACCTAGAAAGAAAATCGAGAGAAAATCCAATCATGTAGGACGGGCGGATGAAATAACCAGATGAAGGTTTGGCAATACACACCGCCGATTATTAGGGCTTTCTCACAAATAAATCTTAATCGAAGAAGGCGGGGAGAATGGGAAGGGTGAGAACGTACCATTCGAACATAGGGGTTGTCACCTAGGCATGACTCGCAGATGATCGGGAAGTCGGACCGCTCCCAGCCGTCGGCCTGGGCATCTCGGAGAAGACGATGCGCCATTAGAGTACCAAGCGGAAGTGAGGATGGAGATGTCGGTGGAGAGAGGAAGGAGTGGGGATGGAGACGAGAGGGTGAGGGCGGCAAGCGGCGAGGACGTCAAGCGGCGAGGACTGTAGGAAAAGATTTGACTTGCCGGCGAGCAGGTCAGCGGATTCGCCGGTGTGTGTAACCTTGAGGCCAATCGGCGAGCAAAGCTGGTGAAGATCGGGATGCAGTCCCCTTAGAAATCGCTTTTTGGGGAATGCTCCCCAATTTCATGAATTTGGCAAAATGTATTCAGAATAATTAAAGGGCGCTGATATTTGCAGGCCCATGATTGATATTTGCAGCCTATGGATATTTGCAACCTCCTAATCGATATTTGCAGGTCCAATGAATATTTGCAGCCCTTTTTTAAAAAAAAATTAAAATTGATTTTCTTTAACTTTTTTCCTCCTACTAATTTTTAAGGGCGCTGATTGTTAACCGCAACCCGTAATTGGCTAGTCGCACCCCAAAATCTAACAATTATTTGCGATTTTTCAAAATAAGCCTTGTACATGCAATTTCAGGAAAAGTGTTCAACACGAAAGTTGTAGATATCGACGAGATCTACAACTTTCGTGTTGAACACTTTTCCTGAAATTGCATGTACAAGACGTATTTCAAAAAGGCGAAAAACCTGAGCATATTTCCAAAATACGTCGTGTACATGTATTTTTAGGAAAAGTGATCAACACGAAAGTTGTAGATCTCGTCAATATCTACAACTTTCGTGTTGAACACTTTTCCTGATATTGCATGTACAAGACGTATTTAAAAAAGGCGCGAAAATTTGGAAAATTTTGGGGTGCGACTAACAAAATAACGGGTTGCGGTTAACAATCACCAAATATAATTGAAAAAGGAATAAAAATGAGAGGATTTAACCAATTTTTAATACATATAAGAGTGAAATATTAATTTATTTTATATTTATGTTAATATGTATATGTATATAATATATTTTAATAATAAAACAGAAAAGCCAATTGGCTTGGTGGTTCAACACTATGACAGCTTTCTAGATGGCAGGGGTTCGAATCCTCACACCCTCAACATTTTGGATATTAAATTATTCTCTTTGGCCCGCCCGATTTGGTAAACCCGAGCCCGGTTCCCTGCTCACCGGCCCGCCCGCCCGATTTTCTGGTTCTTGGGCGGTCCTTTGTTCTACCCGGTCACTAGCCTTGACCGGACCGGGCGGTGGTCCAACCAGCGGCCCGACCGGTTGGACCGATCCGAGCTTTGTAGAGGAGAAATCATAAGATGTGGCTGCAATTAGGATCTTTTATTTATATTATAAATTAGGTGGATTTTTTAAAAATGGGCCTGCAAATATCCTTTTAAGGCCTGCAAATATCAGCGCTCTAATTAAATTTGGCCGAATACATCCCCGAATTACAGTTTATTGGCAGATTGTACTTGGAGCTCAATTTTTAGGGATATTTTGATCTTGGTCTCAACTTAATTGATTTGTGGGATATCTCTCGATGAGATCGAGCGGCTATTCTTTCCTTTTGTGTTTTGCTTCCTCCACCATGTAAAGCAGCTTGTCTTGCTGTCTCAGTGTCACGATCTACTAACATTTATGTTATAGGGTTTATTATGGCTGCACATTGCTGGCAGAGGACTTGCTGGTTGAAATCTGGGAGAAGGAATACCTCTGCAGCGGCTTCAGGTGAAAGAGAAGATGAAACGGGGAGGAGCGGCGTGGTGGGAGAGGCGAAATCGGGAGAAGCGCCGTCACGGGAAGGAGGATTTGAAATCGGGAGAGGCTGCGCCGTCAGAGGAGGGAGAGGTTGAAATCGGGAGAAGCGGCGCCGTGGGAGAGTGGATTTTGGCAGATGCAGTGCCTTCAGGTGAAAGAGAAGATGAAACGGGGAGCGACGCCGTGGGAGAGGTGAAATCGGGAGCAGCGCCGTCACGGAAGGTGGAGAAGTTGAAATCGGGGTTTTGTTTTTAAGCAGTGAGCAAACCTAATACCCGGAAATGAGTGGAAATGTCTGAAATACCCTACCTAGGGATGCAATCGTCCAATAAACTGAAATTTGGGGGTGCATTCCGCCAAATTTAAATATCTGGGGTGCATTTTGTCAAACTCATGAAATTTGCAGGTGCATTCTGCCAAAAGCCCCCTCTAAAATTTTATTTCAATTGTTAGGGTGGAGTAGTCCTATCCAAAAAGTCCGATCGGGCCGGGCTTGGCCCGGGCCGGTCGGGTCTTGGTTTTTTTGCCTACCGGGTTTGGTCCTCGCTTTTTGCCAATCAGGCCAGGTTGGGCTCTGGCTCCCCCCTCGAAGAGGGGGCCCGATAAAGCCCTTCAGGCCGGGGCCGGGCCGGCCTGATTTCCAGGCGGGATTAAAATCCCGCTTGGATTAGGTCGGATTAAAATCACGCCTAATCCAAGCTCGGGCCTAATTGGGGGGATTTCCACCATCCCGGGTGCCGAGCTCAGGCTAGCCCCATGACTAGGGTGGAGATCGGCGTCGAACCCGACGCATGCGAATAATAGAACTGTCGTGGGCCCGTGGGGGAGAAGATTCCCCACGTGCCCAGCGGCGTGAGGAATAGGGCTGATGCAAGTGAGTGTATGACATGTTTGTAAATAGAGGGGTAGCATGTTGGTTATTAGTAGGGGTGCAAATTTAGTCCGGGACGGTTGCCCGACCCAAGTCTGCCCGGGTCCGAGCCCGAGTAGGCCTGGGTTTGGTTAGGCCCGGGCCTGGCCTAATGGGGCTCACTAGGCCCCCTTATTTGGCTAGTGTCTGGCCTGGTGTCCGGCCTAGTTTCTGGCCCGAGCTAGGCCCAGCCTGAAGCCTGTTGGGAGCCCGGTCTTGTGGGCCATTTCATGTTTCTTTATTAATGTAGCACGTGCAATGTTATTCTTTGCTACGGACTAGGAGCTTCAGAGGTTCATCCTGATTTGAGTTTTGATGTTGTTTATGGCAACTAGGAGCTTGTGCTGGAGATATGCTATCTTGTTATTATCTAATTTCATGTATTTTTATTTAGGAATCTTATGGTCACATATTTTGTAAGATGCCTAAGTTTAAATTTTTGTGAAAAAGAAGATTATGATGTGCGCATGATGATTTAACAGTTTCATTTTTCTGTATAGTGTATTTTAATTTCTAGTGAGAAGCATGGAGGTCAATTAACTTTAATATGCTCTCTTTCATTTCATCTTTCTACGATTCTCTCTTATTTGAAAACTGCATTGAGTTTAAACGCCGACAACTTATGGTTTCTAAAGATAATGCTTGGCGCCTCTATCTTAACTTCTCTTTTCGGGGCCTGCTTGGGCCCGGTCTTGTGGGCTCAGACAGGCCCCCTTATTTCACTAAGGTCTGGGCCCGGTTTAAGCAGGGCCCGATCTTGGCCCGACAGTAAAAAGTCTGGGCCCGAGGGGGTCGGGGCCCAACAGGCCTAATTTGCACCCCTAGTTAACATGCTATAAATATAGCATATTGTGTTGTAATAGGATATGAAGAGTTTAATGAATGTTTAGTAGTTTTTAGTTGTCTTCCTCTTACCCCTTTTCTTACGTCTCTACCACATTATTTTTGTCTCTCATCTCCCTCCGGTCATCTCTTCTCTGGTCTTCATCTTATTAATTAGTTTACACTTATTGTGCCAGTGATCCTGTCGGTGAACTCGTAACGACTTAGGGCGTTCATTGGTGTTCTCGTCGATGTTCTCGCTCCTGATTCACACGATTCTTGAAGCCACGTCGTACCATTCTTGCCTTATCTGAGGGATTGGAATACAATTTGAAGGCCTAAACAAAATCAAGTTCTCAGACGATAACCTTCGGCCAGTCTGGCGCCACTCTGCATCCTCTTCCTCCGGCCAGATTTACAAAGTCGACGTCTCAGATCTCGATCACTATTCGCGTGTCTCGGATTTCAGCCCAAACCAGCTCACACACTCCGCCAATTTCTCCTCTGGGGCTCCATTGTCGTCCATAACGGAGAAGCCGACCATTATAGAAGATCTCGTCCGCTGACACATCCAAAACAAACCCGGCTCCGATTCGATGGAGAAAGAGAATTCAAGATCATAATTCACCTCAATGACGATCTCTGTCGACTCCTTCTTTGACAGCTCCGCCTCCTCGCCTTCTTTGAGATGGTCCTCACGTTGTCTCTGTCCATCTCGCCTGAATAGCCATCAACGCCCTTTGACTCTCCGGTCACCTCTAGAACGTCGCCCGTCATCAAGAACGTCACCGGCGATCAAGAACATCAGACCAGCTTCTTCAACTTCTGATCCAACGGCTTCTGGAAAACAAATCCAACTCCATCAGACTGCCATAGTGCTCATTTTAGAAGATTTGTGCGGCTGCATTCTGATTCCTGAAGTAGAGCTTGTTGGAAACGTGAATGGTCCAGCACACCTCGTACAAGTGCCCGACACCTACTTCAAATATTCCGGCGAGATCTACCCGGCGAGATGGCAACCAGGCGAGATGGGGGTACACCGGGCGAGACGACCCTTGGTGAGGTGGTACGGGCGAGACGGGTGTCGATGGCTTCTGGCGTGATGCTCCGGGCGAGACCACCACACCCACGTAGGATCCACCGCCGGCGTGAGCTACGACGAGATGCAACCCGGCGAGATCGGGCCTGGCGAGACCTCTCTCACCCATGGCAAGATCAAAAACTCGGGATGCCCACACACTCTGTCTCACTCCCCTCCTACGGCTGGGAGAATCAAAATCAGAGAAAAACGTACAAGTCCAAATACTTCCAGCGCTGCAACGCTCCACAATAGAAGGGAGATAATTTTTTTCTCATCAATCTTTGAATGAACTACAACATGCATATTTATAGGCTAACAAAACCAACTACCTTATCCCTCCTTTAATACACTCTCTCTCTCTCTCTCTCTCTCTCCTATTAATCACTCATACATAAAATAATATTAAAAACAAGTATTGACCTGGTTAACAAAGTCAAAGTCCAATACACTCCCCCTCAAACTTGGCAGCACATGCCGAGTTTGCCTTTGAGCCATAGAAACGTCTCCACCTTCAAAGCCTTTGTGTAGATATCCGCGATCTGCTCTCCGGTGGGGCAATACACCACTTCAACCGTCTTCTGCTCCACCTGCTCACGGAGGAAGTGGTACCTCGTCTCGATGTGCTTGCTACGCCCATGTAGTACAGGATTCTTCACGAGCTGGATGACCGACATGTTATCAACATACATCATCATAGGGCCATCCTGCGGATGATGTAGCTCCTCCAAAAGGTTCCTTAACCAAATCGCCTAGCAGGTACAGGCCGCTGCTGCTATATACTCCGCTTCACACGATGACAAGGCAATCATTGCCTGCTTCTTCGAGCTCCATGAGAACACTCTTGTTCCCACATGGAAGGCATACCCGGAAGTACTCTTCTGATCGTTCACGTCACCGCCGTAGTCATTGTCCGAGTACCCAATCAACTTCAACTCCTCTCCAGTAGAATACTTCAGTCCATGACCGCTCGTTCCATTCACGTATCTCAGGATCCTCTTCGCAGCCGTGAAGTGGTCCTGCTTCGGTTCCTCCATGTACCTGCTTACTACCCCAACAACGTACATGATGTCAGGTCTGGTGAAAGTCAGGTAACATAGACTTCCCACCAAGCTCTTGAATAAAGTGGAGTCGACTGCTCCTTCCTTTAACTCATTCCTCAACTTTAGTCCAGGATCAGTGGGAGTAGAGATAGGCTTGTTATTCTCCATCCTGAACTTCTTCAAAATTTCTTCCGCATATTTCTTTTGTGAAATGAAGATACCATCTCCTCTCTGCTGCACCTCCATCCCTAAGAAGTAGCTGAGCTCTCCCAGATCCGTCATCTCAAACTCCTTCATCATCGTTCTCTTGAAGTCTTCAAACATAGTAGAGTTGTTGTCGGTGAATATCATATCGTCTACGTATAGACATATGATCATGTCACTGTTCTTCTCAACCTTCGTGCAGAGGGCATATTCGTGATGACACTTCATGTAGTCATGCGTTTGGAGGTATGCATCTATCCTCCCATTCCAAGCACGAGCGCCTTGCTTCAGCCCATACAGTGCTTTGTCCAGTTTGCACACCTTCCTCTCCTGGACCTTCACAACATATCCGGGAGGCTGCTCGATGTACACATCTTCCTCCAAGTAACCATTCAGATAGGCGGACATAACATCCATCTGCAAGATCTTCCACCCATAGTGAGCTTATAGTGCGATGATCACTGGAGCGAAGACTTCATCGTAGTCCACTCCTTGGACTTGCCTGTAGCCCTTCACAACCAGCCTTGCTTTGTGCTTCTCTACACCTCCATCCTTGTTCCTCTTCACCTTATAGACTCACTTCACCCCGAGGGGTTTGTGGTCAGCTGGTGGGTCAACCAACTTCCATGCATCATTCTTCTTTATAGATGCTATCTCCATATACATAGCTTTCATCCAGATCTTTTCTTGGGCAGCTTCCTCGTACTAGTGCGGCTTGCAATCTGCTAAGAGACAATATAAAGAAAAAATGTTAAGTGTCGGTGTCGTCTCCTCATAGATTTCCTCCAACCTCCTCATCCTAGATTGAGGACGATCAGCTTTCCCCCGGCTACTGCTAGCCTCACCAGAACTTCCTCCACTAGTACTTGCTCCGCTAGAGTAGGGAGTAAGAGCCCCCCTTGACTCTCCACAAGGAGGTGATGTTGGCTCATGTCCACCAATCCCAGCTTTAGCTTCCTTTCCACCATCTTCATCATCATCAAAAAACATCCCCTTGGTGCTTCTCACCTCATCATCCCAACTCCAACGACTATCCTCCCCAAACACAACGTCCCTTGAGATTATAGCCGTCTTTGTCACTAGGTTGTACAACTTGTAAGCCTTGCTCATCGGAGCGTAGCGCACAAAGATGCACTTCTCACTCTTGTTGTCAAGCTTCTTCCTCCTCTGATCTGGGACATGAGCATAAGCTACACACCCGAAGACCCTCAAGTGCTTCACACTCGGCTTTCATCCACTCCAAGCTTCAAATGGAGTCATAAACTTCACACTCTTTGTTGAGCACCAGTTTAGCAAGTACACCGCGCACTATACTGCCTCCACCCAGAACATCTTTGACAACCCCTTGCCCTTCACCATGCTCATTGCCATGTTTATAATTATCAAATTCTTCCTTTCCGCGACTCCATTCTGCTAAGGTGAGTACGTCGCCACCAACTTATGTGAGATCCCCCATTCTCTGTAGAAATCATCAAACAACCTAGAGGTATACTCCCCACCTCTATCTGACCTCAACACCTTCAGTGGTTGTCCGCTTTCCTTCTCCGTCATCGCCTTGAACTTGTCAAGGGACTCAGTCTTCTCTCTTAAGAAATATACCCAACACTTCCGACTGAAATCATCAGTGAAGGTGATGTAGTACCTGCTTCCGCCTACTGAGGTAGTCTCAAACGGACCAGCTATGTCTGAGTGGACTAGTTCAAGCTGTCTCCTCGCTCTTCTAGACTTACCACCTTCAAACGTTAGCCTCTTCTACTTTCCTTTCGTGCATGCCTCACATATCTTATGTGGGGGCGAGATCATGGGTAGGTCTTCCACCATCTTGGAATGAGAAAAGAGCTTCAACCCAGTGAACCCCAGATGGCCCATCCTGTGATGCCACAACCACGCCTCTTCTTCTTCCTCGGTCCTCGCAAGGCACACCATCTCCTTTGCATCCATTCTCAGTGTAAAGAGACGATTCGTCATCATCTTTACCTTCACTATCTCTCTTCCTTCATGATCCTTCATGGCCAACGTGTCATCTCTCAACTAAATACAATAACCCTTCTCGACCAACTGCCCAAGGTTTAAGATGTTACTCTTCAAGCCTAACACATAGAACACATCATTGAGGTGCACCTCCTTGCCATTTTAAGATGACCACGATCACCCCTCTTCCTTCCACCAAGATCTTCGAAGCGTCACCAAAACTGACCTCACCAGCATTTGGTTCAAGGCTAGTGAACAAATCTTTCTCTCCACACATGTGGTTACTTGCACCTGTGTCCAAGTACCATACATCATTCTTTCCTCCCTCAGCTCCTCTATAGGTCAGGAACATCATCAGATCGCCACCAGTATTGCTTGCTTATGCATGGTGGTTCGTCTCCTCTTTCTTCCTCGGGGCCCAACAATCATAGGTCATATACTCAAACTTGTTACAGTTGTAACACTGTATATGTGACATATCACCTCGGTCTCTTCTTTGACCTCTTCCTTGGACACTTCCTTGGCCTCTTCCTCTTCCTCTCACTTCTTGCCTCCCACCTTGAGGTTACTCCGCCTCTCTCTGGTGGTAATGATTTCTTCCCTGATCTCTTCCTCGTCGTCTTACTCTACCTCTTTCTTGGTAGCCTCGGCCATGCTGGCCTCCCCCTCTCCCAGAGCTCTCTCTGAAGTTCAACTGAGTCTGAAGTGCTTTACCCAAGCCACTTGACTCTTCTTCATCCTGCAGCATTCGATACTCATGGGCTTGTAGGGAGCCAACAAGCTCATCTACAGACATCAGGGTGAGATCATTTGACTCTTCAATTTCCACCACCACATGACGGAACTTCTTTGACATAGACCGCAAAAGCTTTTCCATGAGACTCGTGTCATCTATCGTCTCTCCATTGCGTTTCATCTCATTTGTGAGCGTCCGCAGACGAGTCACATAGTCTCCAACCTTCTCAGTACTCTGCATCTTCAACACTTCATACTCGGCTCTAAGGGACTGCAACTTCACCTTCTTAGCCTTATCAACTCCTTGCATGGAGCGTTGCAATACCTCCCATGCCTCCTTCGAGCTCCTCGCGTCTGAGATTTCTCAAAGGTCGCCTCATCTACACCTTGGTATAGTAAGAACAGTGCCTTCTTATCCCTCTTATTTGACTCTCTCAACGTTGTCCTTTGCGCGTTAGTCAATGCCGCCTCTGCTTCTACAGTAAGCTCCTCATAGTCGTCCTCGACTATCTCCCATAACTCCTTCGAGGCGAGTAACACCCTCATCTCCATCTCCTCTGGTCTCTAACCCTTCCAAACAACACCTAGGGGTGGGTCCAACCTCTCTCTGATACCACTTTTTGGAAACGTGTATGGGCCCGCACACCTTGTACAAGTGCTGACACCTACTTCAAATATTCTGGCGAGATTTACCCGGTGAGATGGCAACCAGGCGAGATGGGGGTACACCGGCCGAGACGACCCTTGGTGAGGTGGTACGAGCGAGACAGGTGTCGACGGATTCCGACGAGATGCTCCGGGCGAGACCACCACACCCACGCGGGATCCACCGCCGGCGAGAGCTACGACGAGATGCAACCCGGCGAGATCGGGCCTGGCGAGACCTCTCTCACCCACGACAAGATCAAAAACTCGGGTTGCCCACACACTCCGTCTCACTCCCCTCCTGCGGCTGGGAGAATCAAAATCAGAGAAAAACGTACAAGTCCAGATACTTCCAGCGCTGCAGCGCTCCACAATAGAAGGGAGACAAATTTTTTTCTCATTAATCTTTGAATGAACTACAACATGCCTATTTATAGGCTAACAAAACCAACCACCTTCTCCCTCCTTTAATGCACTCTCTCTCTCTCTCCTATTAATCAATCATACATAAAATAATATTAAAAACAAGTATTGACCTGGTCAACAAAGTCAAAGTCCAACAGAGCAGTCGTTCCACAGTTTTCAAATCTGTCGATTCCTGGAGAAGAGCTTACCTCATCGGATTGTTCAAGAACTCAAATCTACACAGGAAACTCCAAATTTTCATTGTGCCTGGGTTTCACCGAGCAATGGAGAAAGGTCTCCACAATTTTCTTGGCCGCATGCCACCGACGTCGAAACTTGGTCACTTGCCAACGCCGCCCCAAGTTTGGGAACGGGGGTGTGTAGTACAGTGTAGCCGTCCAATGGCTACGAGTGCATCACATCTCGCGCGGAGATGCGTGTACATCTAAGATCACGATGTGATGCATTCGCAGTCGTTGGATTGTGCACTGCGCCGTAAAGTACGGCACACCCCCCGCTTCCCCCCAAGTTCATACGACATCGCTGTCGTTCAAGGAGCATACAACTCCACTGTCGATCAAGGCCCATACGTCGCCACCGTCATTCCAAACTTATACGACACCACCGTAATTCTACCTAAGTCACTGTATACACACAATAAGTTACTATGCTCTACCAGTCTACTTTGGAAATCCATCTGCACCGCTTCGTGGTAACCAGTACGAATTTCTGGCATTTCCTCGAAGACTATCAGTGATCCAAGCTCTTCCATTGGAGACGTTTATTCACATTGGCCACCATTTTACTCTCAACCAGCTCCCGAAGAAGGCTCTAGTCCTGGATTTTTTTCCTCGAGCCTCTTGGACCTCGTTAGGTAATCCAAGTTCTATAGGATATACACATCCACCCACCCCCAACATTTTGTCATCACACAGCTGCTCGTAGTGGATCCAGTCCAAATCTTCACCCGCCAATTTTTACTAAAACAACACCACCTCCAGAGCGTCACGAATCATTTCACAAGATTAAAGATGACGTACAAGAAATTATTGATGACATTGATACTCGTCAATAAAAATAACAAGTTGCAGCAAACATAAAATGTTAGATGACTTGATTAATGCTCACATAGATGACAAGGAACAAGAAGCCATTAAGACAAGTACTCCTCCTGAGTCCTGAGGAATCAATTATGGTGAACACGGTTTCGCCACCATTCGGGGAGTTGTCTTTGAAAGATATGGTACCTAAACACCTAGAGGGGGGGGGGGTGAATAGGTGACCTAAACCTTTTTAAAACTTTGTTGGCAGCACAACAATTATTACAGCTAACAGCAATTACAGAAATCAAACAAGTAATCCACAGCACAGCACAGCACACCACAGCAGACACACTAATTTATAGTGGTTCCCCAATCTTTGGGTACATCCACTTTCCCCCTTCGCCTATCTAGCAGTGTACTAGATTCGGCCAAACTTCTCCACTAACTCAGAACCAAACTAGGTTCCTACCTCAGGCCCAAAGCCTTACACTCAGCCAAAAGGCCTACACTCAGCCACCCAGGCCTATACTCAGCCAATTAAGGCCTACACTCAGAGTTCTTCAACTCCTACACTCAGGCAACCAAGCCCTACCCTCAGCCTTTATAAAATAGGCTTACAATTCTCTCAGATCCAATGGATCCTACAAGTTAAAATAGAAAGTACAATAGTTAACTCTATAACTCAGAAAATAGGAGAGGAGTTGAGAGATTCTTGAAGAGTTCTTGGAAGAACTCAGTTAGATCCAAACTGACTTAGCTTCCTTCAAAGCTTCTTGATTAGAACTGAATTAGTCTGAATCTTCTGCAGTTGTTCCTTGACCTCTGCTTCTTGAAATCCAGATGACTCTGAATTCTTCTTCTCAGCCTAGTTCCAAAGACTGAATACTTGGTTGGAGCTCTCTCTCTCCAACTTCTTAGATCTGCTGATGCACATCAAGATCTTCTTGTGTTGATACTCAATATACCACTTTTACAAAGATCTGAACTCTCTCTGTAAAAACTTTTTCAACCACTTCTATATTATCTCAACAATCCTTTTTTTAACAACAGTTTCTGTAAACTATGGATGCCTATTTATAGGCTTCCTTTATGGTAACCGGCTGGTCCGGTTCATAACAGACTTCTGATATCACTAACAGTTGATGTAGACCGGCTGGATCGGCAGCTGTCTTGTCAACCAGTCACTTCTTGAAATTCCTCTAACTGTCAGATAGTGTCGAGACTTTCTGTTCTTAAGTGTCGACACTTATAGACCAAGTGTCGACACATGTTGTGTAAGTGTCGACACAAGTCTACAAGGTGTCGACACAATTCCTTGTATGTCTCGACACAGTTTCTTCTGCATGTGTCGACACTGAAATTGAGTGTCGACACAAGTACTTATACTTCATTCTGCAACTGTATTCTTCTAAGTGTCGACACATCTCCTTTGTGTCGACACATCTTCATGTGTAGAAACTGTCAAGTGTCGACATTGCTTCTTGGTGTCGACACAAGTCTTCAATCTTGTTTCTTCAGCTGAGTGTCGACACATTCCTTTAGTGTCGACACTTGTACTTAGAATATTTTGTAACTTTTCTGTTCTTTGCTAAGTGTCGACACAGCTCCTTGTGTCGACACTTTCTTCAAGTGTAGAGTCTTCAACTAAGTGTCGACACATTGTGCTGAGTGTCGACACTTCCTTCAAGTGTTGACTCTTCTGGTTGTGTGTCGACACATTGTGCTGAGTGTCGACACTTCCTTCAAGTGTTGACTCTTCTGGTTGTGTGTCGACACATTGTGCTGAGTGTCGACACTTACTTCAAATACTGAGTCTTTAGCTAAGTGTCGACACATTGTGCTGGGTGTCGACACTTGTACTTAGATTCTGCAGACTTTTGCTGAGTGTCGACACTTACTTCAAGTGTCGACACTTTCTGGTGTTGACTCAGCTCTTCTAGGTGTCGACACTTCTGCTAAGTGTCGACACAGCTTTTCTGCATTCTTCTACACTGAGTGTCGACACAGCTCCAAGTGTCGACACTTTCTGACTGGTGTCGACTCTTCTTCCCAGGTGTCGACACAATGACTCCAAGTGTCGACACTGTTTGTCTGGGTGTCGACACAAGCTTTCTCAAGTGTCGACACTTTCCCTCTGGGTGTCGACACATGGACTTAGAATTTTTAGCTTCAGTCCAGTGTATTCCTAACCTGCACAAGTAACTCAAACAAACATCAAATACACTATGATGCATATCATTGAGTTAGGTGAGGCTTCTTCAAATCAGGTACATTTGACCAATGTACCCAACAATCTCCCCCTATTTGGAGAAGTCATAACCCTTAGTCAATGATATACATCACTCATAATTAAAAATTATAAAATGAAGTAAAACAGATATATGACAACAGAGTTAAACTTAAACATGTAATAAAGCACACATGTATACTCATTCAGCATTACAGAACAAACAAGAATTAGACACATTTATCAGAACAATCATGAAATTTGTTTAACAAAAATTGTTCATACATTTAATACATTTTCAATGATTTACACAAAATGTTTGATGTAACAGATTACAACATTCTTCAGTTAATCTTAATCTAATTCTGCTCTGGTTCTTTAATGACTATGCCTTTTCAGCTTGCACTTTGGCTTTCACAGCAGCAGCAGCAGCAGGCTCAGCTTCAGCAGTCTTCTTCCCTTTGGAGTCCTTCTTCTTCTGTTCTTCAGCCTTGATCTTTTGCCTTTCAAAATAATGATAGGGCTTAGGAAAGTACTTGCTAGGCTCCACAGCTGTAGGAGGTAGCTTTCCTAACTTAGCCTTCCTTCTATGTTGGACAATGGCTTCCTGCCTACTTTCATGTTTCCTCCATTCAGCCTCTGAGAACCACTTGTTCCTCTCATGGGCATTGTCCTTGGCTGCTTTCCAGGCTGTGAGAATGATGTTCCTAGAAGTAGGGCTCCACTGTTCAAAATCTGGTTTTTGTTCAGCAAGTTCCCTGAACTTCTTCTTTGATAGCCTAGTCTCTTCTTCTTTGTCCAAAGCCTCTTGCATAGCAGCTGTGATAGGTTGAACAACCTTTTCCAGAATAACATTGGGCTTGCCAGCAGTTGGACTATACATTGTGCTTACATCAGCATGAACCATTTCAAAATCTGGAGGTGGATAGATTACATCAGCCACTGCCTGTTGCTCACCTCCAAGATATGTTCCTTGAATACCAGATTCAGCTACATTGTCATCATCACACAGGGGAGGATAGCCCAGTGTAGCCCTGATGGAATTGGATATCCATTTTGCATGGTCAGAACTGGCTTTGACTAACACCCTCTCCCCCTTTATGACTTCTTGTTCCACATGATCTCTCACATCATCTTTCTGGAACCTGATTTGGCTGTCCAAATATCGTATGCCCTCTTTAAAGAAAGGTCTAAGCTTGGTAAGCTGTTCAGAAATGACCTTCTGGGAATCCTTGATGGCAGTCTTGACAGCAGTTAGTTCAGCTTGAAAGAGTTTATCAAAATCAGCTTTGGCAGCAGCAGAGGAGGTTGATGGTTCAGTAGACTTATTCTTGATTTCAGTGACTATTGCATTGTGAGATGCAGTCAAATTATCATTCATCCTCAATTGATTTTCCAACACATATCCTTGCTTTAGTGCAATATCGTCTACCTTCTCTTTTATGGTTCTTGATGTTTAGCCAGATAGACCACTGCATGAGCACCCTTTGTAAAACAATCAGTCATCTCCTTTTATTAAGGTTCATTTCAAACCTTATTGACTTGATTTCCTGTCCCAGATCAGATTGTAGTGCCTTGTGCCCTTCATCAACATAAGTTTCTAAAGCCTTCCTTTGTTCATCCATCTTGATTTGCATGACAAGCAGTAGAGCACTGTAATCAGTTGATGGAGCTTGTTGAACCAGTGAGTGTTGAGCAACAGTTTGGAGAGCCTTCTTGTAGCTCTGGCTCCTTCTTTTGAAAACAAAGAACTGCTTTTCTTAGCTTGCTCAGCTTCATCATCTTCAGATTCTGATGTACTGGCTATATCCACCCTATCCTTAGGGCTGGATGGTTTTTCAGTGTGCACATCTTGTGCCTTCTCAGTATCTAGCCTTATAGGCTCTTCTTGAATATCCAAATTCTCCCCCTCAGCAGCAGCATCCTTCTCTGCATCAGCAGCATTCTTTTCCATATCAAAATCATCTTGATCTAAATTCAGAAATAGATCTTCCATTGTATATTCTGGGGGTGACTGTGCAGGAGATGTACTTGGTTCTTCAACACTTTATCAGGTATCACAACAGATGTGTCTTGGAGAACAACATCTGGTTTTTGAGTTGCTGGCTGATTTTGCTGATGGTCATCAGACAAATCAGAATTTATTATAGAAAAATTCAAAGTATTAAGGTCAACAAGTACCTCTTGAATGAGGAGGGTGGCTTGCTCACTCTCCAGTGTAGATGGTTCTGCTACACCTGGAAGCTCCCCCTGGATGTCAGCTGGCTCCTGAGGAGCAGGTGACTTGTCTGCAGCCTTATCCATTGGACTATCAGGAGTGAAAACCACATGTTCTTCACTGCCTGAGCTGCTGGAGGATTCTTGAGGCACAGCAGCAGTCTTCCTCTTCTTCCTGGGAGGAGAGTCTTTCTTTGAAACTTGCTTTTCTGGGGTGGTCAATTCCTTGGACAGCACCCTTTCCCACCTGGAAAAGATTCTCATGTCCATCCTTCTCATGTGGTTGATTTTACTACCTGCAGCAGAGCTCATTACCTCTGGAATTGATCCAGCCAGGTAGAGACTTAGTATCCTGCCCAGATTGGGCTTCTTCAGACCTTCCTTCACTTTATCAAATACAATCATAGACCAGTCTGTCTTAAGGTTGAAGATGATTCTGGTCATGATACTGAACATAGAGGCTGACACCCTGTCATGCCCTCCTGGTTTGCTTAGAATAACCTTGCCTACAACTTCAGACAGGAATTTGCCTTGAGTGTTCATGCCTTTTCTGTTGAAGACAGAACCTATTCTCATCTTAGAATCAAGACCACACCAAGTGAGTGCTTCTCTGGTCTTAGATGTGGTCACTTCCTCTTCTTCTTGAATCTTAGGTAGCTGAAGTACCTTTCTCAAGGACTTGGGTGAAACCTTGACCTTGGTCCCATGCACTCTGGATTTGATTCTGTATCCAGAGTCGTCCACAGTTGCTCCAGTAAGAAATTCAATCACTTCTTTCTTCCATATCTTGGTTGGCTCTGAAACCAAGTATTCCAGTCCTGAATCGCTGACTAGGGTTATCACTGATTTGATTTCTGATCACCGTCGTCGAATGCGCCTCGCACGAGCTCATAGCCTTCGTTAACGTTCTCTTCCAGCTTGGGAGCCATTAGGGTTTTGAGAATTAGTCTTTAGAGAAGAGAAATGTCGACACAGGAGTTTGGTCTCGAAACTCTGTAAGCGTGTCGACAAACACAAACAGAACCCTATTTATACCTTTCTTGTTTGAAGACGAACAGGCGGGATGAATTTCTAAAGATGTGTCGACACTGTCAATAAGTGTCGACACTGACTTATAATGTCTCGACACACATGTGTCGACACAAGTTTAGTCAACAGATTTTATGTGTCGACACTTGGTTAAGTGTCGACACCACTATACTCGACATGTAGTCGAGACTTTACTTAGAAAAATTCTGAGTAAAACTTAAGTGTCGACACTTTATTGGATGTGTCGACACCTACTCGACATGTGTCGACACTAACATTCTGAAGTGTCGACACTAACTTCCTAGATGTGTCGACACCATTTTCCTGAAGTGTCGACACTTACTATTCTGTGTCGACATAGACTTGTCTATGTGTCGACACCTTTTTACTTAGCCAATTTTTGTTCTGTATACTTAGTCTAAGTTTATCATACCTAGTTCAATTTTGAACCTATTAAACTTAGCTTCTTCTAAGGGCTTAGTAAACATATCAGCTATCTGATTATCTGTTTTAACATATTCAAGTGCAATATCATTTCTTTCTACATGCTCCCTAAGAAAGTGATATTTTATCTCAATATGTTTAGTTCTACTATGTGATACAGGGTTGTTAGCTATTGAAATAGCACTAGTAGAATCACAATAAAGTGGAGTTCTACTTACCTGACATCCATAGTCTTCTAGCTGATGTTGAATCCACAGAAGTTGAGCACAGCAACTTCCTGCAGCTACATATTCTGACTCAGCTGTGGAGATGGCCACACTGGTTTGCTTCTTACTACTCCATGAAATGAGTCTTCCACCTAGGAATTGACAGGATCCAGTTGTGCTCTTTCTATCTTCTTTGCATCCTGCAAAGTCTGCATCTGAATAGCCTGTTAGATCAAAATCTCCATTCCTAGGGTACCAGAGGCCTAGATAAGGTGTGCCCTTTAGATATCTCAAGATTCTCTTGACTGCAGTCAAGTGAGACTCTTTGGGGCAGGCTTGATACCTGGCACAAACACATGTAGCATACATAATGTCAGGCCTACTTGCAGTCAAGTATAGTAGGGAGCCAACTATCCCTCTATACAAGGTTTCATCTACAGGTTTCCCTGCATCATCCTTGCTTAGAGACATACTTGACCCCATAGGAGTCTTCATGGTACTGGAGGAATCCATACCATATTTCCTTATGAGTTCCAGGGTGAACTTTGACTGACATATGGACAAGCCACTTTCAGTCTGTTTAACTTGGAGACCCAAGAAAAACTTCAGTTCTCCCATACTACTCATTTCAAATTGACTCTGCATAAGCTTTGCAAACTTTTTGCAAAGGCTACTTTCAGTAGACCCAAATATAATGTCATCTACATATATTTGGACAAGTATTACTTTGCCTCTAGATTCCCTAAGGAATAGAGTCTTATCTATTTTCCCCCTTGTGAACTTGTTCTCAATGAGGAAACTAGATAGGGTTTCATACCAAGCTCTAGGAGCTTGCTTTAACCCATACAATGCTTTCCTAAGTCTATAGACATAATGTGGAAGAGTAGGATCAACAAAACCTGAAGGCTGCTCCACATATACTTCTTCTTTTAAATTACCATTAAGGAATGCTGACTTCACATCCATTTGGTATACTTTGAATCCTTGGTAGGTTGCATAGGCCAAGAACATCCTTATGGCTTCCAGTCTGGCTACTGGAGCAAAGGTTTGATCAAAATCAATACCTTCTTCTTGCCTATATCCTTTTGCAACCAGTCTTGCCTTATTCTTAATGATGATACCTTGTTCATCTAACTTGTTCCTGTAGATCCACTTTGTTCCTATCACATTGTGATCTTTAGGCTTAGGAACCAGATCCCACACCTTGCATCTTTTGAACTGATTAAGCTCCTCCTGCATTGCTTCAGTCCACTGTGGATCTTGTATAGCTTCTTCAAATTTCTTTGGTTCTATTTGAGACAGAAAACTTGAATATACTACAGCATTCTGATTTCTGCTCCTTGTCTGAACACCTTGTCTTGGATCTCCAATGATCAGCTCTACTGGATGATCTCTTAGATGCCTGTTGGCTGGAGGCATCCTTACTTCTGGTTGAACTTCTTCAGCATCTTCATCAAGCTGAGTTCCTTGTACTTCAACAGCTCCTTGTACATGTAGTTCTCCCCCTGGACATAAGCCATCTTCTTCTACTTGCTGTCTTGCAGCAGGTACATCTTCTATGGTTAGCTTGTCCATCTTCTTAGTAAGACCTGTAGGGCTGCACACACTACTAGACAACTCATTGTTAATTAGTTGTGTTTCATCAAAAACTACATGCACAGACTCCTCTACAACTTGTGTGGTCAAGTTGTAGACTCTATAAGCCTTACTATTATTGCTGTACCCAACAAACACTCCCTCTTGGGACTTGGCAGCAAACTTAGTTAAGTAAGACTTCCCATTGTTAAGTATGAAGCATTTACAACCAAAGATCCTAAAATAGGACAGATTTGGTTTCCTGCCTTTCACTACTTCATAGGGGGTCTTGTTTAACCTTTTAGTGATGGTAGCCCTATTTATCACATGGCATGCAGTGTTAACTGCTTCAGCCCAGAAATATTCTGGCAGTGATGAATCACTTAATAGGGTTCTACCAGCCTCTATCAAGGTTCTATTTTTCCTTTCAGCAATGCCATTTTGCTGAGGTGTTCTAGGTGAAGAGAATTCTTGAAATATCCCATAGTCTTCACACAGCTTTGTCATGCTTTCAGACTGAAACTCTGTACCATGGTCACTTCTAATTTTGACCACTGTACAGTTCAATTCATTCTGAATTTGCTTAACAAAACTATAGAAGACACTAGGTGTTTCAGATTTCTGCTTTAAGAAGAACACCCAGGAAAACCTTGAGTAGTCATCAACAACTACAAAGGTGTAGACCTTCCTACCTAAGCTGTGAACTGGCATTGGACCAAATAGATCCATATGCAAGAGGTATAAACACCTCACAGCATCCTTGTTGTCTAAGCTTCTAAAGGTGGATTTAGTCTGCTTGCCCTTTTGACAAGCTGAGCAAATGCCATCTTTGACACACTTAACTTGAGGACCATTCCTCACTAACTCTTTACTAAAGAGTTTGCCAATAGTCTTGTAATTAAGATGAGCAAGCCTCTTGTGCCATTTGACACATTGAGAGACTGTCTCATCAGCTACAAGACAAACTGGAGAACTATTGTTCTCAACCATAATGTCTAAACAATAGACATTTCTCTTTCTATATCCAGTCAAAATGATCTCTTGATCACTTGACCTCTTGATATGACAACCATTTTTAACAAATGAGATGTCATACCCTACATCACTTAATTGACTTATACTAATGAGGTTGTGTTTCAAACCTTTAACATAAGCCACTTGAGTAATGGTAACAAGGTTAGAAGAAATGTTACCAAACCCTTTGATGATTCCTTTTTCAGAACCACCAAAGGTCACCTTTGGACCATTTTTGATTGGGATGTAGTCCTTCAGTAGTCCCCTAGTTCCAGTCATGTGTCTGGAACATCCACTATCCAAGTACCATGTAGGGGTATGGCCACTTGGATTCACCTGCAAAACAAATTAATGAACCTTAGAACCCAAAGTAAACTTGGGTCCTTGGTGATTGTTAGTTTGCAATTTGACATAGCTACCTGCTGGCTTTCCAACAGGTAACTTGCTACTCAACTTGGCACTGGCATTGTGCCAACAATCCAAGGCAAAGTGGCCAACCTTGCCACAACACCAGCATTCAAACTTGTTGTACCTTTGCTTAGGTACAACCTTTGCTGTCTTGACCACAGCAGCCTTGTTGAATGTTGGGGCTTTGCCCTTGGACTTGGACTGATCCTGAACAGTCCTCACAGGCTTAACAAAACCCAATCCAGCCTTTCCTTTATGATGAACAAATTCATCAATCAAGGGTAGCACTGATTTAGGTTTTGAAAACCTAGCAACTAGCTCTTTCTCCTTCTGGAGATTGATCTCCAGCAACTTAATTTGATCATTTTAAATGTAATAGTACCCATCTGAATCACAGTAATGTGTTTCAGCCTGGCTACTTCATTCAGTTTTTGATCATACTCCTTCTCAAAATCTGTTGCAGCTGCCTTGAGATCAGCAATCTCCTTTGCCTGACTTTTGGCTAGGATCTTGCTTTTCTTATAGGCTTGCAACAGTACTTGGTATTCATCTAAGAGCTGATGAATATCTCCCTCAGATTCAGAATCACTTCCATCACTTGATGAAGATGATTCTGACTCTGAACTAGAACTGGAATCTGAACTTGGAGTTGGACTTTGTACCTGACTAGGTCCTGGCTGCTCCAGGATTTGGTACTTTCAGTCAATGCCATCAGTCCTTGGCACTGAACCTCTTCTTGTTCATAGATTGATTCCATGATCTGCATAAACTCTTCTTCTTCTTCAGCAAATAGCCCTATATAGGCTTCAGCATCTGTCTCAGTGTCTGAAGAAGAAATATCTGAAAGAGTCTTCTCATTCTTTGCAACAAAGGACTTCTCCTTCTTTCCTTTGAAGTGAGTCTTCTTTTTGTCACTGGATTCTTTCCTTCTTTCAGGACAATCTGCAATTACATGACCCTGTCTATTGCAGCAGTAACACACAATCTTAGACCCAGTTGCCTTGCTAGTCTTTGTCCTTTGCTTGTCCTTCTTTGAAGGCTTCTTCTCCTGATACTGAACTTCTTTCCCTTTGGAAAAAGAAGGTCTGGACTTCCACTGTTTCTTCTTCAGGAATTTCTGAAAATGTCTGGTAAATGCAGCAAAGTCTTCATCACTTTCACTGCTTGTAGATTTAGTGCTAACAGACTCATCAGAATCTGATTCAACTACCTCTGGAGGAGGAGTTGATGACTTAGTCCTGTTCTTTCTAGGTACTTCTGACTTAAAGGCAACAGTCCTTTCCCTGTGTTCAGTCCTTGTTGACTTTTCCTCCTCTTTTCTTACTGACAATTGCATCTCATAAGATAACAACTTGCCAAACAGTGTGGGAGGAGGAATTTCTCCCAACTTTGCCATTTCTCTGATGGCACAGATCTTAGTGTCCCACTCTTTGGTTAGGGACCTCAAGAACTTATCATTCAATTCATAGTTTGTGAACTCCCTTCCATAGGACATGAGTTCATTAACAATTCTGTAGAACTTTTTGTAGCATTCAGTGATGCTATCTCCTCTTCCTTGCCTAAAGCTCTCATATTCTTGATTAAGCAAGGATTTCCTATCTTGTCTTACTTCTTCAGAACCTTCCATGTAGACAATGAGGGTATCCCACATTTCTTTTGCTGTTTTACAGTGAATAAGGTTCTGGAAGGTGGCATCATCAATTGCACTAACTATGATGTTCTGTGCCCTTTTGTCCATTGTAGCTAGGACAATCTCATCCTTGGTCATCTCAGAAAAATCCTTTGGAGTTCTCTGTGTAGCATCCAAGACTGAAATCTTCATGGGCACATAAGGCCCTTCCTTGACTGTGATGTAGATCCTAGGGTCAGAGGCCTCCATGAACAGCCTTACCCTTTCTTTCCAGATTCCAAAAATCTCCTTTCTGCAAATGGGCAGTTTCATTGAACCCAATTCCTTGTGATTCTCTGAAGACCCATGTTTCTTGATTTTCTTGAAACTGTTTCCTGACTTATACTGAATCTGCCAAACTGGATCTCCTCAGACAGTTAGTCCTTTTTGAGTAACCTGCCTCTGATACCACTTGAAAGATATGATACCTAAACACCTAGAGGGGGGGGGGGTGAATAGGTGACCTAAACCTTTTTAAAACTTTGTTGGCAGCACAACAATTATTACAGCTAACAGCAATTACAGAAATCAAACAAGTAATCCACAGCACAGCACAGCACACCACAGCAGACACACTAATTATAGTGGTTCCCCAATCTTGGGTACATCCACTTTCCCCTTCGACTATCAGCAGTGTACTAGATTCGGCCAAACTTCTCCACTAACTCAGAACCAAACTAGGTTCCTACCTCAGGCCCAAAGCCTTACACTCAGCCAAAGGCCTACACTCAGCCACCCAGGCCTACACTCAGCCAATTAAGGCCTACACTCAGAGTTCTTCAACTCCTACACTCAGGCAACCAAGCCCTACCCTCAGCCTTTATAAAATAGGCTTACAATTCTCTCAGATCCAATGGATCCTACAAGTTAAAATAGAAAGTACAATAGTTAACTCTACAACTCAGAAAATAGGAGAGGAGTTGAGAGTTTCTTGAAGAGTTCTTGGAAGAACTCAGTTAGATCCAAACTGACTTAGCTTCCTTCAAAGCTTCTTGATTAGAACTGAATTAGTCTGAATCTTCTGCAGTTGTTCCTTGACCTCTGCTTCTTGAAATCCAGATGACTCTGAATTCTTCTTCTCAGCCTTAGTTCCAAAGACTGAATTCTTGGTTGGAGCTCTCTCTCTCCAACTTCTTAGATCTGCTGATTCACAGCAAGATCTTCTTGTGTTGATACTCAATGTACCACTTTTACAAAGATCTGACTCTCTCTGTAAAAACTTTTTCAACACACTTCTATATTATCTCAACAATCCTTTTTTAACAACAGTTTCTGTAAACTATGGGTGCCTATTTATAGGCTTCCTTCATGGTAACCGGCTGGTCCGGTTCATAACAGACTTCTGATTCTCTGACAGTTGATGTAGACCGGCTGGATCGGCAGCTGTCATGTCAACCAGTCACTTCTTGAAATTCCTCTAACTGTCAGATAGTGTCGAGACTTTCTGTTCTTAAGTGTCGACACTTATAGACCAAGTGTCGACACATGTTGTGTAAGTGTCGACACAAGTCTACAAGGTGTCGACACAATTCCTTGTATGTCTCGACACAGTTTCTTCTGCATGTGTCGACACTGAAATTGAGTGTCGACACAAGTACTTGTACTTCATTCTTTAACTGTATTCTTCTAAGTGTCGACACATCTCCTTTGTGTCGACACATCTTCATGTGTTGAAACTGTCAAGTGTCGACACTGCTTCTTGGTGTCGACACAAGTCTTCAATCTTGTTTCTTCAGCTGAGTGTCGACACATTCCTTTAGTGTCGACACTTGTACTTAGAATATTTTGTAACTTTTCTGTTCTTTGCTAAGTGTCGACACAGCTCCTTGTGTCGACACTTTCTTCAAGTGTAGAGTCTTCAACTAAGTGTCGACACATTGTGCTGAGTGTCGACACTTTCTTCAAGTGTTGACTCTTCTGGTTGTGTGTCGACACATTGTGCTGAGTGTCGACACTTCCTTCAAATGTGATCTTTAGCTGTGTGTCGACACATTGTGCTGAGTGTCGACACTTACTTCAAGTGCTGACTCTTTGCTAAGTGTCGACACATTGTGTTGAGTGTCGACACTTGTACTTAGATTCTGCAGACTTTTGCTGAGTGTCGACACAACTTCAAGTGTCGACACTTTCTGGTGTTGACTCAGCTCTTCTAGGTGTCGACACTTCTGCTAAGTGTCGACACAGCTTTTCTGCATTCTTCTACACTGAGTGTCGACACAGCTCCAAGTGTCGACACTTTCTGACTGGTGTCGACTCTTCTTCCCAGGTGTCGACACAATGACTCCAAGTGTCGACACTGCTTGTCTGGGTGTCGACACAAGCTTTCTCAAGTGTCGACACTTTCCCTCTGGGTGTCGACACATGGACTTAGAATTTTAGCTTCAGTCCAGTGTATTCCTAACCTGCACAAGTAACTCAAACAAACATCAAATACACTATGATGTATATCATTGAGTTAGGTGAGGCTTCTTCAAATCAGGTACATTTGACCAATGTACCCAACAGTCTTGTGCGCTGATCGTTCCTCGATATTTCCGACAACAATTGGTATCATCGCTGAAAAGTTTGTTGTCTGCATTCCAAGCTTCATTCCGCCGTCCAAGAGTTAAAAACCCAACTAACAATGCTCGTTAGCAGTTCCATCACAATACTTAAAAGCTCCAACGTTGGCTCTCAGCAAGTGACATGCCTTTGATATCTTTGTTGGGGATCGCTCGACTCCGGTAGACAGGACCTAATTGATCCGCCTTAACCGAGAGTGTTCGAGCGCCAGCATAGTTTATGTAAGTAAAAAGTTGGGAACAGAATTTTTTTAACGTTGAAAACCCGTTAACTTGTTGAAAAACCACTGGTCGGTCTGTGTCGGCCAAACCTCCACTATTTGCTAGTTGCTGCACATTATTCTTGAAGAACTAGAGGGCGACGACTGCCTCTCGTTACAATTTGAGGGAGAGAGTGTGCTCGGAGGGTGACAGGTCAGCTCTAACCGAGTTATTTCTGCTTCCGCTACAATTGGGAGCTTTATGATGTGAAGGCTTTGATGTCTTTGACGTTAGCTTGGAGGCGGAAGCAGCTTGTTGTGTTTATACGTCTAGCGCTTGGAAGCTCAGTGATGCGCTTCTCGTGCCCTGTCCTCTGTAGTTTGACTCATGTTGTGCTTAAAGGAGTCTGGAATGACGACTTGTCGCTGCCCGACGAGCTTACTGCTAAGTCGAGGGTGCTGGGAATGCTGAGCGTTCTGCGTTAGCCTGCTTGAGCAGTCATTTAAAGGCTCTGAAGTTGCTCTTGTAAACTATTGGCGGTGCAGGGCATATGAACTTTGGGAGCTCTGACGGGCTTGGTCCGCTGACACTGAGGTGACTCAGTGGTCCTGGTGGAGCGCGCGGAGGCGCACTTGGACGGTCTTGACGGTAGAGCGCACAGAGGCGCCCTTGGATGGTCTTGATGGTGGAGCGCGCAGAGGCTCCCTTGGATGGTCTTGATGGCGGAGCGCGTGAAGGCGCGCTTGGAGGGTCTTGACGGCGGAGCCGCCCGGAGGTGCGCTTGGATGGTATTGACAGCGGAGGCGGCTTGGAGCTGAGGGTCTTGACGGCGGAGCGTGCGAAGATGCACTTGGATGGTATTGACGGTGGAACGCGCGGAGGCGCACTTGGAGGGTCTTGACAGCGAAGCGCGTGGGGCGCACTTAGAGGGTCTTGACGGAGAAGTGCGCGGAGCGCGCTGGGACTGTCTTGACTACGAAGCGCGTGAAGGCGCCCTTGGACGGTCTTGACGACGAAGCGTTTGGAGGCGCGCTTGGATGGCCTTGACGGTGGAGCACGCGGAGGCCTGACGACGGAGCGCACGTAGTCGCCCTTGGAAGGTCTTGACGGCGGAGTGCGCGGAGGCGCGCACGCACGCAAGAGGCATGCGAGAGAGCGCACAAGGGATAGGCGCTCAATGGAGGAGGCCACTGTTGATCTTGCCGAACCCTGCGACTTATTGACAATACCGACGATTTTCCGCTAGAACTACCCATCAGGAGTGATACTGGGCTCACCCCCAAGATGTTATTCTTTTATGTCATTCTTTTGATTTGTTTCTTTATCCCATTCTCTCGTTTGATTCTTTGCAAGAGTCTGCAGACTCACAATGGAATGGATCACTGCATGGAGAAGGACTTAGAGAATTTTCATCATACTACCTACCCCACCTGATGCTCAGCACATGTATATATATACAGGTATGGGGTAGCTATCCGTCACCATATCTGTATCCGTTACCGAAATGTATAATGGGGCAGCTACCTGTGCATCTCAGTTTTCATAGACCAACAAGTTAATACATTTCTGCAGTGGAATAAGTCGTGTTGTGATGACAGTAACCTCAGTACTTATCTAGGAGTATGTGTAGTTAAATTTAATTTTTTCCATTTTCTGTTCTCTCATTTTACTGGTCGGACTCTGTGCGGAGTTTGTTCGAGCTTTCGATGTCACGTGTCGTTTGGTTTGTGTCATTTTGTTTGATGTTGTCGTGCAAGTTT
>CM077150.1:276102499-276201953 GCA_039583875.1 Platanthera guangdongensis
GGTTTTGATGTGTTTATGGCAACTAGGGCTTGTGATGGAGATATGGCTATCATTTTATTATCTAATTTCATGTATTTTATTAGGAATCTTATGGTCACATATTTTGTAAGATGAGGACATTAGGGCCTAAGTTTAAATTTTTGTGAAAAAGAAGATTATCGTGTGCTCATGATGATTTAACAGTTTCACTTTTTGTATATTGTTTTTTAATTTCTATTGAGAGGCATGAAGGTCAATTAACTTTAATATGCTCCCTTCATTTCATTTTTCTATGATTCTCTCTTATTTGAAAACTACATTGAGTTTAAACGCCGACAAGTTATGGTTTATAAAGATAATGCTTGGTGCCTCCATCTTAACTTCTCTTTTCGGGGCCTGCTTGGGCCCTGTCTTCTGGGCTCAGGCAGGCCCCCTTATTTCACTAAGGCCTGGGCTCGATTTAAGCAGGGCCCGATCTTGGCCCGACAGTAAAAAGTCTGGGCCCGAGGGGGTCGGGGCCCGACAGGCCTAATTTGCACCCCTAGTTAACATGCTATAAATATAGCTTATTGTGTTGTAATAGGATATGAAGAGTTTAATGAATGTTTAGTAGTTTTTAGTTGTCTTCCTCTTACCCCTTTTCTTACGTCTCGACCACATTATTTTCGTCTCTCATCTCCCTCCGGTCATCTCTTCTCCGGCCTTCATCTTATTAATTAGTTTACACTTATTGTGTCAGTGATCCTGTCGGTGAACTCGTAACGACTTAGTGCGTTCACTGGTGATCTCGTCGATGTTCTCGCCCCTGATTCACACGGTTCTTGAAGCCACGTCGTACCATTCTTGCCTCATTTGAGGGATTGGAATACAATTTGAAGGCCTAAACAAAATCAAGTTCTCAGACGCTAACCTCCGGTCAGTCCGACGCCACTCCGCATCCTCTTCCTCCGGCCAGATTGACAAAGCCGACATCTTAGATCTTGATCACTCTTCGCGTGTCTCGGATTTCAGCCCAAATCAGCTTACACACTCCGCCAATTTCTCCTCCAGGGCTCCATTGTCGTCCATAATGGAGATGCAGGCCATTGTAGAAGATCTCGTCCGCTGACACATCCAAAACAAACCCGGCTCCGATTCGATGGAGAAGGAGAATTCGATATCATAATTCACCTCAATGACGATCTCTGTCGACTCCTTCTTTGACAGCTCCGCCTCCTCGCCTTCTTTGAGATGGTCCTCACGTCGTCTCTGTCCATCTCGCCTGAATAGCCATCAACGCCCTTCGACTCTCCGGTCACCTCTAGAACGTCGCCCGCCATCAAGAATGCCATGCGATCAAGAACATCAGACCAGCTTCTTCAACTTCTAATCCAACGGCTTCTGGAAAACAAATCCAACTCCATCAGACTGCCATAGTGCTCGTTTTAGAAGATTTGTGCGGCTGCATTCTGATTCCTTAAGTAGAGCTTGTTGGAAACTTGAATGGTCCAACACACCTCGTACAAGTGCCCGACACCTACTTCAAATATTCCGGCGAGATCTACCCGGCGAGATGGCAACCAGGTGAGATGGGGGTACACCGGGCGAGACGACCCTTGGTGAGGTGGTACGGGCGAGACGGGTGTCTACGGCTTCTGGCGTGATGCTCCGGGCGAGACCACCACACCCACGCGGGATCCACCGCCGGCGTGAGCTACGACGAGATGCAACCCGACGAGATCGGGCCTGGCGAGACCTCTCTCACCCATGGCAAGATCAAAAACTCGGGATGCCCACACACTCTGTCTCACTCCCCTTCTACGGCTGAGAGAATCAAAATCAGAGAAAAACGTACAAGTCCAAATACTTCCAGCGTTGCAGCGCTCCACAATAGAAGGGAGATAATCTTTTTTCTCATCAATCTTTGAATGAACTACAACATGCATATTTATAGGCTAACAAAACCAACTACCGTCTCCCTCCTTTAATGCACTCTCTCTCTCCTATTAATCACTCATACATAAAATAATATTAAAAACAAGTATTGACCTGGTTAACAAAGTCAAAGTCCAACACACTCCCCCTCAAACTTGGCAGCACATGCCGAGTTTGCCTTTGAGCCTTAGAAACGTCTCCACCTTCAAAGCCTTTGTGTAGATTTCCGCGATCTGCTCTCCGGTGGGGCAATACACCACTTCAACCGTCTTCTGCTCCACCTGCTCACGGAGGAAGTGGTACCACGTCTCGATGTGCTTGCTACGCCCATGTTGTACAGGATTCTTCACGAGCTGGATGGCCGACATGTTATCAACATACATCGTCATAGGGCCATCCTGTGGATGATGTAGCTCCTCCAAAAACTTCCTTAACCAAATCGCCTGGCAGGCACAGGCCGCTGCTGCTATATACTCCGCTTCACACGATGATAAGGCAAACGTTGCCTGCTTCTTCGAGCTCCATGAGAACACTCCTGTTCCCACATGGAAGGCATACCCGGAAGTACTCTTCTGATCGTTCACGTCACCGTCGTAGTCACTGTCCGAGTACCCAACCAACTTCAGCTCCTCTCCAGTAGAATACTTCAGTCAATGACCACTCGTTCCATTCATGTATCTCAGGATCCTCTTCGCAGCCGTGAAGTGGTCCTGCTTCGATTCCTCCATGTACCTGCTTACTACACCAACAACGTACATGATGTCAGGTCTGGTGAAAGTCAGGTAACGTAGACTTCCCACCAAGCTCTTGAATAAAGTGGAGTCGACTGCTCCTTCCTTTGACTCCTTCCTCAACTTTAGTCCAGGATCAGCGGGAGTAGAGATAGGCTTGCTATTCTCCATCCTGAACTTCTTCAAAATTTCTTCTACATATTTCTTTTGTGAAATGAAGATACAATCTCCTCTCTGCTGCACCTCCACCCCTAAGAAGTAGCTGAGCTCTCCCAGATCGGTCATCTCAAACTCCTTCATCATCGTTCTCTTGAAGTCTTCAAACATAGTAGGGTTGTTGTCAGTGAATATCATATCGTCTACGTATAGACATATGATCATCATGTCACCGTTCTTCTCAACCTTCGTGTAGAGGGCATATTCGTGATGACACTTCATGTAGCCATGCTTTTGGAGGTATGCATCTATCCTCCCATTCCAAGCACGAGCGCATTGCTTCAGCCCATACAGTGCTTTGTCCAGTTTGCACACCTTCCTCTCCTGGCCCTTCACAACATATCCGGGAGGCTGCTCGATGTACACATCTTCCTCCAAGTAACCATTCAGATAGGCGGACATAACATCCATCTGCAAGATCTTCCACCCATAGTGAGCTTCTAGTGCGATGATCAATCGAATGGTGTCAATCCGCATCACTGGAGCAAAGACTTCATCGTAGTCCACTCCTTGGACTTGTCTGTGGCCCTTCACAACCAGCCTTGCTTTGTGCTTCTCTACACCTCCATCCTTGTTCCTCTTCACCTTATAGACTCACTTCACCCCGAGGGGTTTGTGGTCAGCTGGTGGGTCAACCAACTTCCATGTATCATTCTTCTTTATGGATGCTATCTCCATATCCATAGCTTTCATCCATGTCTTTTCTTGGGCAGCTTCCTCGTACTAGTGCGGCTTGCAATCTGCTAAGAGACAATATAAAGAAAAAATGTTAAGTGTCGGTGTCGTCTCCTCATAGATTTCCTACAACCTCCTCATCCTAGATTGAGGACGATCAGCTTTCCCCCGACTACTGCTAGCCTCACCAGAACTTCCTCCACTAGTACTTGCTCCGCTAAAGTAGGGAGTAAGAGCTCCCCCTTGACTCTCCACAAGGAGGTGATGCTGGCTCAAGTCCACCAATCCCAGCTTCAGCTTCCTTTCCACCATCTTCATCATCATCAAAGAACATCCCCTTGGTGCTTCTCACCTCATCATCCCAGCTCCAACGACTATCCTCCCCAAACACAACGTCCCTTGAGATTATAGCCGTCTTTGTCACTAAGTTGTACAACTTATAAGCTTTGTTCATCGGAGCGTAGCGCACAAAGATGCACTTCTCACTCTTGTTGTCAAGCTTCTTCCTCCTCTGATCTGGTACATGAGCATAAGCTACACACCCGAAGACCCTCAAGTGATTCACACTCGGCTTTCATCCACTCCAAGCTTCAAATGGAGTCATAAACTTCACACTCTTCGTTGGGCACCAGTTTAGCAAGTACACCGCGCACTATATTGCCTCCACCCAGAACATCTTTGACAACCCCTTGACCTTCACCATGCTCATTGCCATGTTTATAATGGTCAAATTCTTCCTTTCTGCGACTCCATTCTGCTGAGGTGAGTACGTCGTCACCAACTTATGTGAGATCCCCCATTCTCTGTAGAAATCATCAAACAGCCTAGAGGTATACTCCCCACCTCTATATGACCTCAACACCTTCAGTGGTTGTCCGCTTTCCTTCTCCGTCATCGCCTTGAACTCCTTGAACTTGTCAAGGGACTCAGTCTTCTCTCTTAAGAAATATACCCAACACTTCCTACTGAAATCATCAGTGAAGGTGATGTAGTACCTGCTTCCGCCTACTGAGGTAGTCTCAAACGGACCAGCTATGTCTGAGTGGACCAGTTCAAGCTGTTTCCTCGCTCTTCTAGACTTGCCACCTTCAAATGTTAGCCTCTTCTACTTTCCTTTTGTGCATGCCTCACATATCTTATGTGGGGGCGAGATCATGGGTAGGTCTTCCACCATCTCTGAATGAGAAAAGAGCTTCAACCCTGTGAACCCCAGATGGCCCATCCTGTGATGCCACAGCCACGTCTCTTCTTCTTCCTCGGTCCTCGCAAGGCACACCATCTCTTTTGCATCCATTCTCAGTGTAAAGAGACGATTCGTCGTCATCTTTACCTTCACTATCTCTCTTCCTTCATGATCCTTCATGGCCAACGTGTCATCTCTCAACTAAATACAATAACCCTTCTCGACCAACTGCCCAAGGCTTAAGATGTTACTCTTCAAGCCTGACACATAGAACACATCATTGAGGTACACCTCCTTGCCATTTTAAGATGACCACAATCACCCCTCTTCCTTCCACCGAGATCTTCGAAGCGTCACCAAAACTGACCTCACCAGCATTTGGTTCAAGGCTAGTGAACAAATCTTTCTCTCCACATATGTGGTTACTTGCACCTGTGTCCAAGTACCATACTTCATTCTTTCCTCCCTCAGCTCCTCTATAGGTCAGGAACATCATCAGATCGCCACCAGTATTGCTTGCTTATGCATGGTGGTTCGTCTCCTCTTTCTTCCTCGGGGACCAACAATCATAGCTCATATGCTCAAACTTGTTACAGTTGTAACACTGTATATGTGACATATCATCTCGGCCTCTTCCTTGGACACTTCCTTGGCCTCTTCCTCTTCCTCTCACTTCTTGCCTCCCACCTTGAGGTTACTCTGCCTCTCTCTGGTGGTAATGATTTCTTCCCTGATCTCTTCCTCGTCGTCTTCCTCTACCTCTTTCTTGGTAGCCTCGGTCATGCTGGCCTCCCCCTCTCCTAGAGCTCTCTCTGAAGTTCAACTGAGTCTGTAGTGCTTTACCCAAGCCACTTGACTCTTCTTCATCCTGCAGCATTCGATACTCATGGGCTTGTAGGGAGCCAACAAGCTCATCTACAGACATCAGGGTGAGATCTTTTGACTCTTCAATTTCCACCACCACATGACGGAACTTCTTTGACATAGACCGCAAAAGCTTTTCCATGAGACTCGTGTCATCTATCGTCTCTCCATTGAGCTTCATCTCATTTATGAGCGTCCGCAGACGAGTCACATAGTCTCCAACCTTCTCAGTACTCTGCATCTTCAACACTTCATACTCGGCTTTAAGGGACTGCAACTTCACCTTCTTGGCCTTATCAACTCCTTGCATGGAGCGTTGCAATACCTCCCATGCCTCCTTCGAGCTCCTCGCGTCTGAGACTTTCTCAAAGGTCGCCTCATCTACACCTTGGTATAGTAAGAACAGTGCCTTCTTATCCCTCTTATTTGACTCTCTCAACGTTGTCCTTTGCGCGTTGGTCAATGCCGCCTCTGCTTCTACAGTAAGCTCCTCATAGCCGTCCTCGACTATCTCCCATAACTCCTTCGAGGCGAGTAACACCCTCATCTGGATACTCCAGTTCTCATAGTTGGTCTTCGTCAACTTAGGGACTTGCCCTGACATGGCACTTCCCATCTCCATCTCCTCTGGTCTCTAACCCTTCCAAACAACACCTAGGGGTGGGTCCAACTTCTCTCTGATACCACTTTTTGGAAACGTGTATGGGCCCGCACACCTTGTACAAGTGCCGACACCTACTTCAAATATTCTGGCGAGATCTACCCGGTGAGATGGCAACCATGTGAGATGGGGGTACACCGGTCGAGACGACCCTTGGTGAGGTGGTACGGGCGAGACAGGTGTCGACAGATTCCGACGAGATGCTCCGGGCGAGACCACCACACCCACGCGGGATCCACCGCCGGCGAGAGCTACGACGAGATGCAACCCGACAAGATCGGGCCTGGCGAGACCTCTCTCACCCACGGCAAGATCAAAAACTCGTGCTGCCCACACACTCCGTCTTACTCCCCTCCTGCGGTTGGGAGAATCAAAATCAGAGAAAAACGTACAAGTCCAAATACTTCCAGCGCTGCAGTGCTCCACAATAGAAGGGAGACAAATTTTTTTTTCTCATCAATCTTTGAATGAACTACAACATGCCTATTTATAGGCTAACAAAACCAACCACCTTCTCCCTCCTTTAATGCACTCTCTCTCTCTCCTATTAATCACTCATACATAAAAATAATATTAAAAACAAGTATTGACCTGGTCAACAGAGTCAAAGTCCAACAGTGCTGTCGTTCCGCAGTTTTCAAATCTGTCGATTCTTGGAGAAGAGCTTACCTCATCGGATTGTTCAAGAACTCAAATCTACACAGGCAACTCCAAATTTTCATTGTGCTGGGTTTCACTGAGCAATGGAGAAAGGTCTCCACAGTTTTCTTGGTCGCATGCCACCGACGTCGAAACTTGGTCACTTGCCAACGCCGCCCCAAGTTTGGGAACGGGGGTGTGTAGTGCAGTGTAGCCGTCCAATGGCTACGAGTGCATCACATCTCGCGCGGAGATGCGTGCACATCTCAGATCACGATGTGATGCATTCGCAGTCGTTGGATTGTGCACTGCGCCGTAAAGTACGGCACACCCCCCGCTTCCCCCCAAGTTCATACGACATCGCCGTCGTTCAAGGAGCATACAACTCCACTGTGGATCAAGGCCCATACGTCGCCACCGTCATTCCAAACTTATATGACACCACCGTCGTTCTACCTAAGTCACTGAATACACACAATAAGTTACTATGCTCTACAAGTCTACTTTGGAAATCCATCCGCACCGCTTCGTGGTAACCCGTACGAATTTCTGGCATTTCCTCGAAGACTATCAGTGATCCAAGCTCTTCCATTGGAGACGTTTATTCACATTGGCCACCATTTTACTCTCAACCAGCTCCCGAAGAATGCTCTAGTCCTGGATTTTTTTCCTCTAGCCTCTTGGACCTCGTTAGGTAATCCAAGTTCTATAGGATATACACATCCACCCACCCCCACCATTTTGTCATCACACAGCTGCTCGTAGTGGATCCAGTCCAAATCTTCACCCGCCAATTTTTACTAAAACAACACCACCTCCAGAGCGTCACGAATCATTTCACAAGATTAAAGATGACGTACAAGAAATTATTGATGACATTGATACTCGTCAATAAAAATAACAAGTTGCAGCAAACAAAATGTTAGATGACTTGATTAATGCTCACATAGATGACAAGGAACAAAAAGCCATTAAGACAAGTACTCCTCCTGAGTCCTGAGGAATCAATTATGGTGAACACGGTTTCGCCACCATTCGGGGAGTTGTCTTGTGCGCCGATTGTTCTTGATATTTCCGACAACATGGTATCATCGCTGGAAAAGTTTGATGTCTAGCATTCCAAGCTTCATTCCGCCGTCAAAGAGATTAAAAACCTCAACAACAATGCTCGTTACAGTTCCATCACAATACTTAAAAGCTCCAACGTTGCTCTCGCAAGTGACATGCCTTTGATATCTTTGTTGGGGATCGCTCGAGGCTCCGGTAGACCGGACTAAATTGATTCGCCTTAACCCGAGAGTGGTCGAGCGCGCATACAGTTACTGTAAGTAAAAAAGTTGGGAAAAGAATTTTTTTAACGTGGAAAACCTGTTAACTGGGTGAAAAACCACTGGTCGGATCTGTGTCGGCCAAACCTCCACTATTTGCTTGTTGCTGCACAATACTTTCTTTAAGAACTAGAGGGCGACAGACTGCCTCTCGTTACAATTTGAGGGAGAGAGTTGTGCTCGGAGGGTGACAGGTCACCTCTAACCGAGTTATTTCTGCTTCCGCTACAATTGGGAGCTTTATGATGTGAAGGCTTTGATGTCTTTGACGTTAGCTTAGAGGCGGAAGCAGCTTGTTGTGTTTATACGTCTAGCGCTTGGAAGCTCAGTGATGCGCTTCTCGTGCCCTGTCCTCTGTAGTTTGACTCATGTTGTGCTTAAAGGAGTCTGGAATGACTGACTTGTCGCTGCCCGACGAGCTTACTGCTAAGTCGAGGGTGCTGGGAATGCTGAGCGTTATGCGTTGCCTGAAGTTGAGCAGTCATTTAAAGGCTCTGAAGTTGCTCTTGTAAACTACTGGCGGTGTAGGGCATATGAACTTTGGGAGCTCTGACGGGCTTGGTCCGCTGACACTGAGGTGACTCAGTGGTCCTGGCGGAGCGCGCGGAGGCGCACTTGGACGGTCTTGACGGTAGAGCGCACAGAGGCGCCCTTGGATGGTCTTGACGGTGGAGCGCGCGGAGGCTCCCTTGGATGGTCTTGATGGCGGAGCGCGTGAAGGCGCGCTTGGAGGGTCTTGACGGCGGAGCGCCCGGAGGTGCGCTTGGATGGTATTGACAGCGGAGGCGGGCTTGGAGCTGAGGGTCTTTACGGCGGAGCGTGCAAAGACACACTTGGATGGTATTGACGGTGGAACGCGCGGAGGCGCACTTGGAGGGTCTTGACAGCGAAGCGCGTGGGGCGCACTTAGAGGGTCTTGACGGAGAAGTGTGCGGAGGCGCGCTGGGACTGTCTTGACTACGAAGCGCGTGGAGGCGCCCTTGGACGGTCTTGACGACGGAGCGTTTGGAGGCGCGCTTGGATGGTCTTGACGGTGGAGCACGCGGAGGCCTGACGACGGAGCTTACGGAGTCGCCCTTAGAAGGTTTTGACGGTGAAGTGCGCGGAGGCGCGCGCGCACGCAAGAGGCATGCGAGAGAGCGCACAAGGGATAAGCGCTCAATGGAGGAGGCCACTGTTGATCTTGCCGAACCCTGCGACATTATTGACAATACCGACGATTTTCCGCTAGAACTACCTATCGGGAGTGATACTGGGCTCACCCCCAATATGTTATTCTCTTATGTCATTCTTTTGATTTGTTTCTTTATCCCATTCTCTCGTTTGATTCTTTGCAAGAGTCTGCAGACTCACAATGGAATGGATCACCTGCACGTGGAGAAGGACGTAGAGAATTTTCATCATACTACCTACCCCAGCCTGATGCTCAGCACATGTATATATATACAGGTATGGGGTAGCTATCCTGTCACCATATCCGTATCCGTTACCGAAATATATAATGGGGCAGCTACGTACCTGTGCATCTCAGTTTTCATAGACCAACAAGTTAATACATTTCTGCAGTGGAATAAGTCGTGTTGGGATGATAGTAACCTCAGTACTTATCTAGGAGTATGAGTAGTTAAATTTAATTTTTTCCATTTTCTGTTCTCTCATTTTACTGGTCGGACTCTGTGCTGAGTTTGTTCGAGCTTTCGATGTCGCGTGTCGTTTGGTTTGTGTCATTTTGTTTGATGTTGTCGTGCATAGTTTTCTCCCCGAAAAATCAGATTTTTGTGCAGAATTTGCTTATCACACGGTTGGACCTCTCGTGCACAGGTTTATGACACAATCGTGCTATTTTTATTTTATAAAAACCGCACGTCGTTTCCCTGTATCACATGCATGCTCTAATACCTCTTCCCGACGGTGCGATAATCAAGCTCCGCTCGAATCCATTTTTCTGGCATTACCCCCCCCCCCCCCCCCCCCCCCCCCCCCCCCCCCCCCGAGTTTCTCTCCTATTTCCTCCATTTCTCTCATCTTCTCTCGCTACTTGTGCGTTGATGAGTAGCAATATATATATATATATATATATATATATATATATATATATATATATATATATATATATAGTGTATTTTTTTTGTTTTGTTTTAATAAAAATTGTAAATATATTGTATAAATACCTAAATGAATCTTTATTATTATTATTTTTAGTTCTAACTCAATCTGATTTTGTGCCCTACAAGTATTTCTAGAGATTTGGGGCAATTCGTCAAAAATTTATAAGTCACGCCCTAAGTCGCGCCCGTGACCTAGGCGTGTAACTTTAAAGACAGCAATTCCAACGTTTCGTGAGATTTCGGCCAGCGAATTGAAGTCACGCCCGTGACATCACCCGTGACCAAGCAATGAACCCGTTGTTGAGATAAGGCGAAATGTTGAATCCAGCAACCACGAGTCACGCCCGACCTACACGCCTGTGTGCCAGGTGTCACGCCTGTGACTTAAGCCGTGACTTAGCAAAATTCCAGCTATTGCACCCCGAAGAGGACAAGCTGCCACACCATCAAGACACGCCCAGATTACATGCCCGTGACCGTCAAGTCCCGCCTGCATACTTTCAATCCAATGCAGAAATCGCCGGAAATTCTATCCAGATCTGCCACGTCAGCGGCACGCCCAGGCGACACGCCCTAGGGGCGTGTACCTCAAAATTTTCGGATATAAAAGGAGGATCATGGTAGATGTTTAGTGATAACTTGTAGAGTTCAACATAGTTTTATATAGTGTTTATGAGTACTTTTGAGTGATATTTTCCTAACTATAGTTTGGGTTTCCTAGCGTGTAACACTTTTTTCAAGTAATAAAATTTCAGGTTTCAGTAAATTTTCATCTCTTATTGCTTATAACTTAGCTTTCATATTCTGTTGAGAAAGGATGTGTGCGTAAGTACTTTTCTTTTTATACCACCCCCATCCCGGATGAGAGAATAATAACTTTTTAGCGCTTGATTAAGATGGTTGGGATGAATATTATTTCTGCATCTTTATAAGTCTTTTAATTTTATTACTACCACCTCTATCCGGATTAGAGGTTAAGAACTTTTTAGCACCAACTGAGATTCGTTGGGAAAGATATTATTTCTACACTTTTACATGTCCTTTTTTTTCTACTACCACCCCTATCCCAATGAGAGGCTAAGAACTCCTTAACACTCGATTGAGATAAGCTTTGAGAAAGATATTATTTCTGCATATTAAAAACCCTATGTTCTGAATTAAAAATTTAAGATTTATCAAGAATTTGATCATTCTCAGGTAAAAAGAAACAACGTCTCATTCTCGAAAGAGGTTAACGTAAGTCTCCCGGGTTGAACCTTCAAAAACTAGTAGGAGGTCAATAGCGGGGTTCACAACATAAAGCGTGTATTAAGATATTTTTGATTAAAAACAAAAGTTCGATCAAAATACGTAATCACAGGTGGATGTATCCTCTATAGAGGTGCACTCATATTTTTGGAATCTCCACGGTCAAGTATTTTAATAAAGTAAAGTAGAGTTTTTTTCTTGTTTAAAAATTATTTCCCAAAATAAGTCAAAATTCGATGGCTCTTTGCCTCATCTATTTACAAAAAAACCCTAAGTAATACTTGTATTTTAAATTTAAAAAAATCTTCAACTCCTTTTTTTGATAAAATAATAGTTTCAGTCCTTAAAATAGAGTACTCGACACAAATTTGTGAAAAAATACGATCTTGATATTTTAAAACGCTATATTATTACTCGATAGGTACATTTGCCTTAATCAGAGTATATAAATGAAAATAGATAGATTATGTAACAGCCCAAAGTTCTGAAACAGGAAAATTTGGGTGACACGGCCTGGGACACGGGCGTGTCCCAGGGCGTGTCAGGTGGACACGGCCTGCGACACGGGCGTGTCGCAGGGCGTGTCAAGGCAGTGTCGACAGTCGACTTAGGTGTCGACGATTTTCGCTCGACGATCGTCGAGAGAAGGCACACGGCCTAGGACACGGGCGTGTCCATGGCCGTGTCGTCGAGTGTCGAGATCGTCGAGTGTCGAGTGTCGAGATCGTCGAGTGTCGAGATCGTCGAGTGTCGAGATCGTCGAGTGTCGAGAAGTTGCACACGGCCTGTGACACGGGCGTGTCACAGGGCGTGTCAAATCGGGTCGACGAACTCAGCCCGCCGAATGTTTTCGACAGGGCGTGTCTGGGTGCCGTGTCTGGGCACACGGCCGGGACACGGGCGTGTCCCAGGCCGTGTGAAGTCTCGGGATGATTTGAGATTTTTTTCACCCAGGTACACGGCCACAGACACGGGCGTGTCTGAAGGCGTGTTGGTGACACGGCCCATGACACGGGCGTGTCCCGTGGGCGTGTCACTGGTTTGGATAAGTCGGTTGACCACCGCTTGAGACACACGGCCAGGCACACGGCCGTGTTCGAAGCCGTGTCGGGTCAAAATGTGTGTTTTTGGCAGAATCGTGGCCGTCCATTTCTTCAGTCTGGATCCAAGGGCTGAAAGCTCTTCTTCTTTTTCCTTAAGGGCCGAAATCAGAAAAGAATCCTCACTTTGAATTGGCCTTCATCTTTCTTCAAGAGAGAGAGAGAAAGAGAGAGAGAAAGGAGGAGGAAGAAGGGAAGGGGGCTGCTGTTGGTGGTGCTGCGGTTTACCGGCGAGAGATCCGAAGCCAGCGTTGCGGAGGAAACGCTCTTGCGAGTCTTGCAAGCAAGCTTTCAAGCCATGGCACCGAAGCGATCGTCAAGGGTAACGACTTTTCTTCCTAGCCATGTGAAGGCTTCTGTTTTGGCATATCTTTTGATTCCCCCACCAAGAGGTGGCTGCTTTTGGGAGTCATTTGGGTGGATGCTTGAAATCCCCTTGGTATTGCATATAGATCCGAAAATGAGTACGGAATAGGCATGCTGTGTGAAGCCCATCTGGACAGGTTGGTCTGGATTGGTGATGTTGCATACGAACCGGAGAAGACTCCGTGATAAACGTGTAGTGTAAGGAGTCTATGGGTTATGCCTGCGAAAAGGAGTAGCAGGAAGTACTGGGGTGGTAGTCCAGGAAAATAGCCTTGTGGTGGTTTTGGGTCCAACCTGTGGTTGAGGCACAGGAAGTACTGGTGGGACCAGGAAAGGCCCTTTTTGTGATGCTTGATGTCATAGGGTGTCCACCTGTGAAGCGAGTCACAGGAAGTACTGGTGTGCCCAGGAAAGACCCCTGACATTTATGCTTATGCGGTGTCCACCTGTGGAGAGAATCACAGGAAGTACTGGTGCGCCCAGGAAAGACCCGTTGTTGCTGTGAGGAAATGGGTATAGTGACATACCCAGGCTTGAATGCCAGGAACAGGATTGGTGAGACCGACCCGCGCCTTTGATATAGCCGTGAGTACGCTGTACTCGGAGAAGGCAAGGCGATTTGAGCAACGGGGGTGGAGGATCCGACCTGCGCTATGTCCGTCTGACGTGAGACCAAAAAGTGCGGTCTGTTGGAGCGCATAGCAAGAGTCTTCGGCCTGCGCGCCATGATACAAAGGCGGGCTACGGGCCATCCCGGTGTCCGAGGACTAACTCCGGCTGCACGCCATGGAGTAAATGCTCAAGAGTGTTACCGTTGGGTGATAACCCTGATACGGTGGTGGGCAAGAGGTTGCCAGAACACCAAGAATGTGCCCTGAGTGCACGGACCGTTGGGCGGGCGGCGAACGGTTGTGATGGCTTGTGTGCGTGAAAGCACCTTTGATGATATAGCTTGCCATACGTGTGATATGATATGCCTGCAGGGAAAATACCGCTGCCCCGAGAGGAGGGGTAGGGTCGTTATAATTTGGTCAGCTGAACGCTGACCGTTGCTTTGTTTGCCACCGTTGGGTGGATTGTCCTTGCACAGGTGCTAGAGAGCCGAGCGGGTCGCGTAGAGGTTGATGCTCCTGCTGGTGTTGCTGCTGCTGCTAGCCCTCGAAGGCTAATGTTCTTTTGAGTGTTTTCTTTTTGTGGCCGGCCTGCGCGCCAATTTGTTTAGGCCACTGCATGAAAGCCCTGTAAGGCCATAAGGCCAATACTTTATACATGTTGTAAGACATTCCTATCTATATAATAAAATGTGGAGTTTATATTTGGACATTCATGAGGAGTTCAAGTAGCTTAGGCTTCCGCTAGAATGCTTGTGATAGGTGCGATGCGCTGCTCTGGTATCATCCTGTACCTTCACCGACTGTTTTGTGCTATATCCTGTGGGGCCCCGGCCGGACCTTCTAGAATATATCATATGAACGGATGGGGTTGTTACATTTTTGGTATCGGTTGTTTTGGTCTTTCCCTCTCGACGTCGTGGCCGACTTCTTTTGTGGGGTGGCGAGCACGTGGTTGTGCACACCAAAGTCTACGATTGAACTTCTGAATGTCCATGATAGGAATGCAAATTTGTTTGTTTGAGGAACCTGTGTGTTCCTATTTTGTGTTGTTTGCTTGGGTACGACCGCTAATGTATGTGTCTTGTCCACCTTTAGGTGACACGAAGTGGAGCTGGGCCGTCTGCGTCCCAGCATTCTGACGAGAGTAGGGCACCAGCTGAGGTGCCTACACCTCCACCGTCTGCAGAGCATGTGCGGTTAGTTGCGGAGGAATTATTTACCATGATCCAAGGCCAGCCACTTAGGCAGGAACAAGTGGATGTTAGGCCAGAACAGGTGGAGGCAAGGCCGGAACCTGTAGTGGATGTGGCTCCTCGAGCAGCTGAGAAGCAACTAACACGGTTCATGAGTTTCCATCCGCCTACATTTTCGGGAGCGGGTACTCCGACGCAGGCAGAGGATTGGTTATCGCGCGTCAAGAGAGTTATGGCGGCGATTGGCACGGCGGAGCGTCAGAAGGTTACCTTAGCTACATTCTTGCTTGAAGGAGAAGCTCGCTTGTGGTGGGATGAGATAGAGTTACATCATTTGGCGGGTCGTCCGTTAGCTCAAGTCTCCATGGATGAATTCTCTCGACTGTTCTTAGCAAAGCACCTTCCTGTGGCTCAACGGATAGCCATGGAAAATGAATTCCAACGGTTGACTCAAGGTGAGGGCAGTGTTGACGCGTACCTGCATGAATTTACGCGCTTGGGGCGGTATGCGGGTTCGATATTTGCTGATGAGCAGCGGAAGACCAATAGGTTCTATGAAGGCCTGAGGGACGAGTTGAGGTTCCTTGTGTCAAGTTCTGTGAACCAAGGTTTCCAAGCATTGGTTGACACTGCAACCGCGTTGGAAAAGGATATGAAAAGGGTGCAAGGAAAGAGAGCTTTGACTGTGACGCAACCGGAGTGGAAAGCGCCCCGATCTGGGAAACCATTCTATAAGAAGAAATGGGGTAAGAAGTCCAAGCCGAGTGGACAAGCTCCTTCATCAGTTGCAACGGGAGCAACGTCAGGGGCTACTTCCAAGCCAGATATCGGGTCTGCTACAATTGTGGCCGCATGGGGCATATTGCGCGAGATTGTCGGATGCCGCCGAAGAGTGAAAAGAAGGCGGGAGCATCTTATGCGGAGAAAGGAAAGGCGGTGGTGGATTCCTCTGCCTCACAAGCGCAACCCCGGGTCTACAATCTTGGCCTGCAAGAGGCCATCAAGCAGAGTGACGTGGTCACAGGTATGAGTTTCGTTTTGTTTATGCGAATGTTTGTATGCTTAGCTTAGTACCTCTTTGGTTGCGATTTGTATGTGTGACATGGTTGTCATAGGTTTTGTGATGATTCGGGACACGCTGGCGCGAGCACTATTTGATACAGGTGCATCGCATTCTTTTCTGTCTCGTGAATTTGTTACGCGGCTTGGGTTACCCAGTCGTGTAAAGACAGATAGCGTCAGAGTGGTGTTGCCGAATGGCTGTTGGATGCTTGCGGATCAAGCTTGCGATGTGGCGGTTCAGCTAGGAAGTCGGGATTTTTGTTTATCTGCATTTGTTTTGCCAATATCGGAATTCGACGTGATTTTTGGGATGGATTGGCTTGCGGAGCAGCATGCTATGATTGATTGTCAGTCCAAAGAAATCACGTTGGGCCAGAATACCGAACAGGAGACAAAGTTCGCGGGTATGCGAGGAGTGGGCGGGACATTGATGTCTGCACTCCAGGTAGTCAAGGCTGTTCGGAAGGGTGCGGAGTGTTACTTTGCACTAATTCAGGCTGTTGAGCCTAAGGCCAGTGTGTGCGAGGTTCCGATTGTGGCAGAATTTACAGATGTGTTTCCCACGGATCTCCCTGGGCTACCACCCCAGCGGGAGATTGACTTCACGATCGAGTTGGTGCCAGGTGCGAAACCTGTGGCCCGCTCGCCATATCGCGTCGCGCCAAAAGAGATGGCGGAATTGAAGGTTCAACTGCAACAAATGCTAGAGCAAGGGTATATACGCCCAAGTATGTCACCTTGGAGCGCGCCTGTGCTTTTTGTAAAGAAGAAAGACGGTGGGTTGCGGTTGTGTATTGATTACCGTGAATTGAATAAGCTGACCGAGAAGAATAAGTATCCTATACCTCGGATTGATGAGTTATTCGATCAGCTAGTGGGCTCGACCGTCTATTCGAAGTTGGACCTGAAGTCTGGTTACTACCAGTTAAGAATCCGGGAAGGTGACATTCCCAAAACCGCATTTGGAACGCGTTATGGGCACTATGAGTTCACAGTCATGCCCTTTGGATTGTGTAATGCGCCCTCGGTGTTTATGGATTTGATGCACCGTATTTTTCGCGAGTACCTGGATCTGTTTGTGATCGTATTTATCGATGATATCCTGGTGTACTCGAAGTCCAAAGCTGAACATGAGATTCATTTGCGGTTGGTGTTGAATACGTTGAGGCAAAATCAGCTTTATGCCAAGTTCTCGAAGTGCGAGTTTTGGCTATCGTCAGTGGCATTTTTGGGCCATGTGGTGAGTGGAGCGGGCATTGCAGTGGATCCAGCGAAGATAAGAGCCATACAAGAATGGCCAGTATTGTCTTCCGTGGCCGAGGTCAGGAGTTTCCTTGGACTTGCGGGCTACTATAGAAGATTTGTGGAGAACTTCTCGCGGATCGCTTTGCCGCTAACCACACTGACGCGAAAGGATCAGAAGTTCGTTTGGACGCCAGAGTGTGCACGAGCTTTTGAAGAGCTGAAGATTCGGTTGACCACGGCGCGGTGTTGTCTTCGCCATGTGGGACCGATGGTTTTGTTATTTATAGTGATGCCTCAGGGAGCGGCTTAGGCTGCGTTCTTCTGCAAAGTGGAAAGGTTATTGCTTATGGCTCACGCCAACTGAAGGTGCACGAGCGCAATTATCCGGTCCATGATTTGGAACTAGCGGCGGTGATTTTTGCACTGAAGCTGTGGCGACACTACCTTTATGGCGTGAAGGTGGAGATCTATACGATCATAAGAGCCTAAAGTACCTTTTGGAGCAGAAAGAGTTGAACATGCGACAACGAAGGTGGTTGGAGTTCCTTGGGGATTACACTTTCGAGATTCACTATACACCCGGGAAAGGGAATGTTGTCGCGGATGCTTTGAGTCGGCGAGTTCCGGCGAAAGCGAATTGGTTACAAAGGCATGATGAACGTCTTATCCAGGAGTTGGAAGCATTGGAGATCTCTTGTGTTGACAAGAATTCCACTGCCACTGCATGTTTGCACTGGACCGAGGTACAATGTGACCTTACGGACCGAGTTCGACGGGCAACGGAGTTGGATGAAGATCTCTTGCGCTATGGGAATGAAGGGCCAGAGGGCAAATTCACCTGGATTGACGGTCTTTTGCGAAAAGAAGGCCGATTGTGCGTCCCAAATGTGGGGAAACTGAGGGAAGAACTGATGTATGAAGCACATTATACGAAGTATTCCATTCACCCCGGGAGCACAAAGATGTTCAATGATTTGAAGAAACTTTTTGGTGGCCAGGGCTCAAGAAAGATGTTGCCCTTTATGTAGCCAAATGCCAAACATGTGCGATGGTGAAGGCGGAATGCCAAAAGCCGGGCGGTTATTTGAAGTCACTGTCGATCCCATTGTGGAAATTTGATGATATTTCCATGGATTTTGTGCATGGATTGCCAAGATCGCAGCGAGGAAATGATTCCATTTGGGTGATAGTTGACCGGCTAACAAAAGTAGCACATTTTCTCCCGAACAGACGGGATGATTCGGTTGAAAGTTTGGCAAAGTTATATGTTGATCAAATTGTGCGTCTTCACGGTGTTCCTCGGAGCATCGTAAGTGATCGAGATGGGCGATTCACGTCAAATGATTGGAGGCTAGTTCACCGACTGTTGGGCACGAAGTTGACTTTCAGTACGGCCTTTCATCCCCAAACAGATGGCCAAACTGAACGTACCAACAGAACAATGGAGGACATGCTCCGAATGTGCGCCCTTGACTTTGGAAAGAAATGGGAAGATCATCTCTATATGGTAGAGTTTGCTTATAATAACAGCTACCAGGCAAGTATTGGGATGGCACCATATGAAGCCCTATACGGAAGGAAGTGTCGTACTCCCTTGGCTTGGGTAGAAGCGGGTGAAGCTCGGATTGTTAAACCAAATGAGGTGGATGAAGCAAACTCAACCATTCGGTCTATTCGAGAGAGATTGCTGATTGCTCAAGATCGACAAGCGAAGTACTACAACGCCAAGCACCGGAACGTTGCATTTGCGGTTGGCGATTGGGTCTACTTGAAGATCAAACCATTCAAAGGTGTCTCCAGGATTCGACGATTGAAAAAGTTGAGTCCAAGATATTTGGGTCCTTTCGAAGTGGTTGAGCGAATTGGCGAAGCGGCTTATCGGCTAGCTCTGTCGGCGGACTTGGGTGGGTTACATGATGTCTTTCACATCTCGGTGCTGCGGAAAGCCGTGAAAGATCCAGCTCAAGTGATCGCGGATGATCGTGTGCCGGTGGAGTATGGGCTAACAACGAGAGTTAGACCCATTCAGATCGAAGATCGAGCCGAGAAACAGTTGCGGAACAAGACGGTCGGTATGGTAAAAGTCCGATGGGACAACTGCGGCCGTGAAGAATTGACATGGGAGCGCGAGCAGACCATGCGAGAAGAGTTCCCTGAGTTGTTTCTGTAAATTGTAACGAGAATGTTGTAACATAAAAATTATCTGTTGTTACATTTTTCTTGCTGCTTTTTGTTACTTTTCTGTCTCTGAATTTCGAGGACGAAATTTCCTATAGGAGGGGAGGATTGTAACAGCCCAAAGTTCTGAAACAGGAAAATTTGGGTGACACGGCCTGGGACACGGGCGTGTCCCAGGGCGTGTCAGGTGGACACGGCCTGCGACACGGGCGTGTCGCAGGGCGTGTCAAGGCAGTGTCGACAGTCGACTTAGGTGTCGACGATTTTCGCTCGACGATCGTCGAGAGAAGGCACACGGCCTAGGACACGGGCGTGTCCATGGCCGTGTCGTCGAGTGTCGAGATCGTCGAGTGTCGAGTGTCGAGATCGTCGAGTGTCGAGATCGTCGAGTGTCGAGAAGTTGCACACGGCCTGTGACACGGGCGTGTCACAGGGCGTGTCAAATCGGGTCGACGAAATCAGCCCGCCGAATGTTTTCGACAGGGCGTGTCTGGGTGCCGTGTCTGGGCACACGGCCGGGGACACGGGCGTGTCCCAGGCCGTGTGAAGTCTCGGGATGATTTGAGATTTTTTTCACCCAGGTACACGGCCACAGACACGGGCGTGTCTGAAGGCGTGTTGGTGACACGGCCCATGACACGGGCGTGTCCCGTGGGCGTGTCACTGGTTTGGATAAGTCGGTTGACCACCGCTTGAGACACACGGCCAGGCACACGGCCGTGTTCGAAGCCGTGTCGGGTCAAAATGTGTGTTTTTGGCAGAATCGTGGCCGTCCATTTCTTCAGTCTGGATCCAAGGGCTGAAAGCTCTTCTTCTTTTCCTTAAGGGCCGAAATCAGAAAAGAATCTCACTTTGAATTGGCCTTCATCTTTCTTCAAGAGAGAGAGAAAGAGAGAGAGAAAGGAGGAGGAAGAAGGGAAGGGGGCTGCTGTTGGTGGTGCTGCGGTTTACCGGCGAGAGAGATCCGAAGCCAGCGTTGCGGAGGAAACGCTCTTGCGAGTCTTGCAAGCAAGCTTTCAAGCCATGGCACCGAAGCGATCGTCAAGGGTAACGACTTTTCTTCCTAGCCATGTGAAGGCTTCTGTTTTGGCATATCTTTTGATTCCCCCACCAAGAGGTGGCTGCTTTTGGGAGTCATTTGGGTGGATGCTTGAAATCCCCTTGGTATTGCATATAGATCCGGAAATGAGTACGGAATAGGCATGCTGTGTGAAGCCCATCTGGACAGGTTGGTCTGGATTGGTGATGTTGCATACGAACCGGAGAAGACTCTGTGATAAACGTGTAGTGTAAGGAGTCTATGGGTTATGCCTGCGAAAAGGAGTAGCAGGAAGTACTGGGGTGGTAGTCCAGGAAAATAGCCTTGTGGTGGTTTTGGGTCCAACCTGTGGTTGAGGCACAGGAAGTACTGGTGGGACCAGAAAAGGCCCTTTTTGTGATGCTTGATGTCATAGGGTGTCCACCTGTGAAGCGAGTCACAGGAAGTACTGGTGTGCCCAGGAAAGACCCCTGACATTTGTGCTTATGCGGTGTCCACCTGTGGAGAGAATCACAGGAAGTACTGGTGCGCCCAGGAAAGACCCGTTGTTGCTGTGAGGAAATGGGTATAGTGACATACCCAGGCTTGAATGCCAGGAACAGGATTGGTGAGACCGACCCGCGCCTTTGATATAGCCGTGAGTACGCTGTACTCGGAGAAGGCAAGGCGATTTGAGCAACGGGGGGTGGAGGATCCGACCTGCGCTATGTCCGTCTGACGTGAGACCAAAAAGTGCGGTCTGTTGGAGCGCATAACAAGAGTCTTCGGCCTGCGCGCTATGACACAAAGGGGGGCTACGGGCCATCCCGGTGTCCGAGGACTAACTCCGGCTGCACGCCATGGAGTAAATGCTCAAGAGTGTTACCGTTGGGTGATAACCCTGATACGGTGGTGGACAAGAGGTTGCCAGAACACCAAGAATGTGCCCTGAGTGCACGGACCGTTGGGCCGGGCGGCGAACGGTTGTGATGGCTTGTGTGCGTGAAAGCACCTTTGATGATATAGCTTGCCATACGTGTGATATGATATGCCTGCATGGAAAATACCGCTGCCCCGAGAGGAGGGGTAGGGTCGTTATAATTTGGTCAGCTGAACGCTGACCGTTGCTTTTGTTTGCCACCGTTGGGTGGATTGTCCTTGCACAGGTGCTGGAGAGCCGAGCGGGTCGCGTAGTGGTTGATGCTCCTGCTGGTGTTGCTGCTGCTGCTAGCCCTCGAAGGCTAATGTTCTTTTGAGTGTTTTCTTTTTGTGGCCGGCCTGCGCGCCAATTTGTTTAGGCCACTGCATGAAAGCCCTGTAAGGCCATAAGGCCAATACTTTATACATGTTGTAAGACATTCCTATCTATATATAAAATGTGGAGTTTATATTTGGACATTCATGAGGAGTTCAAGTAGCTTAGGCTTCCGCTAGAATGCTTGTGATAGGTGCGATGCGCTGCTCTGGTATCATCCTGTACCTTCACCGACTGTTTTGTGCTATATCCTGTGGGGCCCCGGCCGGACCTTCTAGAATATATCATATGAACGGATGAGGTTGTTACAGATTACGCAGAACGTCTTACTTTTTAATTTAAAACTATCTCCTATTTTACTTATCAAGTTTTTGGCGCCGTTGCCGGGGATCATTTTGTGTTAATATTTGAAATAAAAAGAAATTACTATTACTTTTATCCTAGTTGTTATTTAAAAAAACTATTGTTTTTATAAAAATAAACAAACTCCAAATTCTCTACAACACCTTTGTTTTTATAAAAACTATATTTTTTATTAACAACACTTTTATTTCTGTTTTTTTATTTTCTAAAATAAAAAAATAACAAAACCACAAATAATAATAATAATAATAATAAAAAATTATAATTGGTTTTTAGTGCATGACCCGGCGAACCTCTTCATTGATCATAATCTCGATTTTGATCCTGAAATCGACTGCGCCTATCACAGGCGCTTTCGATCTCGTGACCAAAACCAAGCATTTAATCTGGAAGAGTCTATCGGAACTACGCACATACAGACTATGACATATCAAATTCCAGTTGCAACCCCACAAAGGACTATGTCTTATTATGCGAAGCCGAAATTGGACGACACCGGGTCAAGTATAGTTTGTCCCACGATTGTTAATAGTAATTTTGAAATCAAATCTAGCATAATCCAAATGATTCAAAATTAAGTTCAATTCGATGGATTGCCAGATGATGATCCAAATACGCATCTGTCAAATTTCTTAGAAATATGTGATACGTTTAAAATAAATGGTGTCACTGATGATGTCATTCGTTTGAGTTTATTTCCATTTTCGTTACGGACGAAAGACAAGTAGTGGTTATGTTCTCTACATTGAGGATCCATCACTACTTGGGTTGATATGACCAAAAATTTTTTACAAAATATTTTCCGCTTGCTAAAACCGCTAAATTACCTGCGGATATTTCTTCTTTTGTTCAGGGCGAGTCTGAGTCTCTCTATGAGACTTGAGAACGTTTTAAAGAATTTTTACATAAGTGTCCACATCACGCATTGCCGGCTTGGCTCCAAGTGCAGACATTCTATAATGGTTTGAGTTTCCAAACCAGACAAATGATTGATACTGCAGCCGAGGGAACACTAAATAATAAAACCCCGGAGGCCGCTCAAGCTTTGTTTGAGGAAATGACCATGAATGCCTATCAATGGAACGTGCCTAGGTCGCGCCCTAATAAACCCGCTGGACTTTATGAGCTCGACGCTTCTTCAAATTTAGCACTTCAAGTAGAATTTCTAACTAGGCAAGTAGCGGGGATGTCTGCTTCCTCCGCCACTTCTCCTTTGAATTCAAATAATACTAATATAATAGAAGAACAAATCGATTATATGGGGAATGGATCAACCTCCTTCCTATAACCCAAATATTAATTCGTATAATAATAGTCATAATCCAGGGTTTAGGAATCAACTAAATCTGTTATGGAGCAACCCCAATAATGATCAGGGTCCGCCTAATGCAAATCCAAATGGATTTGCACCACAACCACCATCGCCACAATCACAACCACTACGACTCACCCCGATAGAAGACATCTTTACTAAATATGTCGTCACAAATGAGTCAAATATCCGGAACCTTACCAGATCAATTAAAAATTTCGAAACTCAAATCGAACAAATTTCAAAGATGCTGTCGGAGCGCCAACCTGGAACTTTACCAGGAAATACGGAGCCAAATCTGCGGGAGAATGCCCACCCCATCACACTTCGAAGTGGAAAGGAGGTACAATTACCTGATAAAGCTGAATCTGAGGTTAGAGTTTCTACCCCACGTCCTGTTATTACTTCTTCTTCTTCTTCTCCTACTTTTATTTCACCGCATATTTCTCCACCGTCTTTACCCTATCCTTCTAAACTAATTAATGAGCGACAAGACGAGCATTATAATTTTTTTTTACAAATTTTAAAATAAATACAAATTAATGTTTATTTCTGCGAGACAATCGCACAGATGCCAAAATATACAAAATATCTTAAAGCGTTATTTTCTAATAAAAAGAAACTCGAGGATATATCGCGAGTTTCCCTTAATGTTGAATGTTTGACAGTTTTATTAAATAAATTACCCCAAAAATTAAACGATGCAGGACGATTTTCAATCTCGTGCCTTTTTGTATTTTATTAATAAAAGACGCCTTAGCAGATTTGGGCGCTAGTATTAACTTAATGTCGTGCTCGCTTTTCAAAAATTAGGATTGGGTATTCCAAACCCAACCAAAATGAGCATCCAATTAGCAGATCGTTCTATAAAATATCTTATAGGGATAGTGGAGGATGTTCTGGTCAAGGTTGACAAGTTTATCTTCCCGGTAGACTTTGTTATCCTCAACATCGAGGAGGACGCCGATATACCCATTATACTCGGTCTCCCCTTTCTCGCCACCTCCCGCGCTTTAATTGATGTAAGTAACGATAGGCTCCACCTTCGGGTTGGAGATGACGTGGTTACTATTAATATAAATCCCTCTATGCGGAATTCGCTTTCAAACGACGATTCTTGCTTTCAATTGCAAGCCTCTTTAGAGGACAATGGTTTTTTTTTCTAACGAATTTTCTAAAACTTTAGAAGAAACGGACTTGACAAACTTACCTATTTCATACAAAAAATCTAATAATCTATCATTTGAAACCATTACTTCTAAAAATTTCAAATTAAAAATTTTTTATGAAGAACCACCAACCCTAGAGCTTAAAACACTTCCCGATCATCTAAAATACGTTTTTTCAAAGAAAATTCAAAACTTCCTATTATAATATCTTCAAAGTTAAATGATTCAGAAGCTTCCGATTTAATGGAAGTAGTAAAAAAACATCGACATGCAATTGCATGACAGATTTCTGTTATTCAGGGGATTAACCCCTCATTCTGTACACATAAAATTTTTCTCGAAGATAATCACAGATCCATCCAGTCTCAACGACGACTAAATCCTAATATGAAGGATGTCGTTAAGATTGAGGTAATGAAACTTCTGGATATAGGGATTATCTACCCAATTTCAGACAGTACGTGGGTTAGTCTCGTGCATGTCGTCCCAAAAAAAGGGTGGCATAATGGTAGTGCCAAACACTAATAATGAATTAATTCCAACTCGCACTGTTACGGGTTGGAGGATGTGTTTCGACTACAAAAAACTAAATGATGCCACCTGAAAAGATCACTTTCCACTACCGTTTATCAATCAAATTTTGGAACGGCTCTCTGGCTACTTATATTATTGTTTTCTTGATGAACTGTCGGGGTATTTACAAATCCCTATCGCCCCCGAAGATCAGTAGAAAATCACGTTTACTTGCCCCTTCGGCGCCTTTGCATATAGAAGAATGTCTTTGGCCTTTGCAATGCGCCGACTACATTTCAAAGATGTATGCTGACCATTTTTGGCAATTTAGTAGAGGATGTTATGAAGGTGTTTATGGACGATTTCTTCGTATTTGGAGACTCATTCCATATTTGTTTAGATAACTTCACTCGTGTTCTTCAACGCTGCGAAGACACGAATTTAGCACTGAACTGAGAGAAATGTCACTTTATGGTCCGAGAAGGCTTAGTTCTCGGTCATAAAATTTCTATCCAGGGAATCGAGGTCGATAATGTCAAAATAAAAATTATCAAAAAACTTCCCCCACCTACAAACGTAAAAACTATACAAAGTTTTTTAGGCCACGCAACTTTTTATAGACGGTTTATTCAAAATTTTTCCAAAATTTCTAAACCGTTAACCCACCTCCTAGAAAAAGAATCCCCCTTTATTTTTGATAACGAATGTTTATCAGCATTCAATTTTATAAAAGAAAAACTTATCAATTCTCCTATTCTAGTAGCACCAGATTAATCCTTTCCTTTTGAAATAATATGTGATGCGAGCGATTATGCAGTAGGAGCTGTATTCGGACAGCGCGTAAACAAGTATTTTCATCCTATTTATTATGCAAGTAAAACGCTCATATCTACACAAGCCAACTACATCACTACGGAAAAGGAACTGCTGGCAATTGTATTCGCTTTGATAAGTTTCGATCATATATAATACTATCTAAAGTTATTATTTTTACTGATCATTCTGCTTTAAAATATCTATTAAGTAAGGCAAATGTCAAACCCCGTCTACTACGCTGAATACTCCTTCTACAAGAATTCGACTTGGAGATCCGAGATAAAAAGGCGCAGAAAACTTGGTTGCCGATCATTTTTCTCGACTAGAGAATACAACTACAGATTCACTAGTGGAGGCCGACATTGAGGACAAATTTCCTGAAGAACGCCTCCTCGCCATAGAAACGGTAACGAATTCTTCTACTCCTTGGTTTGCAGACTTGTCCAATTATTTAGTAGCCCGAGTCATTACAAAAAATTTTTCAAGTCAGCAAAAGGAGAAATTCTTTTCTGACCTGAAAAACTATTTTTGGGAAGACCCATTTTTATTCCAAGTCTGTACGAATCAAGTGATTAGAAGTTGTATTGCGGGCGAGGAAGGTGTCAAAATCTTGCAGCACTGCCACAAAGGACAAACCGGCGGACATTATCAAGCAAATCGGACTGCGCGAAAGGTGCTTGAAGCGGGCTTCTTTTGGCCCACTTTATTCAAAGATGCTTAGAAATTGGTAAGCACTTGCAGTAGCTGCCAACTGTCAGGTAATATTTCTCGCCGGGACGAAATGCCCCAAAACTTATTTATAGAATGTGAAATATTCGATCTATGGGGAATAGATTTTATAGGCCATCTACCTCCTTCTTATAAAATAGTTATATTTTAGTAGCGGTTTACTACTTTTCAAGGTGGGCAGAAGCGCAAGCTCTGCCCACCAATAACACGAGAGTTGTCGTAAAATTTTTGAAAAACTTATTTTGTCATTTTGGCATGCCTCGTGCAATTGCGAGTGATCGCGACATACATTTCTGTAATACCCAGTTAGCTAAAATTTTAGCTAAATATGGAGTCACTCACAAACTCACCACCGCTTATCACCCACAAACGAGTTGCCAAGTGGAGGTAATTAATAGGGAACTGAAGCGTATTCTTGAGAAAATGGTAGCCATCAATCAAAAAGATTGGTCGCTTAAGCTTGATGACGCACTTTGGGCTTATTGCACGACATACAAAACTGCTATCGGTTGTACGTCTTATCGTTTAGTATACGAAAAAAGCGTGTCATCTTTCGGTAGAATTAGAACACGCGCATACTGGGCGTTAAAATTTTTAAACTTAGATATAAACTTAGCTGTCGAATAAAGAAATTTCGACAAAATGAACTTCATGAATGACGTGCCAACGCCCATGAAAACAATAAATTCTATAAGAAGCGTTCTAAATTTTATCATGATAGAAAAATAAAATTTCCAAAATCTTTTCTCCAGGCGATCTCGTCCATCTTTATAACTCACGCCTTAGACTTTTCCCGGGGAAATTAAAATCCCGATGGTCCCCCTATACTGTTAAAGAGGTTTGGCCATATGAGACTGTTCTTATTTCTCACCCCGAACTAGGCTCTTTTAAAGTAAACGGCACCGCTTAAAACTTTATCTTACGAGGGACTCTTCAAATAACAAATAAAATCCCACATCCTTCATAACATATAAATAATCCACTAGATAAGTCAAGCTACGCTACAAATAAACAAAGCGCTTGTGGGAGACACCCCATAGTTATCTGCTTTATCTATTTTGTTTTACTAAAAATGCAGGTTTTTGCTTACGGCTTCCCCGATCTCCAATCAGGAAAGCCTCTTTATCTTCTTGTCCTTTAAAAGTTTTGTATATAGTTTCTTTTTCTTCCCACGTATGCACAACATAAGTATGAGAGTGTATTTCCTTGTTGTCATACACATAAATAGTTCCAAAATTGTTTTTACAATCTTGTTTATATACTCAATGTTTTCCCTTTAATGTTCATGTATATATTTACTTAGAAACAAAACATCCACCTGAAAATATATAATTTTGCTTAATCAATCATCCAAAAAACAATTTAAACTCCTACTTCATTTGTCTCTTTTCAAAACCAAAAACATATTTTTGAGTTGATATATAAATAGTTATCTAATTTTTCAATTTACTAGTCGTTTATTTATCATAAATAAATAGATCTAAATATTCGGGTTAAGTTTTAAAGAATATCTTGTATATTTAATTTAAGTTTGAAGATTTTTTTGAGCACTACTTCTAGTTTACGATAAATAGAAGCATATGTATTATGTTAGCTAAACATTTGTAGAATGTAATTATCTGAACATCACTCTTATTGAAATATAGGAATTTTCAAGCTATTACAGTTGCTCTCAAAAATCTTTATCAAAATTTGAATATTGTTTTAAACCCCCTACCTATTTACTTTTTGTCTGTCATGTTTTTTTACGCAAGCAAACATCTAGGAGTATGTCCTCCTAGAAAAGAAAAGATCTTATGTCAATGAGAATAAGATTTTATTTCGTAAACATAGATATCCAATAATTTTTAAAATACTATATAAAATGGAGTATGTGCTCCTAAACATATACATTGGATTAAAATTAAATTAAATTCTGCTATGTTTTTTTTCTGCCTTGGAAATTATTTTACTAAGCAATTGTAACAAAGCAAGAATAAGGTGAGAGAATAAAATTCATCACCTCTACATCATCGCATGCTTTATAGGCAAACACCAAGTTTGTATCCCATAAAACCACTACAACTTGATTTAATTTTGCTTAAAATTTTGAGAGAGCATATTTAATAGGTTGTTTATTTTCCATCACATTTCTTTCAAAGTACAGTTTTTATAATTCCAATCTAACTTGTTATTAATGATTGCAATGTTGCTTGCTATTTGGTTTTCTCAAAAAGTTTTATAGTTACGAACATTTATTTCTGTCTAAATTATTTGCATAATGTAGGACTTAACGTTTTATACTCCGGTTCTTTATGCCTATTTTCCTTTGATTTAATAAATTGATAGTGAAATTAGAAATTTTATAACTGTTTGTATAACCAACTCATACTTTTGCTCTGGAATAGCAAAACCTAAGTATGTGGGTATTTGATGAGTAGCAAAAAATATATATTTGTAGTGTATTTTTCTATTTTGTTTTAATAAAAAATGTAAATATATTGTATAAATACCTAAGTGAATTATTTCTTTTTGATTTTTAGTTCTAACTTAGTCTGTTTTTGTGCCCTACATGTATTTTTGGAGATTTGAGGCAATTCGGCAAAATTCATAAGTCACGCCCTTAGGTCACGCCCGTGACCTAGGGCGTGTAACTTTAAAGATAGCAATTCCAGCGTTTCGGGAGATTTCGGCCAGCGAATTGAAGTCATGCCCTGGAACACACCAGTGTTCCACCTGTCATGCCCGTGACATCACCTGTGACCAAGCAATGAACCCACTGTCGTGCCAAGGCGAAATGTTGAAGCCATCAACCACGAGTCACGCCCGACCTACACGCCAGTGTGTCAAGTGTCATGCCGGTGACGTAAGCCGTGACCTAGCAAAATTCCAGCTGTCGTGCCCCGAAGAAGCCAAGCTGTCATGCCATCAAGACACACCCAAATTACATGCCATCAAGACACGCCTAGATTGCATGCCTGTGACCCTCAAGTCCCGCCCGTGTACTTTCAATCCAATCCAGAAATTGCCGGAAATTCTATCAAGATCAACCACGTCAGCGTCACGCCCAGGCGACATGCCCTAGGGGGCATGTAAGGGGGCGTGCACCTCAAAAAATTCAGCTATAAAAGGAGGGCCATGTGAGATGTTTAGGGATAACTTGTACAGTTCAACATAGTTCTATATAGTGTTTATGTAGCTTTTGAGTGATATTTTCCTAACTCTAGTTTGAGTTTCCTAGTGTGTAACATTTTTTTTAAGTAATAAAATTTCAGATTTCTGTAATTTTCATCTCTTATTGCTTATAACTTAACTTTCATATTATGTTGAGAAAGAGTGTATGCGTACGTACTTTTATTTTTATACCACCCCCATCCCAGATGAGAGGCTAAGAACTTTTTAACGCTTGATTAAGATGATTAAGACAGATATTATTTCTGCACCTTTATAAGTCATTTAATTTTATTACTACCACCCCTATCCCGATTGGAGGCTAAGAATTTTTTAGCACCAACTGAGATACGTTGGGAAGGATATTATTTCTGCACTTTTATATGTCATTTTTCTTTTCTACTACCACCCCTATCCCAATGAGAGGCTAAGAACTCCTTAGCACTCAATTGAGATAAGTTTTGGGAAGGATATTATTTCTGCATATTAAAAACCCTATGTTCTGAATTAAAAATTTAAGATTTACCAAGAAATTGATCATTCTCATGTAAAGAGAAACAACACCTCATTCTCGAAAGAGATGAATGTAAGTCTCCCGTGTTGAACCTTCGAAAACTAGTAGGAGGTCAATAGCGGGGTTCACAACATAAAGCGTGGATTAAGGTATTTTTGATTAAAAACGAAAGTTCGGTCAAAATATGTAATCACAGGTGGATGTATCCTCTATAGAGGTGCACTCATATTTTTGAAACCTCCACGGTCAACTATTTTAATAAAGTAAAGTAGAGTTTTTTTGTGTTTAAAAATTATTTCCCAAAGTAAGTCAAAATTTGAGGGCTCTCTACCTCATCTATTTACAAAAAATCTTAAGTATTACTTGTGTTTTAAATTTTAAAAAAATCTCCAACTCATTTTTCTTGATAAAATAATAGTTTCAGTCCTTAAAGTAGAGTACTCGACACAGATCTATGGAAAAATACGGCTTTAATATTTTAAAATACTATACTATTACTCATAGTACGCTTGCCTTAATTAATCAGAATATAAAAGTGAAAAGAGATGGATTACCCGGAACGTTGTACTTTTTTAGTTTAAAACTCTCTTATTTTACTTATCATGCGTGCTATCATGGGCGTCAAGAAGTTTGTGACTAGGATGTTCTGTGGTGAGGATTTGTCCTCTTCGAGGGTGGCTGATGTCATAGTTGGTGCTTCTGTGGATGAGATGCTCGCATTCGAGGGGCGTGATCTTCTTGGGAGGTATAATTTCCTGCGTCAGAAGAGCTTTCTCAATTATCGCTTAGTCACTGACCCAGAGTTAGCATCCGTTCACCTAGATGAGGCGGTGGACAGACTACTCACGGTGGGTTCGTGGCGGAGTCTATTCTCCATTGAGGAATACAGATACCATGAACTCACACATGAGTTTCTCACCACTTTCTGCATTCTAGATCGTGTGGATGCGACCATCGGGGAGCTGGCATCTGTCTCTTTTCGTATGGGTGGTCGTACGTACACATGTGGTATGAGCACACTGACAGTATACGTTGGGATTTACACCCAGGACAAACTCATGCAGACGGATGTTCTCTGCCGGTCGCATGAGTTCCCCACAGGAGTCTCCCCTAGCGAATTCTGGCAATCCATTACTGAAAGGAATCAGCCATATGAGGCTCATGCGGCAAAGTCCACTCAGATATGTTCTCTTGTACTGCGTTGCGTACAACACTTGATCGGGTATAACATAAATACCCGAGCCAGGAGCCAGAACGTGGCGGGGTGGCAGGACCTTCTCTATCTGTTCACCATGCACCGACGTGTACCTCTTCACCTTGGGTGTGTTCTTGCTCATTACCTTCCCTGCCAAGCCACTTATCTTCCCCTAAAGTCGATAGGAGGGTCACATTACATCACCCAGATTGCTAAGGGATTGGGGATCTGAGAGAGTTTGCCCCCGATGAATGTCTTCTTCAGGGGCCATCCCATTACGGTGGATATGATGGTCGCCTTCAAGTTGCTCCAGCGAAGTAGGGTTGAAGGATATTGGCGTTTTTGATCCGCGAGATTCGTGCGGATGCTGCTGGTTCTTCTGATGTTGCTGAGAAGAGTTCTTCATCCAGGACTGGTCTTCCCGACCCTACTGCCTCTTTTCGTGCTGCTCCTGCTCCCCGGAGGCGTTCCCCTTTGCAAAGTGGGGAGGAGAAGGATCCGGCTGTTATCACAAGAAACATTTGCTGGGAGGAGTTCATGGTTAGGCAGTACGAGATATCTTCTCAGATTGAGGCACGTTTGGGTGGGGATGACTCTCTCGAGTCGACGAGGCACTCCTTCACCCAATATTAGCGAAGATGTTGGCCTATCCCTCCTTTGTCTCCTCCGCAGTCTCCACCTCCTCAGTAGTGAGAGTTTGAGCTCCTCTGTTCATAGGTTTTTTGTGGCTTCCAATGATTTGCATCTCTTTAGTTTTTAGTATCTTTTGTTTTTTTATTTATCTAGGATTTTTATATGTACTAGTTTTATTCAGCTGGGGCTTCATCCCCAGGGTGGTTTTTGACATTGCTACTCTGTCTAAACTTATTATTACCTTGTGATATTTATGTTCTTTGGTAGTTCAGTATAGTCTTTTGCTATTTTGTTTCTTTAGTGTGTGTGTGTGTGTGTGTATATATTGTGTGTGTGTGGTTTGGAGATTTTTGTGTGCAGGTGGCGCAGATGTTGTGAATTGTAAATCGTATTTGGTAGGGTGGCGAACGACATGTTAATTTAACGCATATCTTCTAGTATGCTCATTTCTGAGCATGAGTAACCTCTTCCTCGACACTTTTATTTATTTATCATGTTTATCTTGCTCGTTTTGTTTAGATGAAGTCTAGGGGAGAGAGTGATTTCGTTTCTGCTTGTGCACATGCACATTGCACAACATACTAGAAGAATTTCTTATTTTATTTTTTGTATTCATGTTCATATTCACAACACACCAATGGACCCACTCGAGCGTGTGCTTGATCATTCACACGTGCGGAACATTTTTCATTCGCTTGTGCTCGATTTAGAAATCGTTGTGTTGGCTTAGGAATTGTGAGACGAAAAAAATGTTGACTCTTGCAGTGCTCCTAGCCGAGTGCTCACGTCTAACATAGAGATTTGTGTAGATGTAGTTTCTTTTTATGCTTGTAGTTTATATTTTTTTAGCGTAGACATTGTTTATTCTACTCAAGATCTATGAATCTGGTGTGAATCATACGGTAGCGTAGAATTGTGTGTAGACGTTCAATTGCCTCATATTGCTCGAGTCGGGAGGACAGTTAGTCACTCTCGGTGGCTAAGAACTTGCCCCATGCTACTCTCGAAGCTGTTGGAACCTATGGTCCGCATCTCTTGGGTTTGATAATGTAGAAATTCTGAGTTGTATTTGATCATATTTGTGTTGGGTATGGTGTGCATGTTTCTAGTTACAAAAAGACAGAAAATCAATTTCTGTGACCTACCGCCGAGCGCTAGCCCTACTGTAGGAGCTAGCCCCGAAGAATTAAAGAATAACCACTCTGTGACCTACCGCCAGGCGCTAGCATCTTACTGCGTCGCAATATCATAAAAGGGAAAAATATATTATTTTGATATTTTTCCAAATCTGCTGGACAACTGTCACAATCGCGCGAATTGACCTACTGCCGGACGCTTGCCCTACCGCCGATGGTAGCGTATTTTTTCAAGAAGTATAAAAGAGCTCATTTCTTTTCCCGGAGACAACAGAAAAGAGAATATTTCATTCTAGGGTTTGACCGTCATCTGGAGGAGGATGAAATTTCATCTCCGTTGAAAGAAAAACACTATTTCTTCCTCCCGCTCGTGATCGAAAAACTCCGGTGAACGAAATTTTCAACGACCATTCGCGATCGATCGACTGCAACGAGAACGATTTTTAAGAGCATCGATTGCGCACCGTTCCTTGAAGGAATTCTACATTTTTGGGATAAATAACTCTTAAACTTAAAATTTTTTTTTTGTATTTTTCTTTGTTTTTATCTGATCTTGGTGTAAGGAAAATCGACTTGGGAGGTCGTCAGATTCCTGGGAGGAGTCTGAAGGAAATCATTCTGGGAGGATGTCTAGATCTGGAAGATCTAGTGGAGCTCTAAGACCCTCCTGGGGAGGAAGGTGAAGTGTCGGTCGTCGATCTTCTTGGGAAGGAGAGCGAGAGCCAACTAGTCCTGGAAGGCTTGATATAGAAACCAAAACAAGTTTGTATTCATCGCCTTCGATCTCCGCGTCATGGAGATCCAGTTTTTCTATTGTACAACGGTTCTTGTTTTGAATAAAATTACATTTTGTTTATTTCATTTCAAAATCATGGTTGTATGTTACTAGAGATTTGAGTGTTGTGTGAGAAATCAGAAAACGAAGTTTTATAAGAGAATCAATCTCCGTGACCTATCGTCGTGTGGTAGTGGTCTACCACCCCGCGGTAGCATCCAGAACTTGTTTTTTTTGAAAAAAAAAATTGTTTTAATTTTTGAACTATCTTTGAAAACCTTATTCACCCCTCCAAGGTTGGCCATCAGATCCAACAAGTGGTATCAGATCTAGACCACTTCAAAAATGATTAAAATCCTGAAGTACGATGACCAATGTGAATCATGCTTTTTTTGAGTCAGGGTGTGAGTAGACCTCTACTATTTATGGGGAGTGACTGCAGCCACTGGAGAACTCATATGAGGATATTCCTAATGACACGGATCATGAACGTATGGGTCATGGTCAAAACAAAATACACTGCACCCACTTGTTAACCCAGAAATCGGCGATCCTTCCCAAGGTAGCCAGCTGGCTAGTCGCGATCCTCAGATTGTCCCTTTTGATCGCGACAAGTCCCGTATAGGCGGACAGTTTTCCCTGTCCGCCTAGGTCTCCTAGCAGCCGCATGCCCTACGGGACGGCGGGCTATTCTCATAGCTCACCCTCGCAGGCCATGCGGTTAGGCCCGCTAACCGTGCAGTGCTTTTCCTTGCAGGAGGCAACCTACCATCAGGTCCCGCCCGCAGGAGGGCGCCCGCCCCCGCTTCGCCTAATCAAGCGGACTCCCCCCGGAGTCCGCCCAGGCCGCCCGCAGGAGGGCGGCCTCCGCTCCAGCCGGGCGGACTCCCCCCGGAGTCCGCCCAGGCCGCCCGCAAGGGGGCGGCCTCCGGCCAGCCGAGCGGACTCCCCCCGGAGTCCGCCCAGGCCGCCCGCAAGGGGGTGGCCTCCCCCCGGAGTCCGCCCAGGCCGCCCGCAAGGGGGCGGCCTCCGCTCCAGCCGGGTGGACTCCCCCCGGAGTCCGCCCAGGCCGCCCGCAAGGGGGCGGCCTCCGGCCAGCCGGGCAGACTCCCCCCGGAGTCCGCCCAGGCAGCCCGCAAGGGGGCGGCCTCCGGCCAGCCGAGCGGACTCCCCCTGGAGTCCGCCGCAGGCCGCCGGCAAGGGGGCGGTCTCCGTTCTCTCCCGGCCTCCTGCCGCTTGCTTCGCCCACCAACCTGGCGACTCGTTTTTCCAGTCTGCGGAGTCCGCGCAGGTCGTCATGCTGGCGTCACTGGGCCCCGCTTCTAGAAGATCTTCCCCAGGCCTATAAATAGCCCCTGATACCTCTCATTCTAAGACCAGGGGGAAGACAATGCTTGCCAGCAAGCTCTGCGGACTCAGTTTTCCAGTCCGCGCAGTCCTCCACAGCTTACCTGCAGCTTGCCAGCAAGCTCTGCGGACTCAGTTTTCCAGTCCGCGCAGTCCTCCACAGCTTACCATCAGCTTGCCAGCAAGCTCCGCGGACTCAGTCTTCCAGTCCTCCACAGCTGCAAGCAGCCTCTTTTCCTTAGTCTCTGGCAGCTTCTTTTCTCTAGTCTCTGACAACTTCTTCTCCCTTAGCCGCCAACTTCCCTTTGTACCCCTTTAATGCTTTGTTGTGAAGGTGTACTAGTAAGCTTGTAACCTCTCGCTATTAATCAAAGGAAATCCCGTCGCAAGAGTGGCATTTAAGCCGCGGCGGGTGAAGTGTGTGTGTTGTTAGCGCGCCCTGCTTCTCTCTTCTCTAGCTCAGCTAAGCTCTCTCGGCTCCAACCTGCAAACGCAACCGTCATAGTAACTGTCTGCTCGACAGCTCCTGATCAACCTCCTTCTCCTCTCTTGATCAACTTTCTCTGTTGATCAAGCTTCTCCTCTCCTCTATCCCCGCAACCTCCTTGACAAACTGTTTGCTCCACTCTCGAGCACTCAGAAGCTTCCTTATCCTTCATCCCTCTTCCTCTCCTAGCTTGTGAGACCGAACACCCCCTCCGTGTTAGCTGGTTGGTGCCCCGCGACGTTTTCACGCATCAACAGTTAACACGCGCCTTCAGATCCGACAGGCAGTGAAAAGCGACAGTTAACCATGTCAGATCATCAATCAGCCGAACCTTGCTCCAAGTCCCAGTGAAGATCCTCTCTGGGAAGCCTTTGAGCAGTCGCGCCGTGAGAATGCTCAACAGTTCCAAGCGATCAACAAAATTCTTGCTGCAATCACGCAGCAACTAGGCGCTCATCCAGCAACAGCTCCAGCTGCTCCAACCACCCAACACCAACATTGGAGCATCAGCAAGCTTATTCTCAAGCTTGCCCGCCGTTCTATCCTCCTTACACACCAACCTTTCTGCAAGGGCCTGCAGCCCTTTGCGACCTCAAGATGAAGAGTTCGTCGCTTGCCAAAACTTCTTCCGGGGAGCAGCCCGGGGTCTCCTGCAGATTTCTCAACTTTCAAGGAAGTCATCCTTACCCCCCAGCTCCTGCCCCTGCTCCTGCAGCAACTTTTACTTTTTACCCTCCTGCTTCTTTTGCAGCTGCAGCCTATGCTCCCTTTAATCCCTATGCTGTGGGAGAGCAGGAAGAGCCATCACCCTTTACCGAGAATGTTCGCCATGAGCCAACTCCAGCAAACTTCAGAGAGCCTCGATTGCCATCTACACCGGGGAAGCTGATCCAGTAAAGCATCTTCAAGCTTTTGAGTCAGTCGTTGCTCTCAAGACTCTGTTAGATGCGACTAAGTGCAAGCTCCTTGTGACTACCTTTGATGGGAAAGTGAGGGACTGGTTCTACGGCCTCCGTCCTCTCTCCATCACTTCCTTCACTGATCTACGAAGGGAGTTTCTTCTCAGATTCTCTACCTCCTCTAAGAGAAAGGGCGGTCCTGAAGCCCTCTTTGAGATCAAGCAGCGCGGAAATGAAACTTGGTCTCAGTTTGTTGATCGATTCCAAAGAGAGTTTTGGACATCGAAGTTACTGATCAAGAAATGTACAGAGTGACTCTCTTATCCACGGTCTTCGTGAAGGGGCCTCTCAAATTAGAAGCCAATGTCCGTGCTCCAAGGACATATCAAGAGTTGATTGCTCTAGCCAACTCATATATCCGAGGCGAAAAGAGAACTCAGGCTTCGTCTCCAAGCTTATATCCGAGGAGGATCTCTCTCGCAAGCATCCTCCAAGGTCTCCTCACAATCATTTCCAACTCACTCAAGAAGGAAGAAGGATTCATCGCCATCGATACTCCTTCCCGAGCCGTGATCGTGCTCAAGATTCATTGCTACCACTAGCTCCTTCTTCTCAAGCAGCAGCAGCTCATCAACAGTAAGACAACGACTTGCATGAGTCTGATCTCGACGATGTCGTGCTAGAAGTAAGCCAAATTATGAGAGATAGGGCAAACTACAAGAAGCCCTATCGACCAGCTGATCAAAGATCTAGAGGTTCAGAACCTTACTGCGAATTTCACAAAGAACCAGGTCACCTAACAGAAGACTGTCGAACATTCCGGCAGCTTGTGCAAAGGATGCTCCGGCAGGAAAGATGCATGACCTGTTTCCCAAAGAAGAACGCCCTGATCCAGCAACTTCAAAGGGCAAAGAAGTTGCAGACGTTCCTTGTTCCTCAAGGGGAGTGAACCAAGTTGAAGAGCCTCCTCTCCTCGTTGTTAATCAAGTCGTTGAATGCTTCGATGTCGATGACGAGGGTGTGCTTGGAAGGCTATTCTAGGCAAACAATGGACTTCACAGTCCTCCAGAGTTCCTCACAACTCTGATGGGTTATCTCAACTCTTACCCTTACTCTTCCTTCGAACATTTTCATTACCAAACACTTCTCAGTGTTCTTTCCTTGCTTTTCAACAAAGCTTTTATCAGGGATCTCATACTGACACAGTTTCCTTCTTGTGATGCTTCTTCCTCTACTTTTCTCTCTGAGAGAGCACTACGCCAATGAGATATCACCGAGTCTGAAACGTTCCCTCCGTAGTTTGTTCTGGCACCATCGCTTTGACCACATATGGCGGGAGTATACCCATATGTGTATTGGAGCAGTCCAATCACGATGTTGGGCTTCAGATTTCGGATCCTGGCCAGCATCTGACACAGAGTGTGTGCTAGGGAGCCCATGTGTTAGCTCTGCTGTGCTTTACAAAGGATACATTACAGTTATGATGATCTTTGCTTGACAAGCAATGACGATCAAGCGTAGCCTTGTCTCTTCGATCATCACCTAACTGTGATGGCTGAACACTCTATGGTACTCTCGATCCGTGCCTTCCGGGTTCCCCACAATTCCACTGATCAATCCACAGACAAGCAATAGGCCACTTGGCACAACTAGTCTCATTGATCAGTGATGATTGTACCCAAGGCAAGAGAGCAGTGCATTTGCCGCTTCCTTCTTAGGATTTTTTGCGCATGTCTCCCTTTTGTGCTCTATCAAGGGATTATAGCTAGTTCTCCTTTTTGTCAATTGCCTTCTTTCACAGGTGAACAGGTTAATCCGACCTATCAAAAGGATTCCGACATTCATTTTGCTTATGTCCATTCAGCCATATCAACAGTTAACACTTGTAAGCCTTCTCTTCAAAGGTACTTGCAAGTTATTTTCATGTCTTGTTTGCTTCTAACTCTTCTACTTGTAGAGATTAGCAAACTCTTGCAAGCCTTCTCCGCAGGTACTTGCAAGCTCCTTTCATATATATATTGTCTGCTTCTAACTCTTCTCTTTGTAGAGAACAACAGACACCTGCAAGCCTCATCCAGGTACTTGCAGTTTAATTCATTATTATATGTCTGCTGTTCACTCTTCCCTTTGCAGTGGTTAGCAGACGCCTGCAAGTCATATCCAGGTACTTGCAGCTTATTTTTGTATACGATACCTGCTCCTAACTCTCTTCTTACAGAGATCAGCGAACCCTTGCAAGTTTCTTCACAGGTACTTGCAAGTTGCGCACATATACCTTGCTTGTTCCTAACTCTCGTTTTGCAGAGATCAACCGATAGTTGCGAGTTTCTTCACAGGTACTTGCAAGTTACTTTCATATACCGTGCATACTTTTAACTCTTATTTTGCAGAGAAAGCAAAGACTTGCAAGTTCCTTCCAGGTACTTGCAGCCCATTCTTCGTTCTTGTGTACTCTTTATCCTTCCTCTTTTGCAGAGGATAACAGGTGCTTGCAAGCCTCCATCAGGTACTTGCAAGTTATTATGCATTTGTGTTTTCCTCTCACTACCGTTTTGCAGAACTTAGTGGAAGACACACCTTTTTCGTTTTACAAAAGCAAACTTAGGTACACACTCGATTTACCGCCCATACATGCTTGCCCTAACTATCCTCTTGCAGGAAAATAGACAGGAAGCACCAAACTTCTAAGGAGAGTGTTCAGGTTCTATCTCTCCTTGCCCCCCTTCTCTTTCCTTTGGGGTGGATCATGATTTTCGCGGGTCTCCAACTTTTTTGAAGTTCCCTTTGGAACTTAAAAAAGTGTGGGGATTATGTTAACCCAGAAATCGGTGATCCTTCCCAAGGTAGCCAGCTGGCTAGTCGCGATCCTCAGATTCTCCCTTTTGATCGCGACAAGTCCCAGTATAGGCGGACAGTTTTCCTTGTCAGCCTAGGTCTCCTAGCAACCGCGTGCCCTGCGGGACGGTGGGCTATTCCCATAGCTCACCCTCGCATACCATGCGTTTAGGCCCGCTAACCGTGCAGTGCTTTTCCTTGCAGGAGCCAACCTACCATCAGGATCCCGCCCGCAGGAGGCGCCCGCTTCGCAGCTAGTCAAGCGGACTCCCCCCAGAGTCCGCCCAGGCCGCCCGCAGGAGGGCGACCTCCGCCTCCAGCCGGGCGGACTCCCCCCGGAGTCCGCCCAGGCCGCCCGCAAGGGGCGGCCTCCGTCCAGCCGGGCGGACTCCCCCCGGAGTCCGCCCAGGCTGCCCGCAAGGGGGCGGCCTCCGCTCCAGCCGGGCGGACTCCCCCGGAGTCCGCCTAGGCCGCCCGCAGGGGGCGCCTCCGCTCCAGCCGGTGGACTCCCCCCCGGAGTCCGCCCAGGCCGCCCGCCGCAAGGGGCGGCCTCCGGCCAGCCGGCGTACTCCCCCCGGAGTCCGCCCAGCCGGCCCGCAAGGGGGCGGCCTCCGGCAGCCGGGCGGACTCCCCCTGGGGTCCGCCCAGGCCGCCCACAAGGGGGCGGTCTCCGTTATCTCCCGGCCTCCTGCCGCTTTTGCTTTCGCCCACCACCTGGCGGACTCATTTTTCCAGTTCGCGGGGGTCCGCGCAGTTCGTCATGCGTGTCCACTACTGGGCTGGGCCCCCTTCTAGAAGATCTTCCCGGGCCTATAAAGCCTCTGATACCTCTCATTCTAGGCCAGGGGGAATACAAGGCTTGTCAGCAAGCTCTGCGGACTCAGTTTTCCAGTCCGCGCATTATCCTCCACAGCTTACTTGCAGCTTGCCAGCAAGCTCCGCGGACCAGTCCGTTTTCCAGTCCGCGCAGTCCTCCACAGCTTACAATCAGCTTGCCAGCAAGCTCTGCGGACTCAATTTTCCAGTCCTCCACAGCTGCAAGCAGCCTCTTTTCCTTAGTCTCTGGCAGATTCTTTTCTCTAGTCTCTGGCAACTTCTTCTCCCTTAGCTGTCAACTTCCCTTTGTACCACTTTAATGCTTTGTTGTGAAGGTGTACTAGTAAGCTTGTAACCTCTCGCTATTAATCAAAGAAATCCCGTCTCAAAGTGGCATTTAGCCGCGGCGGACGAAGTGTGGCGTTGCCTGCTCTAGCGGCCCCTCCTCTCTTCTTCCTAGCTCACTAAGCTCTCCTCGGCTCCACCTGCAAGCGCAACCCGTCATAGTAACCGTCTGCTCGACAGCTCCTGTCAACCTCCTTCTCCTCTCTTGATCAACTTTCTCTGTTAGTCAAGCTTCTCCTCTCCTCTATCCCCGCAACCTCCTTGACAAGCTGTTTGCTCCACTCTCGAGCACTCAGAAGCTTCCTTCTCCTTCATCCCTCTTCCTCTCATAGCTTGTGAGACCGAACACCCCCTCCATGTTAGCTGCTGGTGCCCGCGACGTTTTCGCGCATCAACACCACTATCACTATAGGTGATTTTCTGGAAAAATCGCGTGATAAGTGGATGACGCTGATAACTGAGATCACTAAATAATGCTAAGGCATGATCTCTTATTCTGTGCATTAGATAAAACTGAATTCAATAGAATCTATAACTGGGAAACTGCTTATGATATTTCACACTTACTCAACTAACTTATGAAGGGACTTCGCAGGTGAAAAGAATCAAAGCTATCTACTAGAAGTCTAAGTATGAACTGTTCCAAGATCGATGAGGTGGATATCATGTATACTCGCTCACTAAGATTGTCAAGGCCTCCAGATCTCTCGGAAAGACCTTTTCAAATGGGACTTGGTTAGGAAGATCCTGTGATCTTTGCCTCCATAATTCAACCTAAAGTGATGGTTATTGCTGAATCTTATGACATCAGCACCCTGGAGATAAGAGTCTCATTGGAAATCTGAAGACCCATGAGCTCGAAATGAAAAACAAGCCCAGGAGTATCCCAAGGAGTAGAAGAAAAAGACACTTGCACTGAGAGCGACATAGGAAAAGGTGGTTGCAAAAGAGTCTGATGATGAAGATGAAGAGAGTCATTATATACGAGAATTTAGAAGATTTATGAAAAATCTCAAAAGACAAGGGAAGTTTAAGAGATTTCTGAAGAAAGGTGATGAAGAGAAGAAGAGATGGACCAAACCATCAAAGGGGTTTGAGAGTGATGAAGAAAAGCCTACTGAGTGCTTTCATTGTCAAAAGTCTGAGCATATGACTAGAGACTGCCCAAAGTTACAAAAGGAAGAAAAAGAGATGCAAGGCAGGGACAAAAGGAAAGAGAAAAGTGCTCAAAGTGTCAACATGAGACGATGTTGGTACTGACAAGTCAAGCACTTCCGACTCAAGCAGTGAAGACGAGACGAATCTGTGCCTCATGGGAAAACATCGCAGCGACTCCGACAATGAATCTTGTGTCCATAACGATACTGAGGTAACTCCTCCCACATACGAAGAACTCCTTGAATTATACGAAACATTATATGATAAATTAGATGATGTGAGTAATAAAAATAGTGTTTTAAAATCTGAGAATAAACAAATGAAAAAGGAGTTGAAATGTTTGAATAATGAATTAATTAAATGTGGAAAAGAGAAAGTTGAGTGCCAAGAGTGCTCTCACTCCTAGAGCACAATAAAATAATTTGAAAAAAGCCTCTCCAAGACCACATTGAAAATGACAAGAAACAATTCGCAAACCAGTGTGTGATGCTTGTCACAAAAAACACAGCGTTAAAGGCTAAGATCCATGACCTGAACTATGTCATCCAAAAGTTTGAAGTATGTAAAAAATCTCTTAATATATTGCTGGGTTTTCAGTGTCAGGGATTTGGAAAATTAGAGCTGGGATATAAACACTGTGAGCTACCACCCGACGGTATCCTTACCGTCTACGGTAGCTCGTCTTTAGCGAACTCGGCTAAAAGGCTTATGAGTCATAAAGTTAATCATAATAAAACTGGAAGCATACATCCATCTTCCAACAGAAGCCCAGTACAACGCAAAATGCGGTATCCACGGCCTATGTGAAGTGTGCCAAATGCAATAAGTTTGGTCACACTTCTGACTCTTGTTTGAAGAGAGGAGTAAATAAAATTGCTCAAATCTGAATGTCTAAGTCGACTACATATACTATGGGTGGAACAACTTGGGTAACCAGATCTTTACCCTCATCCTCTTTCTAGGTATGTTGGCAGGCTAAGGACATGGAGAACGTGTGGTACTTGGACTCTGGATGCTCCAAGCACATGACGGGTGATGAAGATAAGTTTCTTAGCCTGGAGAAGAGAAAGGAGGCATGATGACCTTTGGGGACAATAGTAAATGATGCATTCTTGGCATTGGTACCATAAGTAATAATGTATTTTTCATTTCAAATGTATTGCTTGTTAAAGGTTTAAAACGCAATCTTATTTTAATTAGTTAACTTTGTGATAAGGGTTTGAATTTGCCATTTGGAACTGATACTAATACATGCAAGATCATAGATGCTAAATCGAACTCTGTATTGCTAACTGCGCATAGAAATCATAATGTTTATACAGTTAGGTTTGAGGACATATCTTCTTCTGATTTGAAATGCTTAGTTACTAAAAATGAAGAATTAAAATTTTGACATAGGAGAATCGATCATTCTGGGAGTAAACTAATAGTCAAACTATTGAAACAAAAACTAATATGTGGACTTCCAAAGTTAAGTGTTAGTTTGACTTCATTATGTGCTCCTTGCCAAAAGGAAAAATTTATAAAAACATTTTTAAAAGCAAAAAATGATATTTTCACGTCAAGACCACTAGAACTAATTCACATGGATCTATTTGGTCCTCTTAGCACTTGTATTCTAGGTGGAAAACGATATACCATCGTAATTATCGACGACTACTCACGCTTTTGTTAGACCATTTTATTGCAAATAAATCTGATGCATTTCTTGATTTTTCTAATTTGTGCGCTAGATTGCAAAATGAAATGAAACTAAAACTAAAATGCATTAGGTCCGATCATGGTGGGGAATTTGAGAATGAAAATTTTACTAATTTCTGTAAGAACTTAGGAATTCAACACGAATTTTCAGCCCCACACACTCCACAACAAAACGACATAGTAAAAAAAGAACCGAACTCTTCAAGAATTTGCACGTACGATGTTTGTCGAGTTTGGCTTGCCTCAATATTTTTAGGCTGAAGCGGTAAACACAACATATTATGTGATGAACCGGATCATGCTTTGTCCTATTCTTAAATGCACCCCTTATAAGCTACATTATTATAGAAAGCCGTCTGTGTCTTACTTTAGAGTCTTTGGATGATTGTTTAAACCTTAATTTCATTAATGTTATCTTACATGTATATGTGTTTGCTCTGTGGTTTATGCGTGTGAGGAGCACCCCCATTTCATCTCGTCACCCCTGCCATTGTGTGAGTGTCGCACTAGCAATTGCTAGTTGCGTGAGTTTTGAAGAGGTGCTTGTGACCCTCATCCATTTCCCTCCATTAGCTCATGATTCCGTCCACCCTAGCAAGACGATGAAGGCGACCCGCACTTTTAATTTTGTTGCTCTCGTTCGAATCACTCCACAAAATCAAGCCTCTTATTTTCTTTTTGCCTTTATAATTAATTCTCTAAACAATCGAATCACACACTCACTTTGCGTTTCTTAAGAGATCGATACTTGAGGATATTCTCCCATTTTATATTACTTGAGCGACTGGTGCTCTTGCCGAACGTGCTTCAGCCACCCAGATCTGTGCAGCTAGAGGGGCAGGCGGCCAACTGGCCGCCCTCTCCTGACAGGAGGCGGCCGCCCAGAACTGGGCGGCCAAGAGGCTGCCCAGATCTGGAAGGCCAGAGGGTCGGGCGACCATGTTGTCGCCCTCTTCTGACATGGGACGACCGCCCAGATCTGAGTGGCCAGAGGGGCAAGCGGCCTTATGGCTGCCCGCTCCGAACAAGGAATGGTCGCCCAGAACTGGGGCGGCCCAGATTAGGGCGGCCAAAGGGGTGGGTGGCCATGTGGCCGCCCGCTCCTAACGGGCATGACTGCCCAGATCTGGGCGACCAAGGGGTCGCTCAGGTCTGGGCGGCCAGGGGGAGAGGTGGCTGGTTGGCAGCCCGCACCTGCCAGAAAACGCCCCCCCCCCCCCCCCCCACTTCTGGGGGGTCGCAGGGTGGTGAGACTCGTCGAGGTGCGCGGCTAAGGCCGCATACGGCCCGGTGCGCGCATGGTCGTGTACGACGAGACGGGGTCAATTCTGCACATGTCGACTCACCCAAGGCTCCGGGGGTCGCACACTGTTCTAGGGGCTTGGTCGAATAGGCCCAGGGGAACCCATTAGTACTTGAATGTGAAGTCGAAGCATAATCGCTAAGGCCTGTTTGGCGCGCAGAAATTGGCTTTCTGGAATTGGCTTTGGATTCCAGAAAGTCAGTCATATGTTTGACGTGCAGGAAATGAAGTGGCATTTGCTTTGAAATTAAAATCCACTGGGTTTCAATTCCACGCAAATGTAAAGACCCGAAAACCTACCTCCCAACCCTGGTTTTCCTGTTTTCATTCTTTCTGCCTCTCGCTCTTTTCCGCCCCTCATTCTTTTTTGCCGACACTCACTGCCATCGACGCTTCCATGTTCGCTTGCCGATCTTCAACCAACGTCCAGGTAATGTCTTCTACATCCGTCGGAGTCCCATGCATCCTCTTCTTCTTCTTCTTCGTATTTCCCTTCTTACTCTCCTCTTTCCCGTGCCTTTTAGAAAGCCAATTTCATTGTGCAGTCGAACAAATTTTACATATCAATTTCAATTCTGTTCATTGAATTCCAGCCTGCACTCAAACAGCAGGATTGATTTTTGCACAAAACAAATTCCTGCAAATATTGGTTTTCTGACCAAAGCTAATTCTAGAAAACCAATAGGGGTGCAAGCGGTTCGGTTTGAGTAGGTTTGGACCAAAACCGAAACCAAATCAAAAAGTGTCTGTTATATTTTTCTCCAAACTGAACCAAACCTAAAGCGATCGGTTCGGTTCACTAATCGGTGCGGTTTGGGGCGGTTTTTAGGGGCGGTTTCAGTTTTATTATAATAATTTATATGACAAGTTGATATCATTATTTATGTATTATAGTTATTTTAAAAATATTTTTCTTAAATTATATAATATATAATCAAGTATTGAAAACAACAAAATAATAATAACAAAATGTGTAAAATAGTGTCAGTATCTTTCATTTAAGTTTTTTGTACAATCGTGATAATATCTGACATGATGATACTCTTTCCTTAATAAGACATCTAAATATAAAGGAAAAAATAAATCAAATTTGTATACTCGTGCATACATATTTTGAATTTTAATATACTTAATTTATTGATTTTTTATCACAGTTCGTGCATATTTTGATAGACCTAACTTTGATTGTTTCTAATCGAATCGTAATAAGTAATAATGAGACTTTTCGGTTCGGTTCGGTTTTCTCGGTTTACCGAAATTGAAAACCGCACCAAACCGAAATGAGGACGGTTATCTAAAGTAAAAAAACCACCCCTACACCGAACCGAGCGGCTCGGTTCAAATTTCGGTTCGGTTCGGGCGGTTCGGGCGGTTTTTGATTTTTTGTGCACACCCCTAAAAACCTATACCTGTGCGCCGAACGAACCCTAAAGGTATTATAACTCATGCTTGATTTTGTAGTATTTGTATTTTGAAAATGTATGTAACCCTGGTTATTTCATGATAACATAACTCATGTAACTTTAATTTTACTCAAATTTTACATTTTATTTCACCTCACATCATCTTTTTTGTGTCTATGTAAATCACATATCTAAAACCGCATGAAAACATGAACCGCACCATAAAAAGCCGCATCGAACCAAAAACCGTACCGCCATCGGCTGCGATTTAGACCAAAACCGCACCAAACCACACTATGCAAGTCCCTAAAAAAGACGACACTAAATTAGGCCAAATGATTCAAATATCTAATTTCTTGCCCATAATTGGATTCTATCAAATGGCATTTGTAGTGCATGATAACATACCATTAAGTAGGAAATCACATTTAATATTAATACAAATAAAGTTAATGGATGAATAGATTTTCAAGGTAATACAAGAATAAGTTGAAGATAAGATTGATATATGAAACAAAAGAATGGATTAGAAATATTATTATAAGGATTGAGGTGAGCTCTCAATCAAATAGTAAAATATTCATGTTGAGTATTTAAGATATGTCGTAGAAATACGTAAGGACGAAGACCCGTGTATAAGTAAATGGAGAATTCACTGGTATGGAATAACAAGTTACTTCTAAGCATTTGGAAGAAAAAAAATTCGAAAGCTAAATAAGGGTCTATTTGGCACGACAGTGGCTGCGACTGCTGCATTGAAAAAATCATTGAATCCAAGCGAATGGAGTATCGTCTCTCCCTCTCCCTCTCTCTCTCACGATTGCCTCCCTCGACCGTCACTTCCCCTTCTTCGTCTAATGAAGCATCGTTTTCTTTGAGAGCGCATCGAGAGAAGAGAGTGTTCCAAAAACGAAATGACAAGCAGACACCAAAGCTCACATAGCTTAATGCAATAAATAAAGAATCATTTGATGATAGTGCTACAAAGTTGGGAAATTTAAAAAAACAACACATTTTTGAAAAACAAAATCGCGTAACATAGAAAGACAACAAATCATTCAAAACTCAATAATAGTCACACATGCAATTCCTTAAGCTGCGGGGCAGCTGCGTGAGGATTCCTCTACTCAGCTTTAAGGCCCAAAGTCCTCCTCGTCTTGCCCACAAAAAGATCTGTGGATTTGATCATCCCCGGCAAGCACCTGAAGAATGTGCCGAAGGGCAGTTGAGCGACTCCCTCCTTTCTTCCCAAGGAAACCAATGCGATGTTTGAGGAAGCCTTGTGATGGCGACGATGTCCCGCCATATGCTCGTGACCGGTTCTTTGACGGCACTGACTCGACGCGTTATTGTGATCGTCGCCGCAACCTTACATTTGAAGACTATGACGGACGTTGCCGCGAAATTCCACCGCCATCGCCGTGTCAAGTCTTCGCCACAGTTGATGCGCTCATTTTATGGATTTTATCTACCATAATTAAAATATATGTTTATATATTTTTATTCCAATCAAAGAATAAAAATATATAAATTATAACTATTTAAGTGTTGTATAATTTCAGTTTTGGGCTGCTTCTAACATTTAGAGTGTGAGTTTTTTATTTCCTTGATGTGTGGAGAAGATTGAGTGGTATTTATTATATAATAGAATTAGGTTTAGAGATGTGAGGAGGCAAAAAAAAAAGGAAGACAAGAAGAATCGTGAGGCTGCTGCCCCCACCTTTGGCGTGAAGCCCCCAACCCGACGCCCCCTCTTGGAGGTTGCCCCCTTGCTGCCGCCGCCCCTCTAGGTGGTGTTCTTGCTGTCCGGCGACCTCCTCCCTCCTCCGGTGTGACTCCGAAGAAGGTGGCTGGCATCCTCCGTCCGGTGCGACTCCAACGGATCCGGTGGAAGTGCGACTCTTCCACTAGTTATCTTTGTGTGTTCTTCTCTTTGGTTGTGGGTAATTTCTCTCCCTATCTCTTGTGTGTTTCTTCTTCATGTTGTGAGAATTTGGTGGATTTGTAGACTCAATTTTTAATCTAGAAAGTTGATTGATTTTGTATTGCAAAAAAATCTGAATTTAAAATATCATATTGTCCGGATTTCTTCGTGTATCTTTGGGTCGGGTAGATCTCTTGAACGCTTGCGAAATCGGGTTGAATCAACCCTTGATTTCTCTCTTGATTCAAGGGGTTTGGTATACCTTCGTGTTATATTATTTTGGGGCTGATTTGGACTTGTTTGAATCATTTCCTTTAGTTCGGATTATCTCCATTTGGGTTTGTTAATGTATGTGGTTGAATCACGTTAATCGCACGCCTAGTGTTTGATGAAATGTCGCACTCATACAAATATTTGATAATTGTGCGCAAGCGGTAACCCGTGCTACATCAATTTGGTATCAGACTTCGTCGCAAAGATTTCTTAATCTTTGCCGGTCCTCCCGCGTCTCTTTCCCTTTATGCACACACATTCCGGAAACGTATATTTTTCGCAGTCACCCCCATCACATAGCATGGACGACACTCCCAATAATGGGAAAGTCACACAAGCCCACCTCGCAGCCGTCCAACGCGATCTCACCACCCAACTTGCTCACTTAAACACGGCACTCACCACTTTGACTCAATCGTTCTCTCATGGTTTCCAAAACCCACCCCTCCATCAGCACACTCCTCGCATTAGGCTAGATGTGCCTACGTTTGACGGCCACGAACACCCAAATTTTTTTTGCGATTGGCTAGCGAAAATGGAGTGTTATTTTGCTAGACACCACTTGGACGACCTCCAAAAGGTTGTCGTCACTCGCGCGAACTTAGAAGGTCGTGCCAAAGTGTTTTGGTTAAATGAGGAGCATCGTGTTGGTGACATTCCACACACATGGCCGCAAATGCGTAACATACTCACGACTCACTTTGACCCCACTTACCTGCAAGCCAATACACTCGACACATTCACCTCGTCACGACAGGGCACTAGACCCGTTTCTGATCATAGGAGTGACTATGAGCCTCCCGCTAGATCCTTGCTCCACCGTGATCTAACTATTTCGAGCACATGTACACCTACCTTTAGGGAGAAGGAGAAGGTTAGGTCCTCTGTCTCGCCACCTGTCGTTGTCACTACTAGGAATGCTATAACTCCGCAGGTTAAGCATAGGCAGACAGATACGTTTTGCAAGGAGAACGCTACATGTTACACTTGTGGAATGATAGGCCACTATGCCGTGGCGTGCCCCGCAACGCCTAGGGCTTTGGCTCTTTTAGCTTCGACGTCTGAGCCAACTGAGATTGTGAATGATACCCCTAAGGCTTCTGATGTAGATGTGATATCTCTTGATTCTGAGGATGACCAGCTAGATGTGAGTATTCCTGTCAGTGAGGATTGCCACACGATTATTACTCGCGATGTTATTGGATTGTTTGGCCATAACCCTTATGTGTGCCCTGTTCAAACTACGGTCGTGGTCCTGTTAGAGCCTACCTCTGAGCCTCCCGAGCCTGTTTCTGAAACGTCTACGGATTCTGATTTGGATGATGTACCTAGTGCGTTGGACGAATTACCTAGCGAGGGAGCTGTACTTTTGGATGATTTTAGTGGTGTACACTCGGATGAGCCTTCTTTGATGTTGTCACCGTTGCTTGAAATTCAATATGATTTTGAATTTCTCTCGGGTTCAATTTCTCCGACCCTCCCTCCTGATCCTTTGGCTCGATTAGCAGACTCCTTAGGACATAACTTTGTTTTGTCTGGTCCGATTCACTTACTTTGGCCGTCGTTATTCGCACCTCCATTGGACATGATTCGTGGGATAGGTATTAGTGAGTTGCTAGCTTTCATATTTGGTCTTTTCACCACACCTCGTAGATTTGGCTACGCCCTACCTATGATTGACCGCTTCTCTGAGTGTCCGTCTGCGGATATGACTTCGTTTGCGACCGTGTATGGTTCCTTGGCGACTATGCCCCTTGACTTAGAATCTTCACGACGTGCTGACTTGTCCAGTTCAGTTGCACATATTTTTACTCCACCTGTTTACGACTTTCGCCTACACATGTTTATGACTTTAGCTAGTCACTTTGTGTTATGCCGCATGCACTTCCATTCTCTACCGAGTGCGTCTTATACTAAAGTTGGCGATTTGGAGTTAGTCTGGTCATGCCCCGCGCGGATGTCTACGGACACCGTCAATGATTTAGCACTTCGGAACGCCAACCCGTCCATGGTTATGCACAATTTTGGATTTGATGTTTTTCTTTCGGATTTTTACAATGCATGGGGTGTTTCACCTCTTCTCATTTTTCCGGATTTATTATTGAATGTCGCTTTTCCACCTGAGTGGCCTTCTTTGTCGTTTCTCTCTCCCACAATATGTTCTCTTGGGTTGGGGAGTGAGATTTCCTCCGTGTCTCTCTTCCACACGGATTCTTTGGTTCTTGCGCCGGATGGTCAGATTCTAGTTATTATTCTTTTGATTGACACCCTTTCGAGGTTACTCGAAAGCTTCGCTGTTGTTGTTCTGTTTGACAGGTTTACTGTGACGAATGATGACCGCCCTACTTCTATATGGATTCCCGAGCCAGATTTCCTGCAGGTTGATGCTGCCTTCGACCTTGTTCCTCTCCCGGCCCACTCATCGGTGATGAGTGATTTTGAGAGGGGGAGGATTGATGGCGACGATGTCCCGCCATATGCTCGTGACCGGTTCTTTGACGGCACTGACTCGACGCGTTATTGTGATCGTCGCCGCAACCTTACATTTGAAGACTATGACGGACGTTGCCGCGAAATTCCACCGCCATCGCCGTGTCAAGTCTTCGCCACAGTTGATGCGCTCATTTTATGGATTTTATCTACCATAATTAAAATATATGTTTATATATTTTTATTCCAATCAAAGAATAAAAATATATAAATTATAACTATTTAAGTGTTGTATAATTTCAGTTTTGGGCTGCTTCTAACATTTAGAGTGTGAGTTTTTTATTTCCTTGATGTGTGGAGAAGATTGAGTGGTATTTATTATATAATAGAATTAGGTTTAGAGATGTGAGGAGGCAAAAAAAAAAGGAAGACAAGAAGAATCGTGAGGCTGCTGCCCCCACCTTTGGCGTGAAGCCCCCAACCCGACGCCCCCTCTTGGAGGTTGCCCCCTTGCTGCCGCCGCCCCTCTAGGTGGTGTTCTTGCTGTCCGGCGACCTCCTCCCTCCTCCGGTGTGACTCCGAAGAAGGTGGCTGGCATCCTCCGTCCGGTGCGACTCCAACGGATCCGGTGGAAGTGCGACTCTTCCACTAGTTATCTTTGTGTGTTCTTCTCTTTGGTTGTGGGTAATTTCTCTCCCTATCTCTTGTGTGTTTCTTCTTCATGTTGTGAGAATTTGGTGGATTTGTAGACTCAATTTTTAATCTAGAAAGTTGATTGATTTTGTATTGCAAAAAAATCTGAATTTAAAATATCATATTGTCCGGATTTCTTCGTGTATCTTTGGGTCGGGTAGATCTCTTGAACGCTTGCGAAATCGGGTTGAATCAACCCTTGATTTCTCTCTTGATTCAAGGGGTTTGGTATACCTTCGTGTTATATTATTTTGGGGCTGATTTGGACTTGTTTGAATCATTTCCTTTAGTTCGGATTATCTCCATTTGGGTTTGTTAATGTATGTGGTTGAATCACGTTAATCGCACGCCTAGTGTTTGATGAAATGTCGCACTCATACAAATATTTGATAATTGTGCGCAAGCGGTAACCCGTGCTACATCAATTTGGTATCAGACTTCGTCGCAAAGATTTCTTAATCTTTGCCGGTCCTCCCGCGTCTCTTTCCCTTTATGCACACACATTCCGGAAACGTATATTTTTCGCAGTCACCCCCATCACATAGCATGGACGACACTCCCAATAATGGGAAAGTCACACAAGCCCACCTCGCAGCCGTCCAACGCGATCTCACCACCCAACTTGCTCACTTAAACACGGCACTCACCACTTTGACTCAATCGTTCTCTCATGGTTTCCAAAACCCACCCCTCCATCAGCACACTCCTCGCATTAGGCTAGATGTGCCTACGTTTGACGGCCACGAACACCCAAATTTTTTTTGCGATTGGCTAGCGAAAATGGAGTGTTATTTTGCTAGACACCACTTGGACGACCTCCAAAAGGTTGTCGTCACTCGCGCGAACTTAGAAGGTCGTGCCAAAGTGTTTTGGTTAAATGAGGAGCATCGTGTTGGTGACATTCCACACACATGGCCGCAAATGCGTAACATACTCACGACTCACTTTGACCCCACTTACCTGCAAGCCAATACACTCGACACATTCACCTCGTCACGACAGGGCACTAGACCCGTTTCTGATCATAGGAGTGACTATGAGCCTCCCGCTAGATCCTTGCTCCACCGTGATCTAACTATTTCGAGCACATGTACACCTACCTTTAGGGAGAAGGAGAAGGTTAGGTCCTCTGTCTCGCCACCTGTCGTTGTCACTACTAGGAATGCTATAACTCCGCAGGTTAAGCATAGGCAGACAGATACGTTTTGCAAGGAGAACGCTACATGTTACACTTGTGGAATGATAGGCCACTATGCCGTGGCGTGCCCCGCAACGCCTAGGGCTTTGGCTCTTTTAGCTTCGACGTCTGAGCCAACTGAGATTGTGAATGATACCCCTAAGGCTTCTGATGTAGATGTGATATCTCTTGATTCTGAGGATGACCAGCTAGATGTGAGTATTCCTGTCAGTGAGGATTGCCACACGATTATTACTCGCGATGTTATTGGATTGTTTGGCCATAACCCTTATGTGTGCCCTGTTCAAACTACGGTCGTGGTCCTGTTAGAGCCTACCTCTGAGCCTCCCGAGCCTGTTTCTGAAACGTCTACGGATTCTGATTTGGATGATGTACCTAGTGCGTTGGACGAATTACCTAGCGAGGGAGCTGTACTTTTGGATGATTTTAGTGGTGTACACTCGGATGAGCCTTCTTTGATGTTGTCACCGTTGCTTGAAATTCAATATGATTTTGAATTTCTCTCGGGTTCAATTTCTCCGACCCTCCCTCCTGATCCTTTGGCTCGATTAGCAGACTCCTTAGGACATAACTTTGTTTTGTCTGGTCCGATTCACTTACTTTGGCCGTCGTTATTCGCACCTCCATTGGACATGATTCGTGGGATAGGTATTAGTGAGTTGCTAGCTTTCATATTTGGTCTTTTCACCACACCTCGTAGATTTGGCTACGCCCTACCTATGATTGACCGCTTCTCTGAGTGTCCGTCTGCGGATATGACTTCGTTTGCGACCGTGTATGGTTCCTTGGCGACTATGCCCCTTGACTTAGAATCTTCACGACGTGCTGACTTGTCCAGTTCAGTTGCACATATTTTTACTCCACCTGTTTACGACTTTCGCCTACACATGTTTATGACTTTAGCTAGTCACTTTGTGTTATGCCGCATGCACTTCCATTCTCTACCGAGTGCGTCTTATACTAAAGTTGGCGATTTGGAGTTAGTCTGGTCATGCCCCGCGCGGATGTCTACGGACACCGTCAATGATTTAGCACTTCGGAACGCCAACCCGTCCATGGTTATGCACAATTTTGGATTTGATGTTTTTCTTTCGGATTTTTACAATGCATGGGGTGTTTCACCTCTTCTCATTTTTCCGGATTTATTATTGAATGTCGCTTTTCCACCTGAGTGGCCTTCTTTGTCGTTTCTCTCTCCCACAATATGTTCTCTTGGGTTGGGGAGTGAGATTTCCTCCGTGTCTCTCTTCCACACGGATTCTTTGGTTCTTGCGCCGGATGGTCAGATTCTAGTTATTATTCTTTTGATTGACACCCTTTCGAGGTTACTCGAAAGCTTCGCTGTTGTTGTTCTGTTTGACAGGTTTACTGTGACGAATGATGACCGCCCTACTTCTATATGGATTCCCGAGCCAGATTTCCTGCAGGTTGATGCTGCCTTCGACCTTGTTCCTCTCCCGGCCCACTCATCGGTGATGAGTGATTTTGAGAGGGGGAGGATTGATGGCGACGATGTCCCGCCATATGCTCGTGACCGGTTCTTTGACGGCACTGACTCGACGCGTTATTGTGATCGTCGCCGCAACCTTACATTTGAAGACTATGACGGACGTTGCCGCGAAATTCCACCGCCATCGCCGTGTCAAGTCTTCGCCACAGTTGATGCGCTCATTTTATGGATTTTATCTACCATAATTAAAATATATGTTTATATATTTTTATTCCAATCAAAGAATAAAAATATATAAATTATAACTATTTAAGTGTTGTATAATTTCAGTTTTGGGCTGCTTCTAACATTTAGAGTGTGAGTTTTTTATTTCCTTGATGTGTGGAGAAGATTGAGTGGTATTTATTATATAATAGAATTAGGTTTAGAGATGTGAGGAGGCAAAAAAAGGAAGACAAGAAGAATCGTGAGGCTGCTGCCCCCACCTTTGGCGTGAAGCCCCCAACCCGACGCCCCCTCTTGGAGGTTGCCCCCTTGCTGCCGCCGCCCCTCTAGGTGGTGTTCTTGCTGTCCGGCGACCTCCTCCCTCCTCCGGTGTGACTCCGAAGAAGGTGGCTGGCATCCTCCGTCCGGTGCGACTCCAACGGATCCGGTGGAAGTGCGACTCTTCCACTAGTTATCTTTGTGTGTTCTTCTCTTTGGTTGTGGGTAATTTCTCTCCCTATCTCTTGTGTGTTTCTTCTTCATGTTGTGAGAATTTGGTGGATTTGTAGACTCAATTTTTAATCTAGAAAGTTGATTGATTTTGTATTGCAAAAAAATCTGAATTTAAAATATCATATTGTCCGGATTTCTTCGTGTATCTTTGGGTCGGGTAGATCTCTTGAACGCTTGCGAAATCGGGTTGAATCAACCCTTGATTTCTCTCTTGATTCAAGGGGTTTGGTATACCTTCGTGTTATATTATTTTGGGGCTGATTTGGACTTGTTTGAATCATTTCCTTTAGTTCGGATTATCTCCATTTGGGTTTGTTAATGTATGTGGTTGAATCACGTTAATCGCACGCCTAGTGTTTGATGAAATGTCGCACTCATACAAATATTTGATAATTGTGCGCAAGCGGTAACCCGTGCTACATCACCTTGTAGGTCGCAAACTTCTTCTCAGCCGCTCCGTCTATCAATAATTTCAAGTTCTTCGCCACCACAGACACGTGCTTCTGTGCAAGGAATCCTTGTTTGACTTCCTGCCAAAATAACCGAGAGCACATGAGATACCGATGGGCATGCATTGTGCGTGTGATTGTGGCACAAAATACTTACGGGGACGTAGGTGATGTCTCCAATGGCAAAAATGTTGTTGTGGCCCTTCACTCTCGACTTCTCATCAACCATCAACTGCCCCTTCTTATCCAAGGATCCCTTCAAGATGGAATCATGGAGCCATGATGAAGCCACCGGCCTGCCCAAACAAACAAAATGGCAAAATTGGCCGTGATCTTCTCTCCGCCCGATGTCACGTAGACTCCACCTTCAGATATAGACTCCGGGTCAACCGTCTGACCCAGAATCACTTCCACTTTCTTCTTAATCAACCAATTGAAGGTCTTGGTGGAGGCTTTCGGACCTATGAACTCGAGAAGCCTTGACCCTTTATGGACAATGGTAACCTTCTTCTCCGGAAAGTCAACGGCAATCTCTCCGGCGAGCTCAACGCCAGTCGGGCCGCCACCAATGATTAAAATAGAGTTTGATGACTTGATCTTTTCATAATCTACAAAATCAAACACATAAGAACAAGTAATAAGATGGAAAATTTAAAATGTTATCATACAAATATCATATAATTGATTTATATTATTATATGCATTCAGAAGACTGGAATTATAAAAAGACAATCACTAAGTTCCATTGTAACAGCTTGCAGCATCTACTAAAACCAACATACAAGACAATAGTAAGACTGCAACAACATGAAGGCATCTGGGGAAAAGTTAAGTTATGACATCTACATACCTTTTAAAATAGAGAAGACTACTCCATAGATCGTTTTTTATCGTTAAAAAAAGAGAAATTCTACTGAAGATATCTTAAATAAGATAACAAGATTAAACTTTTACGATGAAAACAACTCGAAACCGAATGATAGAATAAGAGAAAAATATAAAAAATATGAAGAGTGAGAGGAAAACAAAGTGCTATTAAAAAAAAGGCCAGTCGGTGTGCAAAGTGTATAACCCGTAATTTGTCGAGATCATAAATGCCTAAGGAGACCGCTATCCGCAAACCATTTAGCTAGTATGGGCGAGTATGGGTGAATAGTCCTTGTAACTCGCGAGTAGCCCTTGTAACTCGCTAGCAGGGATAGAGTATTCTCGCATACATACCCCCTCCCCAAGAATTTGTCTATAAATAGGACCCAAGAGATGCCAGAAATGACACGTTGAGATTCCCCCAAGTTCCATACTCGCCAAGTCCGTTCCTTCCTCGAACCTCGCTCAGCCTTTTGGTTGAAGAAAAGAAGCTTTTTATAATTTTCGGGTATGATGTGGAACCTCCCTGCTGAAGCACACGTGGTATGCTTACAGACATCTCAATCTATCTCTAGCCATCCAAATTGTGGTGTTCGACCGCAAGATTAGTAATCTTAGGCTATATCTAGGTCCGAACATTTGAAGTTGGGATTTTTCTGACTTCAACACAGAGCATCTCCGCGCAGCGAGGGTCCAGGGAAGGGTCCTACCAAAAGGGTGAAATGTAGACAAACCTTACCTTATATATTTGCAAGAGGCTGCTTCAAGGATGATCAATAAATTGGCATAGGGGTGATCGTGCAGCGGTTGTAGGTACTAGTTTTTGGATGGTGGGCATGCTGAACCCTTAGATGGCTGAAGTATTATCATCACAGTTGGATACTGCACACGGATGACCCAGTGCCCACTCTGCTAATTATATTTAAAAGCAAAGAAAGATAATTTGAAGAAATCTCGGGATTTTTTGCTTCTCGTGCTTCAGAGCTTATAATGTTCCATCTTATAAATAAATAAATATGGAGAAAAACTTCTATTATGCATTCTTACAAAAAGTTCTTCAATAATGGTCATTTAATGTGCTTTCACAATTGTTGTGATATGAAAGTGCATATCTCATATAGTTGCAAGGAAATCGAGATCAAATTTCATTTGGTTTTCCCCTACTACACACCCTCCAAATAGCCCTAACCATACTGTGTTTGGGTACCCTAAACCTCTACAACCAATTAAATTTTGATCACAGAAATGAACATTGATTTCAAAAGGAGCACATAAATCTAGGCATAAATCCATTATAAATGCAAAATATGGAGGTGAGATGAAGATCAAATTTGATCAAAACACCAAACCGAAGAACAACAAAATGAGAGAAATGAGACAAACACAACTTACCTTTCAGCTTACCTTTGTACCTAAAAAATAACTACTATTGATTTGGAAAGCATTAAAAATGTAAAAACAAAATACAACAAATGGTGAAATAAGGAGAAAATAAATTGGGTGACATTTCCATGTCCAAATATGCTTAAAATTAAAACCACAAATGTGTTAGATATACATGCCTTGCTGAAAATGTTTGAGCCTATCATTTCTGGTTACTTGACCGGGACCTGGGTGGCCAGTAGCTACGACAAGATAATCATAAGGAAATGTATGTCCGTTCGCAGTCTGGACCTCATGGCTAGTTACATTGGTTGCATGCGATTCGATGATTGTAACATTTGTTAAGAATTCAGAGTGCTTGATCAAAGTTCTTTCTGCAAATGATGGTTCTACCATTGACCTCAACTGGGCCCATGGTATCTCAAAGTATTCCTTGCTTTAATAGAAAAAAAGGCAATTTCAGAAAGGAATATCAAGTGTGAGTTAATACATCATGTTATCAACATAAATTACTCCAAATACAATAGCATGTACTCCATGATGAGGATTCATATAGAAAATCACAAAACCATTGGAACCGAAACCACTAATCTCAGTCTAAAAAACTCATTCAAACAAACATTATCATTGTAGCTTTGAAATTTACCGAAATATTTAAATAATAAACAATAGCTTTCTAAAAATATTGAAAAAATGTAAAAGTTTAAATGGTTCAAACTAACGGTCCGTTTGGCAGGCTAGCAGTGGTCGTAAAAACATGGTGGTTACGAACCGTTATCCATTTGGCACAACGTTTTTGCTCCGATGAGTTTGGACAAAAACGCCACCGTCATGAAATAGAGAAGATCACAAAACCATTGAAACAAACATTTCAGTCTAAAAACTCATGCAAACAAACAATATCATTGTAGCTTTGAAATTTACCAAAATATTTAAATAATAAACAATGGATTTCTAAAAATATTGAAAAAAATGTAAGAGTTTAAATGGTTCAAATTAAGGGTCCGTTTGGCACGGCGGCAGTGGTCATAAACATGGGGGTCACGAACCGTTATCTGTTTGACATGACGTTTTTGCTCCGGTGAGTTTGGACAAAAATGCCACCGTCATGAAATAGAGGAGATCACAAAATCATTAAAACAAACATTTCAGTCTAAAAAACTCATTCGAACAAACATTATCATTGTAGCTTTGAAATTTACCAAATATTTAAATAATAAAGAATAGCTTTCTAAAAATATTGAAAACAACGTAAAAGTTTAAATGGTTCAAACTAAGGGTCCGTTCGGCACGACGACAATGGTCGTAAACATGATGGTTACAAACCGTTATCCGTTTGCCACGACATTTTTGCTCCGGTGAGTTTGGACAAAAACGCCAACGTCATGAAATATGTGTTTAACATGATAATACGATCATAGATAAATTCTAGGAGGAATCCGGTAAAAGGGGAAGGGCCAGCGGGGGTGAGCGAGAATGAAGGAGGATGAGAAGAGACGAAATTAGGGAGCAACCCTAAAAATCTTCATACATTCTAAGATAAAGATTACAAGATTTGTTGGCCCTCTTATAGTGGCGAGGAGAGAATATAAAAGGAAATACTGAAATTAGGAAATACTAGAAATTAGAAAATACTGAAATTAGGAAATACTGAAAATACTAAAAATGCGTCAACAAACATAGCAACCTATTTATTATTAAATATTCTCAGCGGTCTCGGTGGGCTCTTGCGAAATACGCGCCCGAGTACCCGACGCGTGTAGACTTGTCATGGTGGTTCGTCTTCGTGTGGTTCCGTAACATTTGGACCCGTAACACATGACAACGGCTATGACCACCACAATGAAAAAAAAATTGAACATAAAAATGGATAGAGTTCCATAGGGGAGGTCGGGCGTTCAGGAATGACGGTTCATAACCATTGCGTTGACAACCGCCAAAACAGTGTCATACCCCTAAGTATAAATAACAAACCACGGAACATTCAAGCTAATGAATACTTGAATAGAGACTTGTGATATGAGTGAAATTGAAACAAAATGAGTTTAAAACCTCGGTTGGGGTAAGTATTATGATGATGAGAATAATATTACAAAGGCTGATATTTTTTTCTTAAGAACTTGATGAGATCATAATATCATTGAACAAAATATAACTCTTGTTGGTAGATAATGAAAGGAATTGTCAGACGTCATTGCACCTTCCAAATCCCCTAAAAAGCTCAACAAGTGAAGCTTTCTCTGACATATATAAACAACCAACGCCCCACCTCCACAGGGCGATGAGAGACTAGCCAACAATAACCAACATATATGAACATTTTTTCCTAAAAAGTTCATGAGATAACAATATTACATAGCTTTTTTTTATTCCTAAAGATTTAGTAAGATAACAAAATTACTTGTAAACATTTTTCTAATAACACATACAATCATTTTTTAGGATCATTTTTCATTCTAGACTTGTTGAGATCACACAATACTACAAATGCAATACCATCCATTGGTAGATTGTGACGGGAAGTGTTGAGTGTTATTGGTCCTTCACAACCCCAAAATCTAGCACAAAAGATGTGGTCCACACTCAACAATCGCCCCATGCATATGGCCTTAAGTTGGATGCCAACAACCTAATTGACGAGTCAAATTTTGACATAGATGTTGAGCACGAACTCTGATCATAGATAATGAAAGGAACTGTTGGATGTCATTGCACCTTCTTTACCCCATAAAGAAGCTCAAAAAGTGAAGCTTTCTCTGACACATAAACAACCAACGCCCTTCTTCCTCAGGGCGATGTGAGACTAGCCAACATATACAAACATTTTTTTTCTAAAAACTTCATGAGATAACAAAATTACATGTAAACATCCTTCTAATAAGACATACAATCATTTTTTAGGATCATTTATCTTTCTAGACTTGTTGAGATCACACAATACTACAAATTCAATACCATCCATTGATAGATTGTGACGGAGAGTGTTGAGTGTTATTTGTCCTTCACAACCCCAAAAGCTAGCTCAAAAGATGTGGTCCACACTCATCAATCTCCTCGATGCATATGGCCTTAAGTTGGATGCCAACAACCTAATTGACTACTCGAATTTCGACATAGATGTTGAGCACGAACTCTGATCATAGATAATGAAAGGAACTGTGGATGTCATTTCACCTTCTTTACCCCCTAAAGAAGCTCAAAAAGTAAAGCTTTCTCTGACACATATAAACAACCAACGCCCCTCCTCCACAGGGCGATGTGAGACTAGCCAACATTCACCAACCTATACGAACATTGTTTTCTAAAAACTTCATGAGATAACCAATTACATGTAAACATCCTTCTAATAACACATACAATCATTTTTTAGGAACATTTTTCTTTCTAGACTTGATGAGATCACACAATACTACAAATTCTATGCCATCCATTGGTAGATTGTGATGGGAAGTGTTGAGTATTATTGGTCCTTCTCAACCCCAAAAGCTAGCTCAAAAGATGTGTTCTTAAGTTGGATGCCAACAACCTAATTGACTACTCGAATTTCGACATAGATGTGGAGCACGAACTCTGATCAAAGAGTAAGATTTTCCCTCACTTCAAAAAAAAACACCTTTCACCGACCGGCGTGGTTATACCAACACGAAGGAGCGGGGGAGCGGCCTAACAGTTCTCCCACAGGAAGAACTCTTTCACTTCAGAGTTATTTATGCCATATAATAATATAAGAACTCAAGTTTAGATATGGAAGCAATAACCAATCATAGAAGGACATTAAAAGTGCTAATAAGGAGTACAAATCACAAGAAAATGCTCCAAAAATAAGGGAAAAACGATGCCACCGATTGCTAGGTTATCACAATAACATTTTAATGCCAAAAGAAACAAACTTGAAATCCCAAATGTTCAGCACATGGAAGATTTTCCTCAAAAATAAAAAGAAACTCTAATTCCTACTAACAACAAAGAAGGGGAAAAGAAGGAAATCGAAGCTCGAAGATGCAACAATCAATAAGTCAGCATACAAAAAGAGAAAGCAAGAAGGGAAGAGATAGATCCATACGGTTCGATGAGGGTGACTTCATTCTGGAACTGCAGCGTCTTGGCGATGATGCCTCCGGCGATCCCGCCGCCGACCACCACCACCCTCTTGCTATTCACAGCTCCACATGAGGCCATGGCTCGATCCTAGTCGAATCGAATACAAGTTAGAAAGCTCGAAGGGGGTTCCAATGGGGTGGGGTGGGACGATGAGTCGCTGCTCCATTTATACAGATCTGCTTAGCGCCATTGCGAGAGAGAAGACATTTCTTTAAGAAGGGTTCTCTTCCTGAACCTTGGCTGGCGAACTGTGTGGGAATCTGGGATGCATGATTCCGTAATGTTTCGATCCAAATGAAGAAAATTTTGTTTCCGGGCTGGGTTTGGCTCAGCGGTGGCTGTCGCCAACGCCTTGTTTCTGCAAGTCATGGTTTCGGGTTAGTTTGTTTTGACGGTGGATGTGACAAAAATAGCTGTGAGAATGGAACTGTGAAAATAAAGCTGTTGGAATGGAGCTGTTTACAATAACAAAACAGTTTGGTAAAACAGCGATCACAGATCTGTTCAGAATGGAGAAACAGTTTAGTAAAACAAGGGTGACATTTCTATTATATTTAATTATTATTATTATTATTTTTATAATCCTAATAATAATAATAATAACAATAATAATAATCGCCTAATCAATATTATAATCATAAATATAATAATTATAAATTTAATCATGCTCGGCTAATTAATAATAATCGGCTAATCTACTGTTCATCTTCTCATCTCATTTCAGAGGTCGGGCATGGCTGCTGCGCCTTCCCTCACCGGAGCACGGCTCCGCTTTCCCTTGATGGAGCACGGCTCCGTCGATCCTTGCCGGAGCAAGGCTCTATGATGGACTTCCCTTAGGAAACACTAGAGAGGGAAGAAGAAGAAAACAGCCGGAGCCCGCAGCTCTTGTCGGAGCTTGCCTCCGCAGCCCCTCGCCGATGCACGGTGCCGCCGCCCCTTGCCGATGGACGGCGCCCGCAGCTCTTGCTGGTATTGCGATGGGAACGCTGACGTTGGACAGCTACTCCCAGCGGCTGTCGGAAAGCGCCGTTGGCAACAGAAAATAACAGAAAATGCCGGCTCCATTGGAGATGAAACGCCAAAACAACCTGAGCGAAAAAAAACAGTGCGGTCGGAACTCAACGAAGGCAAAACGCGGAAACAAGCTGACCCTTCTTTTGGGGCGGTGGTGGCTGTGGTGAACGCCGTGGTCATGAACCGTCATCCGTGAAGGCCCAACCTCACGGTCCTCGCCTAAAAAAATTTGCGCATTTTATGCTCAAAATTATTTTTTTTCTTTGTAGCGGTCATAATCTGTCTTTCCAAACATACATTCTATGATAAGCACGGGAACCCAAGCACAGCGCACACACTGTCCTTGTGCACACGGTTCCTGCCCACGCATGATGCACGCCTGCGGCCGTCGGCACCGTCGGCCGCCCCCGCCACCAGCCACCTCAGCCGTCGGGCAACATGCCCGGGCCGCCTGGACATCCTACTGGGCACTTTCGTTATTTCGCTAAAATTGGTGATCCTGGTGACTGAAACGGAGCGACGTCATTTGCCAGCACATACTCCGCTCCAACGCAATTACCAGCATATCCCTCCAGAAAACTATTAAAAAAATCATTTGCCTTCATTTGAAGAGAAACAACTCCAGAGGCTGGAGAAAGCTCTGAGGTTTTCCGGTGAGAACATGAGACTTATATTGTTTCTCCGCTCAAAATTCGTTTCTCTCTCTAGTGCGGAGGCATCTCAAGACTTTCAAGGCGTGACATTCTTCCTCACATGAGCGCTCTCATTAAGGCTCTGACTCAGCAGGAGCGCTTCCATCGAGGCTACAAGGACTTAACGATTTTCCTAACTGGAGCGCTCTCATCCAACTTTCAAGGGCTTAGTTTCTTTTCCACTATTTTCATACTTTGTGCTTGTAATAGAGAGGTAGTTTGTCACCCTCTGAGGAATTATCGTAACTCTTGTAAACTCCAACATGATAGTAGATTTTGACCTGACACAGATCCGACCACGTGATTTTTCAGCCTTTTCGAGTTATTCACGTCAAAAAAGTCTTTTATCATTTGCTGCAGTTTTTCATTAACTGTTTGCGCGCTTGGTCCAGTTCTGAGCTAATGCGGTCCCGTTCTCTAAACGGAGAAAAAAACGGGTGACCCGCAACAGTTTGGCCCAGTCTGTGGGAAAGTGTTCACAAACTTTGCAGCAACACAATGGAAGCAACGCTTGCATCACACAAACACACTCGACCGACAGTAATGGAAAAGAGAAGCACACAAATTGCCAGTGACGCGACACTAGAGGAGCGCACTAATCCAAGCCCCGCCAACTCACCCCCGTAGGCAATGCCTCGCTTCAGGGAGGATCCACCGTCATAGCATCTCAAGCATCGGGAGAAGAATGCAGACGCCTGATAAGGGAGCGTCACGCAAAGCTGCTCCCCCTGCTAGGAAACATAAGGGCTGATAGCGCTCCCAACACAGATATCGCTCCGGGAGGTCAACCATCACTAGTCCCTCGTCAAATAATGCCTGAAGGCGATGTCCTCTCTAAGGATCCCATCACAAGCAAATTGTCCGACATTGACAGCTCCATGCACCCCTCATTACCTAATGGGCTTTCCAAGCACACACGAGAAAAATTTCATGCGATGAAGGAAGTTGTCGTCTTGACCAATAGAAGACTCACTCGCGAGGAAGTGAGATGCATAATCGAGGTGAAGTATGGACACGGGGCACCAAGCCACAAACGTGCAATGCTCCATCCACCTCATCTCCCCGCTAGCTCCACTGGTTCTAGTGTATCCCATTCCGCCTGGGATCGAGGTTGGTAACTTCGAGACGTTTGACGGGACAGTCGATCCTCTTGAATACATCAGGCGCTTTGCAACCATCAGGCGCTTTGCAACTATCAGGCACATATACAATGCCCCCAACCCGCTCATGTGTTTAGTGTTCCTGATAACACTGAGAGGAGAGGCTCACACCTGGTTCCACTCCCTAAAAGAGGGGAAAATTAAGAACTTCGCAAAGCTAACTCAACTTTTTTGTAGATCAGTTTATCTCCAACCAATAGATTGTTTGACATCACACCTATCGAAGATCCGACAGATCGAGGGGGAGTAGCTTAAGGATTTCCTTCACCGCTTCACTACGGAGGCACGACAGATCTTAAGGGTCAACCATAAGCTCATACACAGTATTTTCCTCAGGGGACTCCAACCAGAAAAATTATGCTCCATGATGAAGCGCAAAACATCGTCCAACTACCTTGACCTCATCCGTCGAGTCAAGACTCAAATCGCAACTGTTGAAGCCAGGAAAATCCCTACTCCAAAATTCGGATCAAGACAGTCTAAGGTTATCAGTTCAGCGGTCGGGCTTGATGGCTAACAGGCTAGGACGTAAAAACGTTCAGACAACAAAAAGGACCCCAGGCGCAATGGCAGGGAGGTCCCACCACGTACCTAGATGTTTAGAAGAAGCTTCCCTTCCACAACCAAAGATGTCCGAGCAGGATATGAGGTAAATTCTAGCTGCCGACTAAGTCAAGGTGGCGACTGAGATGGATACTCACTAGCTCGTGACTTTGTCTCTCTGAAGAAAGAATTCAAAGACTCAACTCGAAGTTTAGGAAATGAGGTGGTCGAGATATTTTGTGAGATTTCAACGTCTATCTCCTCGTACCCCTGTGGTCCTATTTATAGGCAAATCCACGAGGAGGGGGGAGGTCTTATTTATAGCCCCACTCTCGGCGGCTAGGCGACTTCTTGGGGGAGCTCGCTCAGGGTTGATGAGTAACTGACCTAGTCTTCTACCTGACGAGTATGCGAGGGGAGCTGCCGATACTCGCCCAGGCCTTCTACTATCTTGTGTGTTGACTCTGACTTCTGTCTTGACTTGATGACTTTAACTCTTAATGACCTGACTCTGGGAGGGTCCACTCTCGACAAATATGTGTTGTACACAATCGCCACTCTTTTCTAGCGACGTATGAGCTTGGAAAGAAACACCCAACACTTATTTGGTGAGTTGCTTTAATGAGTATCTAGGTTACTCGCGACTGATAGATGCCTGCTGAACCCTATAAATAGGGGGGTTGGCTGGTCTTTGAGGCACACCTTTTGAACTTGCACACAAAGTCAAAATCTGTCGAGAAAGTCTACAAAGTGAGTATTGTTGTTTTGTCTGGATTCTTCGAGCCAACAAGGTCAAAAAGGTCGCAAGAAGGTGAAGTCGCTGCTGAGCTTCCTTCGCCTAAGAAGTAGAAGAAGAAAAAAAAATCGCTCGCCCGCCTCTGGGAACCAATGATGTTGTTTCCCCGACCGACCATTCCGACATTCCAGCCCATACTAAAAAATTCCTCGACGATTTTGGGTTGAACGACATTCTCGAGCAATCGGCTCCTGAAGCTTCTCGCCTTCCTGCGTCTTCTTTTTCCCCTGCTCCGGTCCTCGCCGGGTCTCAAGTGCAGCTGCAAACGAATCTCGCAGTCTCGTAAGGTTACTATCTCGTCGATGACGCCTTGAGTTACTGAACAATTCTATCATATCTTGTTGACTTTTATTCTATACTCGCAGCTCCTCTGCGATCATCTCTGTTGGTCGCCCTTGAAGCTTAGCAACAATCGCGATCTGGGCACACCGTTCGGATCAAAGTCGGTCCCAAGAAGAGGACAGAAAAACAAACTCCTGAGGCGAGGAAAAAAGATCCTCCTGTGACGAAGACCTCGCAACGTGGGGCGATCAAGGCCTCTCACCCCTGCCACCACCTCGTTGCAACCAACGACAAGCACTCCTCTGCCTCCACCTCCTCTAATCAGCTCATCACAACCGAGGGCGAGCACTCCTTTGCCTCTGTCGCCTCCTTTATCGCCGAGTAACGAAGCTCGCCACGAAATCTGCCCGGAAAATACTACGAACACTACTTTGCCTCTATAGCCTCCTTTGTCGCCGAGTAATGAAGCTTGCCCTGAAATCTGCCCGGAAAAAACTACGTCGCCTCTGAACCCGCCTGAGAGCTCTTTTCAAGATCGGGATAGAAGATGACCGAGCTACTTCTCGCCGAGGATCGGAGGTCGAGATCCTGGAGGCCGCGAACAGGGGCAAGCCGCCGAGCATCCGGGAGGCTCTTCATCGGGCCAACGAGAATCATCTCGCCACAACCCTTCCCCTCACCAATCTCAATAATAGGGAGCACCGTATACTTACCTCCAGCATAAGAGTGCGCAATTGCGCACCACAACGGACAAAATGTGCACTTCGCGTGAGAATTTAGAACTAAGTGAATATAAGCAATAATAAACTAAAAGTGAAGTACAAGTGGGTGAAATCGTGTCAGATGAGTCAGAAAAACCCTATATAAATCGAACTCATCTTGCCTCCACCAGAAACGGACTCTGGTCTTCCTAAGAAGCAAACAAACAAAGGTTCAACGCCTCCACCAACAGCAGAGCGGACCCCCAGCCCTTCCAAGGCACAAACAGACAAAGATCCTTTACCACCTTCAAAAGAACAAACCACAAGCCCTCCTGTAGACTCCAAGTCCTGGAGAGCTACCCAAACAAAGGGGGCAAACATCCCCTCGCACTACATTCAAGCACCAACCACAGGCACGCCCACCTAGCAAACATCACAAAATTGGCAAGCCACGTCAAACACGTGCGTTCATGGAAGGGGGACATGAAAGGTAGAGCACTCCTGATCTAACGAGACACCCAAGGCTCAAGTAAGAGAACAACTCCATGACTCCTCTGGAGGTGCACCACAAGCAGAAAGCATGCTACAAGGCTAAGACACACCCATAACAACAAGGGAAAACTACTAACAGAAGAGACAAAGCAAGCACAAGACGCGGATACGATCAAGTAATCCCTTGACATCAACACCATCTTTTGAGGAATCGCCTATTCAGAGGACGGAATGCCCCATATCCTTCACATTGCACGAAGTCCCTCGCCAAGTACAATGCAGAGCTCAATAACACGCTCATCCCGTGGTGACGAACCTACCCTTTTATCTGTCATCTCAGGGCTTACTCAGCAATCTGACACCGCTCCACCCCAAGGCCATAAGACCCCATGTATTCTGCAAACACGAAAGCTCGCATCATTCCGACATCCTGAGGAACAAGCACCATCAACAACTTCCGCCTAAAAAGGCTCTGTCTCAACTTTTGATAGGAACAATCACACTCTTTCTATGTTTCCGCTCAAGAGCGGACGCCAACTCCTTCCATATATTCTAGCTAGAACGGACCCGCTGGTCCCTCCACACATCAGGACAAGCGGGGTAGAATATCACTCCACGTCTCGACAGAGAAATCGCCACCAACGCTAACGCCCAGCGGCAACCGTACTAGCTAGTGCGCATCGCCATACTCGCACATTCATACAAAAGGAAATATGAAAAGCAACGCGCTTTTGCACCAACGCAGCGCGCTTCCGCACCAACGCAGCGCACACAAAACGGAAGGACATCTCTTGTAAACGTGCCTCCACCACCACACAACAAACAGGGCGATGCATGAGCTGTTAATCCAAAGGCGAGTGTATCAAGCTTAGAAATTTTCGGGTCCGTCGCTTTGCGGTTCATGACCCACGAAAAACTGGGGGCATTTGACGGGGTTCCCCCTGAATTTTATAAATCAAACCTAGAAGATTTTGATCGAAGACACGAATGGAAGATAGCCCGTCCAAACGAGTTGCGCGTATCTAGCTATACTTACCAAAATAACCGAAATCACCCCGAAAGAAGGGGCAAAACCAAGCACGAACATCCAAGCACAGCTCACCTGCGTGACACGCACGCATGCTCCCAGCGCGCGTGCGAGAGCGCGCAGCGCACGCCCCCGCACCCCGCGAGCGAGTGAGCGCCAGCGGCCGCTGGTGCTGCCGACCGCCCCCACCACCTTCAACCGCCTCCAGCCACCTCCGCTGCCGGGCAACCTACCTGGGTCACCCCGACCGCCCAAGGGACACTTTCATCATTTCGCTAAACTGGTGATCCAGATGACCGAAATGGAGCGACCTCATTCGTCAGCACAAATTTCACCCCAATACAATTACCAGCATATCCCTCTAGAAAACTATAAAAAGCCCCTCAAGCCTTCATTTGAAGAGAAGCAACTCCAGAGGCTAGAGAGAGTTTCGAGTTTTTTCGACGAGAACGTGAGACTTAGATCGTTTCTCCACTCAGAATTTGCTCTTCTACCTCTTTAGTGCAAAGGCATTTCAAGACTTTCAAGGCGCGTCATTCTTCTCAACAGGAGCTCTCCCATCAAGGCTCTGACTCAGCAGGAGCGCTTCTGCCGAGGCTCCGAGGACTTTGACGATTTTCCTAACTGGAGCGCTCTCATACAGGCTACAAGGACTTAGTTTCTTGTCCACTGTTTTTATACTTTGTGCTTGTAACGGAGAGGTGGTTTGTCACCCTCCAAGAAATTATCTTAACTCTTGTAAACTCCAACAAAATAATGGATTTTGTCCCGTCACAGATCCGACCACCCGACTTTTCACCATTTCGGGCTTTCCACGTCAAAAAGTCTTTTGTCATTTGCTGTTGTTTTTCATTGACAGTTTGCGTGTCCGGTCCAGTTCTGAGCTAAGCCGGTCTGATTCTCCGGATTAGAGAAAAACCGGGTGGCCCGCAACAATACTATTCATGAACTATTCACAAATCCTTCAAACAGAAATAAAATTATTCGAATTTGAAAACTATTCAAAAAAATAAGAATTTTAATCGAATCTTTGCAAATCGAATCCCGAATTATTCACGAACTATACTATTTGTGAACAAACTTAAGGGGAGCGGAAGGGTCTCATGCAACCCTGGAAAGCTGTCAAAGCCCTTATGGCCCGGGACCGTTAATTTTTCGGCGGTCTAAGGATGGCAATGAATACGATGGGGCATAGACATTTATGGTTGGAAATTTAGAAGTGCACAATCACATTTTTAGCCATCTCCAACAAATCCTATATATGTTCATTCATCCTTTGCAAGACCAAAATTGTTTCATTGGCCAATTCCAAAATTATTGTTGAAATCAACATCATAAAATCTTCTTGCATGTTTCGTGTCTTTCAAGAATGACTTCATACACATCTCAATCTCCAAAGTGCAGGGGGCGCACTGGAGAGCGTGCATGGGCGCACTGGAGAGAGTGCAGGGGCGCACTGGAGAGAGTGCAGGGGCGCACTGGAGAGCGTGCAGGGGCGCACTGGAGAGCGTGCGGGGTGTGCATTGGAGTGTGGGGCGCAAGGGAGTGTACTGGAGAGTGGGGCACGAACCGTAACGGCGAGCGGAGCGGAATGACATGAAATTGATGATCATGTAGGTCTCAAAGGAGAATTGAACACCATCAATAACCCATTCCACATGGTATGCTTAGAAACAAAGTTAAGGGTAGTCATGCGCATGTGATATCAGACAAACTTAAAATAGGATAGAGTTTGAGAAATATAAACTTACAGACAATAAAGAGCAATTATAGTCATTTTCAGTTCATTTGCAATATTCAATTTTATATGCATATTGATGGTTGATATTGACTTGTAAGTATGACATCATATTGAACCTTTCCTTTCTTTTGTAATTGCTCAAACTTGAAGATTATAGTACCAAGAGGAATGTTAAGGTTGCCCGACTTACGCCTCTCGAGTTCACAATAGAGGCGGACATAGACTTCCACCACTACAATTTTCATCGATGTTGTAGTTGCCCGCTCGTCCGCCACAATCATTGTAGAGCTCTCCATCGCTAGATTGTCGCCACCTTCAACTCATGCAGTCGACCATTTCCCTTGGCCTATCCTTATCAAATGAGCATGAACTTAAAAGGGCAGCCCGGGCAGCAAGGGTCCCACCATAAGGGTGAAATGTATGCAAACCTTACCCAACATTTTTGCAAGTGGTTGCTTCCAGGACTCGAAACCCGTGACCTCAAGATTTCACGACAACACCTTGATCGGTGCGCCAAGGCTTCAAATCAACATTAAATAAATGATGCCAAATTTTACTTAGGTGGGAATGCCAAACATCCACAAAAAAGAACCATTTACATAGCTGAAATTTACCAAACAACACTCCATTGATGATGTGATGCATTGGTGGAAAAGCCAATGCACCTACAAATATAGTAAAATATTGAAAACTCAAAAACAAACACACACACAAATTTTGTAAACTCAATATCAGATGTTGAGGAATCCTCTACTCAGATTTAAGGCCCAAAGTCTTCCTCGTCTTGCCCACAAAAAGATCATTGGATTTGATCTTCCCCGGCAGCCATCCACCGATCGTGCCAAAGGGAAGTTGAGCAACTCCCTCCTTTCTTCCCAAGGAAACCATTGCGATGGGCGGGGAGGCCTTGTAAACTGCAAACTTCTTCTCAGGAGCACCGTTTATCGACAATTTCAGGTTCTTCGCCACCACTCCCGCATGCTTCTCCGCAAGGAATCCTAGTTTGAGCTCCTGCCAAAATTTTCAAGAGCATATCAGTAGGTGAAACAATAGTATGAAGAAAGTTAATGAGATCCAGAAAGAAATACATACAGGGACATCAGTAATGTCTCCAATGGCAAAAATGTTGTTGTAGCCTTTCACTCTCAAGTTCTCATCGACAATCAACTGTCCTTTGTTGTCCAAGGAGCTCTTTAAGATGGAATCGTTCAGCCATGACGAAGCCACCGGCTTGCCAACAGAGACAAAATGGCAATCGGCGGTGATCCTCTGCCCGCCCGATGTCACATAAACTCCGCCTTCCGACACAGACTCCGGATTAACCGTCTGTCCCAGAATCACTTCCACCTTCTTCTTAATCAACCAATTGAGTGTCTTTGTGGAGGCTTTCTCGCCTATGAACTCGATAAGCCTCGACCCTTTATGGACGATGGTCACCTTCTTCTCCGGGAAATCAACCGCAATCTCTCCGGCGAGCTCAACCCCGGTCGGGCCACCGCCAATGATTAAAATCGAGTTTGATGCCTTAATCTTCTCATAATCTGCATATCATTCACAAAATTGAGAAGATTGAAAAACTCTACAGCATGCCATAATGAAACCACCAAGGCTTTTGATATTACACATGCCTTGCCGAAAATGTTCGAGCCTATCCTTTCTATGCACTTGATCGGGAGCAGGGTGGCCGGTGGCCACGACGAGATAATCAAAAGGAAACGTTCGGCCGTCGGCGATCTCGACCTCGCTGTTTGTTACCTTGGTTGCATGGGATTGGATGATGGTGGCATCAGTTAAATAGTCAGAGTGCTTGATCAAAGTTCTTTCTGCCAATGATGGTTCTACCATTGACCTCAGCTGAGCCCATGGGATCTCAAAGTACTCCTTGCTTTAATAGGAGGAAAAAGGAAAACAATTCAGAAGCACAAAATTACTGCAAATATATCAGTCTTAGGAATGATGCTCGAAAAACGATGAAGAAAAACGACAAGAAAACAAACACAGAAATATAGAGATTTACGTGGTTCGGCTAATTGCCTATATCCACAGCCGCAGTACGATAAGACTCCACATCTCCAAGAATTAGATCACAATTAGCAGGTATGATCAACTTATTTTTGTTCCACATGAAGAATGCATAGTAAAGGCGGTTTCATATCAAAAGAGAACAAATTCTATGAAAAATTGCTAAAATTTGAAAGTGAAATCGAATTCATTTGTATATATATTTGCTTGAGTTAGATCTCGACGTACGTCGACCTCCAACTCCTTCATGTCGACGCACATCTTCTCGACATCTCAACGCACGTCATAATCCGAGTTCTGCCCTGTGAATATTCGGAGCTCAGCCACCTTTATATCGACGCATGCTACTATCCATGCATTCAAAACAAGCGTTCAACGCATGCTCCATGTTTCCCCCCATCCTGATAAGGCAAAAAAATACTCGATACGTGTAATGCACGATGATCATCAAGAATCACCGTGCAGATAAAATACAGTCGTATGATCCGTGATTCAACGGTGTAGATTGGTTTCAAAAATATGGCTGTAAAAAGTAGTGATTGCAAAAAACAACGATGTGATAGGGGAGTCTCCGATTGTGATCTTTGGTGCGTTACACACGAGAACAATCTTTTCTTCTCAGGTCGAATGCTATCTCTAGAAATTGATCTTCTCTCTAAAAACGGCCTCATCTCGGGCCTCCATTTCTCGCCGTTCATGGTTCTATCCCGTAGCCATTGATAAGGCGCGGCCTACGTAGTTGTGTGGTCGGTTTGTCGTGGTGATACTCGATCGAGGCCGTAAAAGGCGTCAAAGTTTTTGCTAGATTTTATTCACTTTTATTTCAAGATTTCTGCTTTCGTTCTTGTTAGAGTTTATTTGTGTGTGATTTGAGCAAACTTTTATTCTAGATTTTAAGCATTTCATGCATTATTTCTATGCATCTCCAAAAAGACATTAATTCCAAAATCAGCAAACTTGAAATCACAAATGTTCACAACATCAAAGATTTTCTACAAAAAAAAAACCGTACTTTTAAATATCGTATGCCACCGACATATCAGATTGAGTTTTTAAATATCGGATGTCAGAAGTCAGAGACATGTCTTATAAATAAAAATTTTATTGTTGGAAGAGATCCATACGGGTCTATGAGGGTGACTTCATTCTGGGATTGCAGCGACTTGGCGATGATTCCTCCGGCGATCCCGCCGCCGACCACCACCACTCTCTTGTCCTTCCCAGCTCCTTCAACAGCCATTGCTAGATTGCTATCCCAACAAAGCACAAATTTTAGAAGCCGGGAAAGAAGAGGACTTGCGATTGATTTTACTCTAGATCCCGGCTTCTTATAAAGGATTCGGTTAAGCCACACCGCGAAAACAAAAAAGATCTTTTTTAAGAGTTCTTTCTAAAAATAAAAACTAAATATGCATTCGTTTGAATACAATCTCCTTCTTGAACCGTGGGAATCGGGGGGGTCTTCTAATTGACTATTTTTTCCCCTTCTAGAGATTTGACCAATTCCCAAAGACTTTATTTAGAAGTCAATTGACTCTCCATTGACACCGTTGGTTCAGAATCATTGCCCATGTTCAACGGTTCCAAACTCACCCTATTGTAAGATGTTAGAGTCTATTTGGTGAATTGTTGCACTCGTGACTTATTCTTCTCGGCTCGACCGAGGATGAAAAACATGCGTTTTGCCCGAGCTTAGAACGCGAGGGGAGCCTCTGCGTTCTTCCTTTAGGTGTTCGGGTGGAAACCGACTTTCGTAACAAGCACGAAAGGAGAGCAAACATGATAATTCTTTCGTGGTGTGACGTGACGCACCGCTGCCAATTGTTCAACTTAGAATTATCTTGGGCATGACGCTGGTATCACAATCATAGGGATAGAAATGTTGAAAGGGGGCCGGCCCACTCATGTGAGTATCCCGGGCCGCCCCCAGCCGGACTGCAGTCCACCGGCCCTAACCCGCTCGCAGCCTAGTCTATTCCGGGCATCCAGGACCTGACTTACTACGGTTTTGGCGGGTTGTTGAGGTCACCAAAGCGTTGTCATCCGGCCTTGATCCCGTGACCTACTTTGTAAGAGGGTTTTAAACCACCCTCTCACACCATCTACGCTGCAGCCTTATATTCCGCTTATGTTGTAGAGACAAACACTGAATCCTATTTCATGCTGCACCACGAGATAGCTGCCGATCCGCACACGAAGACATATCCAGACGTCGACTTCCGATCGTCTGTATCTCCCCCACAATCAGCATCCGTGTAACCATGCAGGTTAAAGCCCGTGTACCTCTCATAGAAGAGACTCATATCTGAGGTGGACTTCACGTATTCAAGATATTTTTAGCCGCCACCAGATGAGGTTTCCGTGGCTCCTACATATACCGACTTACGCGGCCCATAACATAAGCAATATCCGGTCTTATAATGGTCAAATATATGAGACTCTCAACCAGTGCCCGGAACAACAAGGGGTCTGGAAGAACTTTTCCCTCATCACGTCGAAGTTTAAGACCGACCTCCAGTGGAGTAGAGCTGTTCTTCCCCTCCCTCATGCCGAATCACTTAACGATCTGCTTCGCATAGGTTTTTTGAAAAACGAGCACACCGCTCTTTTTCCTCTCCACCTTGAGACCAAGGAAATGATGGAGCTCCCCAAGATCCTTTTTCTCGAATCTGATAGCTAGCTCCGCCCCGAGCCTAATTATTTCCTCCTCCGAGTTCCACATGACGATCATATCATCAATGTACAACATCACCAATAATTAAAGCTCCCCCTCTTCTTAACGAACATGCACGAATCAGAGTCTGAAGCAAAATATCCGCATAACTAGAGGTATTATGCAATCTTCTCATACCATACCCGAGGTGTCTGCTTCAAGCCATAGAGGGCCTTCTTGAGCTTACAGACGTGTCTTGGATGTTCTTTAGAAACATAACCAGATGACTGGATCATGAAGATGTTCGTGTTAATCTCGCCGTAAAGGAACACATTCTTCATGTCGAGTTATCAAATCTTCCACCCTTGGCAAGCCGCCAAGGCAATCACCACCCGTACTGAAGTCATCTTGGCCTCCGGACTAAACATCTCCTCATAGTTTTCCCAATACTGTTATGAGAACCCCCAAGCTACAAGGCGAGCCTTGCACCGCTCGATACTGCCGTCAGCCTTCTTCTTGAGCTTATACGCTCACTTGCATATCACTGGAATAATGCCATCAACCTTGGGCATAAGATCCCAAGTCTCATTCTTCTCGAGGGCGGCCATCTCCTCATCCATAATATCTTCCCACTCCTTGATTCCAGTGTCATTCTCAAAGCATGACGGCTCCCGTTCATCCAAGCGATCTGCGAAGAAATATGAGACGAAACTCATCACGTTATCGTCCCTGATCGAGTTGGTTGAGCAATAGTCCTCTTGGACCTCCGCAGGGCTTGATCTTGATCCACCACTTCTGCTGCTTCTGCTGATACAGTTCTCATCCATGGAACATTAGGAGCCTCGCTCCCCCTGCTTTCAAATACAGAAGCACCTGCACCAGAGCTAGATATAACTGGATCTCCTGGTGACACGAGTAGCTATACTAGAAGATCCCGAACAGCTTTATCTTGCCCTGCATCTGACCTGCTCTCTTGTAGTTCCACGGATGAACTACCTAGATATGACGTCAATTTATCAAATAACTCATCCCTGTAGACCACAAACTTCTGTGTCTCAAGGTCCATACACTTCCATCCCTTATTCCTCTCATCATAGCCAATGAAGACATGTTTCCTCGCCTTTGCATCCAGCTTTGTCCTGAGAGCGTCTGGAATGTACACCTAACAGATAGATCCGAACACCCTAAGATGTTCCATATTGGGCTTCTCCTTAAACATCAGCTCATGTGATGATTTCATATTGTTGGGACTCAGGGGCATCCTGTTGATGACATAAGCTCCATATGTCATTCTCTCCGCCTAATAGGCCCTGAGAATTCTTTTGGAGTGAAGCCAGAATTTGCAAGTTTCCTTCAAATGACAGATCTTCCGCTATGTAACACCGTTCTGTTGTGGAGTATGCGCATAAGTAAGCTCTCTCCGGATTCTGTGCTTCCTGCAGAAGTTAGAGAACTCATTTGAAGTAAACTCTCCTCTATTATCTATTCCCAACTTCTTTATCCGCAGACCGAGACGACATTCCACGAGCTCCTTGAACTCCACAAACTTCTGGAATGCCTCTGACTTCTCATTCATAAAGTATACACAAGTATACCTCGTAAAGTCATCAACTAGAACAAATATATACATGCTACCTCCGAGACTGTGGGTGATGGTCGGTCCCATCAGATCACCATGGATGCATTCCAACGGTGCCTTGTATTTGGTCTGTGACTTGTCAAATGGAAGACAACAAGCCTTTCCATACTGACACTCCACACAGACATGACCGTCACCAAAGGATGAGAGACCATACATGTAACGACCTCCCCAGCACACGGATCGAAAGGACGACCGTCGACACCCCCAACATCCAGCTCGAAAGGGTTCAGCCTCAACAAATATGCAGACCGTACACCCCAACCCATCTTCATGCCCAACGGCGAGTTGTTGGAGACCGCAACCTCCCTTTAATGAAAATTGATCTATTTAAGCGCCCCTACGGGGACAACCCAGGAGGCCACCCATCCCAAGACTACTCCAGTCCGAGCACGCTTAAGTTTTTTCACTGCTCATCACCAATTGAGCTGCAACTAAATAATCTCACTTCCACCATGAACAATGACGCCATGAATAAAGGTTCGTCCAAAAATTCCTAAACTATGTTTCATTTTATATACACATTCGCACGCAGAAGGTCGCTGGTCGACTAGGACTTATCGTCGCTGGTTTCAGGTTGGTACTCCTCGTCCTCGATGACGACATCTTCCTCGTTGATAGCATATTCCTCGCCATCTTCATCGTCATCACTGTCATCGCCGCTCTCTCCGCTGCTGCTATCTTCATTGTTGCCGGAATCAGTAGCGGAGGACAGGATGTGATCTGGCGAGTTGGACTCTTCAACAAGCATGTCGGGGATGAGGTCCGACACATTCAGGTGGTCGGCCTCCGGGACAAGGAAGCCATCCATCCTCATCTTGGCGAGAATGACGTCTCTCGTTGCTCGCGCGATCACGCGACGAATCGCGAACATCGCATCCCTGTGGAAGCGGATCTTCTTCCCTATCCCATCAGGACTCGCCTCTAGCTGTTGCTCAGCTCGACGAGTTTTCGAGGACCCAGGGCGAGCTTCAACTACTGCTATGCGAGTCTCCAGCCCAGAAACCCGAACTTGGGTGATCTCCATCTCATTCTTGGTGTCAGCGAGGTCTTGCTCGAGCTCGAAGATTTTCTTCATTGTCTCAATCTCGGCAGCCTACGAGTATCAAAAATAAACTGTCAGAAGATCCATCAAGTGAAGTGGCGACTAAGGAAAAGTCACACATAGAAGTAAAAAGCTACCTCATAGCCCTTCCACCAGACGGACTGCATCCCCGGATCGATCGCCTTCTTCGAGACGATATTCAGAGCCTCCTGCGACTCAAAGAGCTTCCTTGTCGTGCGATGACCCAGCTCAGTAGCTCGCAGGAGCGCGTTAGCTGTCTGATTGGCGAGCACCTCTGCGCTGAGATCCGGCAGCGACTCGACATCAGCTCGCCCACAGAGCGCGAAGGCAATACTGTAAGCCTCCCCCTTATCCTCCCATTCTTCCGACCAGGTGGGTAAGTTGGTGCTCAGAGTCACCTTGTGCTCGCTCTCCGCCCAAGACACCAGCGAGTATTCGCAGGTGTCCTTACTGCTACTCTCGAGGTTGAAGTTAGGATGGAAGTACAGCGCTCCGACGTCCATCGGTGGCTCCCTTCCATTGAAGAGTTTGTGGGAGATTTTTGCACACATCTTTGTTTGATTGATAGACTTGACTTTCTCTTTCCCCTTGTTCGACTTCCTCTGTGAGGAGACTTCTATGTCTCCAGCTCGCGGCCGGCCCTTACTACCCACGGGAGGCAGTATCTCCTTAGCATCGACCGACGGGGACACTGAACCCTGGGGCGACAATGCGGCTTCCTCCGCCAGAGGAAGTGGTTCTCGCGGAAGAATGCGATTAGCTACAGAAGTGGTAGAAAAGTTAGTTAAGTCACAGCCATTATCAGAATCAAGTCAGCGAGTATAGTTAGATCTCGCCAAGGTATGTACCTTCGCCCCGGAAGACCTTGTCAAGCGAGTTGACATTTAGATGTCAGTGGATGGCGTCAAACCGACGGACGCGGAAGGCTTCAAATAGCTTCTCGCGCGGCCCCTCTAGAATGGGTGTCAATAAGGCAACCTCTGATGGTTGGTGCGGCCTGCGCGGTACCCCTTCGAAGTCGACGATGACGACGACTAGGTACTCGCCCCATCAGTGGACTTTGTTCGTCGTGCCGACCAAGGTGCAAACGTGGCTGCTGGAGAAGATGACGACCTCGGTGGTCGCGGAAAAGACGAAGATCATCCTGAAGATAGAAAGATCGAAGGCAATGTTCTCTTCCCGCAAGAAGCAGAGAAACCCTATGATCATCGCCACCCCGTTCGGGTTAATCTGGGCGGGGACGATCCCGAAGTACCGCAGGATTTAACAGTACTCCAACCACAGGGGAAGTCGAAGACCGACTTCAAAATGGCGGAGGAGAAGGACCATCTTATCCTTGAGAAAGGTGTTTAGTCGCTCGAACTGGGATGGAAGCCTGGCCGAGTATCCCTCGGGCATGTGTCTTTTGCAGAAATCCTCCAGATCTCGCTCGCTGACAACAAACTTCTTGAAGACAGTTTCGGTGAAGTTTAGCGCATGGGTCTGTCGGCGAGCATTCGCATCGTCGCTAACCATCTTTTTAGGCAAATAACGAGCAATAGAAGAGCGAGAGAGAAAGTACGAGTAAAAATCTGCGAGAAAGTACGAGTAAAACTCTGCGAGAAAGGAAATGCGAGCAAGATTGGCGAGAAAAATACAAGAACAAAATACTCGCGAGAAAGATTTAGAAATTGCAACAGCGTACTAAAGATCCACTTACCCCTTCTATTTATAGGCAGAGTGCCAAAGGGGGGTGGGGGGGGGGGGGTATAGCAACCGCGCACGAGTATCAACCTAAGTTGCGCGCTAAATGACGAATCAACCTTAGCTACGCATCCTATCTCATGTAAACTCAGTCAGAAGATCGCCAGCTCGCTGAAACCTGTACAGACAACCCAAGTAATCACAGAATAAAGACAAGTATCAACACAAAAAAACAAATCGCAAGATCAAACAAAAGATGCAAACTCGCCATCACAATGAAAGAATATTACCGAAATAGTTCAGTGCAATGTCGCTAAAGGGGAGGGAAAAAAAAAGAAATAAATCATAAGTCCTAGGAGGCCGCTGCTCGGGAAGAGGTAGAAATCGTTCGACCCAACCCATCTCGCGCGCTCGCCAGTAGTGCTCACTTGCCACCGTCATCGCATCGTCACCACCATCGCATCGTCACCTCAACATTGCTGCTCCTCCATCCTCGCCAGTCGCCCCGTAGTGCCCATGCTCGTCCGCATTCCCGCTAGCTCCTCATGATGAAGCTGAAGGCGATGATCAATCATATATTGTCGCCGCTCTAACTCATTGATCAATCTCACCTACAGTGTCGAGATCCGGCGATAAGGCTTGCAGATGACGAGTTGGCCGAACTTCGCTTCCAAGTCAATGTACATGCGAGCAGCAGCCTGGCGGTACTCGTGAGCGGGAAGCCCGGGGGCATCGATGAAAGCCGCACCCGGGGTTGCAGGACGACTTGTCAAGACAAATAAGAAGGCGCCAACTCAGTTAGAGCCACAAAGTATTAGTAGTCAAACCAATTCAACAACAGACGAACTACCTTGCCGAAGGGATCAAGATCGGCGAGGGGAAGGGCTGCGGCGAGATGATTCTCGCTCGTCCGATGACGAGCCTCCCGGGCGCTCGGCGGCCTGCCCCTGTCCGCGACCTCCAGGATTGCGACCTCCGGTCCTCGGAAGGAAGTAACTCGGGCGCCTTCTGTCCTGATCTCGCGACGAGCTCTGAGGAGGGTTCAGAGGGGCCTTAGTTTTTTCCAGGAAGATTTCAGGGTGAGATTCTTTACTCACCATCAAAAGAGGCGGCAATGGAAAATGGGTGCTCACCCTCGGTTGTAACGAGCTGATCAATGGAGGAGGCGGCGACAGAGGAGTGCTCGTCGTCGGTTGCGATGGGGTGGTCGCAGGGTGAGGGGCATTGCTCGCCCCAAGTTGTGGGATCTTTGTCGCATGAGGATCTTTTTTCCTCGCTTTAGGTGTTTGTTTTTCCGGCCTCTTCTTGAGACCGACGTTGATGCAAACGGTGTGCCCAGATCGCAGCTGTTGTCGAGCTTTATGGGCAATCAACGAAGCTGATTGCATAAGAGCGGCATCTAGATGCTCTCCAGAAGTAGTCGGCGGAGCAGCTGAGAGTAAATAACACAAATCAGTAAGATAGAATGAAATTGTTCAGTAACTCAAGGAGTCATTGGCGAGATCGTAATCTTGCGAGGCATCGAGATCCGTTTGTAGCTGTTCCTGAGACCCGACGAGGTCCGGGGCAGGGGAGAAGATGGTGGAGGGAGCCGAGAAGATTCCGGTGCCGATTGCTCAAGAATGTCGCTCAACTCGAGATCGTCGAGGAGTTTTTTATTGTGGGATGGTGTTAGGGTGTGGTTCCCATACGAGTCGGTAAAAAACCACCGGGCACGCTTGTAGCTGCTCGTGATGTTACAAGTTTATGTTTGGAGGCCGGAGCGATGTTGGAGCTGTCTGGGCTCAGGGTTCGTCTAGCAGCGCTCCATAAACGAGCTGAAATGAGCACCATTCGGAGTTAGGTGGCACCTACCACCAAATTAGGTAGCACCTACCACCAAATTAGGTGTTAGGTAACACCTACCACCAGTTTTGGAGTTAGGTAGCTTTTCTTTGAAGGCTATAAATGGAAGCCAATTCCAAGGCCAAAGATATTCATTCCAAGAGAGATTTGAGTGGAGGAAGATCAAGAGAAGATCTTGGAGAAGAGTATCGAAGATCGGATCGTCGGATTCTAAGAAGAAGGGGCTTTGTGTAGCCTTTCTCCTTTGCGGCATTCGGAACAGATTTTTCAATCCGTTGGGTAATGGTTTCTTGTTTTCTCGCTTATTTTTCTCTTGTCAATCCTTGTGTGGTTGTGGAAGAAGAGATTTATGCTTTTGCAGCAAGGTGAGATTTTTGTATTCCTTTGTGGAACTGGTGCCTTGTGTATGTGGCGGTGGTGAAAGCCCTGTAATTTGTTGTGCGTGATTTTCACGCCTTATAGTGGAGGCTTTCAAGGGTGGACGCTGATAGTCCCGTGGTTTTTACCCTATTGGGTTTCCACGTTAAAAATTATTGTGTCACTTTATTATTGCTGTGATTGTATTTGTCTTGCTTGTAAATCCACTACAGGTGCCCTGGTCGGGAAAATGCTATTTTTCCCAACAAGTGGTATCAGAGCCAGGTTGCTGGTCAGTAGTCAGAACAGGGCCGATACTGGGCTGACCTTTTGTGATTTTGAGACGAGACGATTGTATTCTCAGGTTTGGCATTGAGTGCGGTAGTTTACGACCATTGGTCCTCTGGCTATCCTCTTCAGTGACTTATCGTGAGAGAGTCGCGCTCAGAGAACTGTGGTCAGTCCGGCCAGTTGGTTTAGCAAGATGGAATTGACTTCAGAACAGATGGTCAAGTTGAATGGAGCAAATTATCATCAGTGGCACTTGCTTATGGAGGATCTCATCTACGTCAAGGGCTGGCATGCCCCTATCTTCGAAGAGATGCCGAAGGATATGGATCCGGCTAAATGGCAGGTGGAGCACCAGAAGCTCTGTGGCTTCATTAGACGGTTCGTGGAGCCGAACGTCTACAACCACGTGGCTAGCATCACGGATGCGAAGGAGCTGTGGAGAACTCTGGAAACGTTGTATGCCAAGAGCACTGGCATCAACAAGCTGGCTTTGCTGACAAAGCTTGGAGAGTTCCGCTACCGGGAAGGCTCACCGATCATGGATCATGTCAATGAGTTCCAAGGAATCATTGATCAGTTGACGGCGATGAAGGTGATATTTGAGGATGAGGTCAATGCGTTGTGGCTGTTGAAGTCTCTTCCGGACTCTTGGGAGATGGTCAGGATTGCACTGATCAACTCTTCACCCCAGGGGATTATCACCATGGAGATTGCCAAGAGTGGGATCTTGAATGAAGAGGTGAGACGGAAGTCTCAAGGGACGTCAAGCTCTTCATCACGAGCTGATGTTCTGTTTACGGAATCCAGTGGGAGAGGCAGGAGCAAGAGTCGAGGACGGAAGGAGGAAAGAAGCCAGAGCAGAGGGAAGTCACGTTCACGATATCAGAACGTGGAGTGTCATTTCTGCCACAAGAAGGGACACATCAAGAAGTTTTGCTATGCCTGGAAGAATGAGCAGAAGAAGGGTGTGGCGACTGAGGCCAAGGAGGAGAGCCACACTGCTGCAGTTGTCTCCAGTGATGAGGACGATGTTGTCATTGTCGGTGATGAAATCACGGCAGCGCTCTCCTGTGATGACAGGAGATGGATTGTAGATTCAGGTGCTTCTGCGCATGTCTCCCACAATCGGGAGCTATTTGCCACGTACACCACCCATGAATGCGGGGTGTTACGAATGGGCAACGAGAATACGTCCAAAGTGTTGGGACGTGGAGACGTGCATCTGAAGACGAGCACTGGAGTGTTGCTGGTTTTGCGGGACGTGCGACACGTGCCCGATATTCGTTTCAACCTACTTTCTGTAGGGAAGCTTGGAGATGAAGGACATGTAAGTGTCTTTGGTGGTGATTTCTGGAAGCTAGTTCGAGGATCGCTGGTTATGGCCAAGGGCTATAGGGAGTCCGACCTTTATTACATGGAGGGGAGGCCTGAAGATCCACAAGCGAACTCCGTGAGAGATGAGGGATCCATTTCCCTGTGGCACAGGAGACTGGATCATATTAGCCAGAAGGGCTTGGACTGCCTACAGAATAAGAAGCTACTCAGTGACCTATCGGCCGATCACTTGGAGAGGTGTGAGCACTGTATGGCGGGGAAGCAAAATCGGGTTTCATTCCGTCGTCATCAGTCCACCAGGAGATCTGAGCCATTGGAGCTCGTACACACAGACGTCTGCGGGCCTATGAAGGTCCCAACGCGAGGGGGAGCTCAGTATTTTGTGACCTTTATTGATGACTGGTCGAGGAAGGTTGGGTCTATCCGTTGAAGACCAAAGACCAGGTACTTGAGACCTTCAGAAGGTTCCATGCTGAGATGGAACACCAATCTGGAAATAAGCTGTTGTGTATCCGTTCTGACAACGGGGGAGAGTACGTGGGTCCATTTGATGAGTATTGCAAGGACCATGGTATTCGTCATGAGAAGACCCCCCCAAAACACCGCAGCTGAATGGTGTTGCTGAAAGGATGAACCGGACATTGATGGAGAGGGTGCGATGCATGCTTTCTGAGTCCAAGCTGCCAGAGATGTTTTGGGGTGAGGCTCTTTTGACTACGGCGCATGTCATCAACCTCTCGCCGAGCTATCCTTTGGATGAGGATGTTCCGGATCGAGTCTGGTATGGGAAGGACCCGTCCTATAGTCATTTGCGGGTCTTTGGCTGCAGGGCCTTCGTCCACATTCCCAAGGACGAACGATCGAAGTTGGAATCGAAGACCCGGAAGTGCATTTTCTTGGGCTATGGTCATAATGGTGAGCTCGGATACAGATTCTTTGATCCGGTGGCGAAGAAGTTAGTGCGGAGTCGAGATGCAGTGTTCTGCGAGGAGCAAACTGGAGGTGATCTGGAGAAAATAGGTGAGTCTAGGAGTGACTCACGTTCTGCTGAGTTGCCTATTGGTAGTGATGACCACGTTGAGGAGACTGTGGAGCCAGTTCCAGCACAGGGTGCTGAAGATGATGTTGAGGAGCCAGGAGCTGCTGAGGAGGTTGTAGAAGAGGAGCCTGCACCAGCTCCTGAGCCTGTGTTGAGGAGATCAGATCGAGCTAGGCATCCGCCCGCCAGATATTCTGCGTCAGAGTTTGTTCAACTAACTGATGCAGGGGAGCCGGAGAGCTATTCTGAAGCAGTAGAGAGCGCGGATAGGCACCACTGGATGGAAGCGATGCAAGAGGAGATGCAATCGCTGCGGACAAATCATACCTACGACCTGGTACAGTTGCCGAAGGGCAAGAAGGCCTTGAAGAACAGGTGGATCTTCAGGTTGAAGGAGGGTGCTTCTCCTACACCTCCTCGTTACAAAGCCAGGTTGGTAGTAAAGGGATTTGCACAGAGACAGGGCATTGATTTTGATGAGATATTTTCGCCCGTAGTGAAAATGTCCTCCATTCGAGTTGTGCTAGGCCTCGCTGCGAGGCTAGACTTGGAGGTGGAGCAGATGGACGTGAAGACCGCTTTTCTACATGACGATCTTGAAGAGGAGCTGTACATGGAGCAGCCTGATGGATACTGTATCAGGGGTAAAGAAGGATATGTATGTCGCTTGAAGAAAAGTCTGTACGGGTTGAAACAGGCCCCGCGGCAATGGTATCAGAAGTTCGAGACTTTTATGGGGGAGATCGACTTCACAAAGACCACCCTGGACCACTGCGTGTTTGTGAAGCAGTGTGCTCCTGAAGACTTCGTCATTCTGCTACTTTATGTCGACGACATGCTGATCATCGGGAAGAACACTGCGCGCATTACTGAATTGAAGCGGCAGTTGAGTTCGAAGTTTGAGATGAAGGATCTGGGTCCCGCGAAGACTATTCTGGGAATGCATATTCGCAGGGACAGGTGCACCAGATTCCTTTGGTTATCCCAGGAGCGGTATATCCGCAAAGTGTTGCAACATTTTTCTATGGATCAGGCGAAGAAGGTGAGCACGCCACTTGCAGCTCACTTCAAGTTGACCGCTGATCAATGCCCCAGCACACTAGAGGAGAAAGAGGCTATGCAGAAGGTGCCTTATGCGTCTGCAGTGGGAAGCCTCATGTATGCTATGGTGTGCACGCGCCCAGACATTGCTCATGCTATTGGTATTGTGAGCAGGTTTCTCTCCAACCCTGGGAAAGAACACTGGAGCGCGGTGAAGTGGATTCTGAGGTACCTGCAGGGGATGACAGATCTGAGTTTGAGATTTGGAGGCAGTAAGCCCGAGCTTCTGGGCTATACTGATGCTGATATGGCCGGAGATCTGGACTCTAGAAAATCTACGTCCGGGTACCTGATGTTATTTGTAGGGGGAGCAGTTTCGTGGGCATCGAGACTGCAGAAGTGTGTGGCACTTTCAACGACAGAGGCTGAGTTCATTGCTGTGACTGAGGCAGGAAAGGAGTTGCTCTGGATGAAGAGGTTTGTTAGAGAACTTGGTTTCACTCAGGATCGTTATATGTTGTTGTGTGACAGCCAGAGTGCCATCCACTTGGGAAAGAACTCCATGTTCCATTCGAGGTCGAAACACATCGACACACGGTATCATTGGATACGTGATGTTGTGGAGAAGAAGGAGCTCGAGCTACTAAAGGTTCACACCGATGATAATGGGGCGGACATGCTGACCAAGGTAGTGACCCGAGGGAAGTTTGAGACATGTGTGAGAATCGCCGGGATGGCGGTTTCTCCCGACTCGATGTGAAGGGGGAGTTTGTTAGGGTGTGGTTCCCATACGAGTCGGTAAAAAACCACCGGGCACGCTTGTAGCTGCTCGTGATGTTACAAGTTTATGTTTGGAGGCCGGAGCGATGTTGGAGCTGTCTGGGCTCAGGGTTCGTCTAGCAGCGCTCCATAAACGAGCTGAAATGAGCACCATTCGGAGTTAGGTGGCACCTACCACCAAATTAGGTGTTAGGTAACACCTACCACCAGTTTTGGAGTTAGGTAGCTTTTCTTTGGGCCTATAAATGGAAGCCAATTCCAAGGCCAAAGATATTCATTCCAAGAGAGATTTGAGTGGAGGAAGATCAAGAGAAGATCTTGGAGAAGAGTATCGAAGATCGGATCGTCGGATTCTAAGAAGAAGGGCTTTGTGTAGCCTTTCTCCTTTGCGGCATTCAGAACGGATTTTTCAATCCGTTGGGTAATGGTTTCTTATTTTCTCGCTTATTTTTCTCTTGTCAATCCTTGTGTGGTTGTGGAAGAAGAGATTTATGCTTTTGCAGCAAGGTGAGATTTTTGTATTCCTTTGTGGAACTGGTGCCTTGTGTATGTGGCGGTGGTGAAAGCCCTGTAATTTGTTGTGCGTGATTTTCACGCCTTATAGTGGAGGCTTTCAAGGGTGGACGCTGATAGTCCCGTGGTTTTTACCCTATTGGGTTTCCACGTTAAAAATTATTGTGTCACTTTATTATTGCTGTGATTGTATTTGTCTTGCTTGTAAATCCACTACAGGTGCCCTGGTCGGGAAAGTGCTATTTTTCCCAACAGATGGAACGTCGGAATGGTCGGCCGGGGAGGCGACATCCTCGGTGCCTGGAGGCGGGTTGTCATTTTTCGAGGCCAGCGATTTCTTTTTCTTCTTCAACTTCTTCTTCTTGGGCGGAGGAAGGTCAGCGGCGTCATCGCCCTTTTGCGGCCTTTTCTGCTTTGTAGGCTTGAGGAATTCAGACAATGCACCAATACTTGCTAGGTAGATTTCCTCGACAGATTTCGACATCGTGTGCGAGTTCAAAAGACGTGTCTCAAAGACCAGCCACCCCCTATTTATAGGATTCAACAAGCATCCATCGGTCGCGAGTAACCCAAATACTCGCTAAAGCAGCTTGCCGAATAAGTGTTGGATGTTTCTTTTCGAGCTCCTATGTCGCTCGAGAAGACAGAGGATTGCGTACAACTCATATTCGTCGAGGGTGGACCCTCAGAGCCAAGTAAACAAGAGTCAAAGTCAACAAGTCAAGACATAAGTTAGAGTTAAAGCTCAAGACAGTAGAAGTCCTAGGCGAGTATGACGAGCTCCCCCCGCATACTTCTCAGGTAGGCGACTAGGCCAGTTACTCGCCCAACCTGAGCGAGCTCTCCCAAGAAGTTGCCGGGGGTGGGGTTATAAATAAGACCCCCCTCCCCTTAGATTTGCTTATAAATAAGATCCTAGGGGTACGAGGAGAAGAACTTCGAAATATCGCAAAAGATCTCGACCATCTCATTTCCTAAACTTCGAGTTGAGTCTTTGGATCCTTTCTTTAGAGAGATAGGTCGCGAGCTAGCGATTATCCATCTTAGTCGCCGTCTTGACTTTGTTGCCAGCTAGAATCTACGTCGTACCCTGCTCGACCATCTTTGGTTGTGAAGAGAAAACATTTTCTAAGCATCTGGATATGTGGTGGGACCTCCCTGCCGCAGCGCATAAGGTCATTTTTGTTGCCTGACTGTTTTTTGTATCCTAGCCCGTTAGTCGTCGAGCCCGACCGCTGAACCGGTAACCCTAGTCTGCCTCGATCCAAATTTTGAAGTAGGGATTTTCCCGACTTCAACATTCAGTCCATTCACAATTTTAAGAATTCCTCATAACACACAACTATGGAGTCCTTCTTTTCTTGTCTGAATGTTTCATATTGTTGATTCAGAAGGAATTTTTTGTCATCACTTATCGCATCAGTCCCCTCTATGTAAACCACCAGAGAGTCCCACATTTCTTTTGAAGTATTGCAGTGAACAAGGTTCTGAAAGGTTGAGTCATCAATAACTTGACTATAATGTTCTGGTCCCTCTTGTCCATAGTGGCTAGAACTATCTCATCTTTTGTCATTTCTGAGTACTTTTTTGGATTTTAATGTTAGCATCTAATGCTGAGATGATCATGGGGATGAAGGGTCCCTCTTGTACTATTACAAAGATCCTAGGATCCGAGTCTTCCATGAAAAGTCTCACCATCTCCTTCCATATCCCAAAGTTCTCCTTCCTGAAAATGAGAAGCTTCATAGAACTCAGCTCTTTGTGGTTATCACCAGAATTCATGATGATTATCTTTTACTACCCTTGGAGATCTTGTTCTGACTGTTAGGTCTTTATTGAACAACCTAACTCTGATATCACTTAAAAGTCTTTTTGTGGATAGCTAAACTTAGAGAGGGTGAATAGATTTCTTTTTGATCTTTAATTCTTTTCTAGATTTTACTTGATGTGTTGATGTTAGGTTAGTTTTTTTCAAGAATACAGAAAACACACAAACAATTTATTGTGGTTCTCCTATCTATGGTACATCTACTTTTCCCCTTCGCATATCTAGCAGAGAGCTAGATTAGGCCAACTTCTCCAAAACTCAGATTAATATATCTTACAGCTCAGATCCCTCCCTGGATCTTACACCTCTGAGTGGCTTCCACTCATATAACTCAGACTTTTCTCGGTCCTACCTCAAAGACAGCTACAAGTGTCCTACCTCAGGCTCACAAGCATGCTCTATCTCAGCCTTTATAACTCAGGTCTAACTCAAATTCTATACATGAATCCTACCTCAGACTTTGGAAAAAGTCATACACTCAAATCTTAAAGAGATCTTACAACAGAGATTAATAGAGTGTTTGTTTTACAAAGACTCAAGAATAGATGCTCTGGAGCCATCTTCTTTAGCTGTTTCACAGAACAGCTTCTTTTCACCCACAACAACAGGAAGTGATCTTCTGATTTGAGAAAGACTGTACTGTGTTGAATACTCGCAGAGATCTTCTTCTTCTTCAAGCTTCAGAAAGATTGTTGCGAACTTGTGGAGCTTGAATACAATTGATTGATTTTTCTTGTTGGCGGCAACTTTTGCGAATTAAGATTTGCATAATGTTTTCCAAAAGTCTTCTTAAAAAATTCCCAAACACTTAGCTTATATATCTCTGCATCAGCAACGATTATAATCATGTTTAGTTATGCGGAATAACCGGCTTTAACAACTGTATCTTTCCAATAATGCGTATCAGAAGAATATGGTGGTTTCCGTCTTTTAGTGCGCAAATGACTACAATTTGAATTATACACAACGTCAGCAGAATGTCTTTACGCCTTTTGACTTAGAATAAACATTTGTGCTTCTCTAGAGACGTTGAGTGATTGAGATTGACGTGAAGTCATTTAACTTAGTCAGATACTTGAATTTTTGTAGAGGCGTCAAGTGACTGCAATTAACTCAGCGCATTCAGCTTTGACATTGAGTGATATCTTATGTCTCGACGCTTTTGCACTTTGATAGATTTGCTACTTTTCTACTAAGGCATTAAGTGAATGACCTTCACTCGGCGTTTTTGTACTTAGACAGATTTTCTGCTTCTCAACTGTGGCTTTTGAGTGAATAACATTGAGTCAACGCATTTAGACCTTTAACGTTGAGTGATGTGAGATGACTCGACGCTTTTCTACTTTAACAAATATCCTTCACTTTAAAGTGTATTGACTTGTCTCCAATTAAATTTCTAATAATCCCAAGTTGTTTTATCAATCAATTACTAATTACCTGCACATTTTAACTCAGAGAAATATCAAATATATATTTGTGTATATTATTGACTTATGAGGCTTCTTCAAATCTAGGATATTGTGGTCAATGTTCCCAATAACAGACAAACCTTACCCTGCATTTTTGCAAGTGGATGCTTCCAGAACCGAACCCGTGACCTCAATGACACACAAAAACACCTCCACTGATGCACCAAAGCTCCCCTTACGAAAAACATAACCAAGAAAAAAAGTCAAAACAAACGAAGCATTAAGGTGTTGATGTGGTCCTTAAACCGAGAAAAAATGTCAAAACAAACAAAGCTTTAATGTGTTAACGTGGTCCATTCATAGACCTTCACAATCTATATAAACAAATGGAAGACAATAAACAATTACAAGCATTAAAGGTGCAAACTTCCTCTGGGCGACTGTAAGTATAACAAAGACATCTTTTTTTATGTACCTAGCATAACATTTACCTTTGGGAATGGGAGGAGCTTAAATCAATGTCCCTCCCAGTCCCTAATTCCCCAAAGATCATCAATTTTCAACAACAAAACTAGACTATCTCCAAGTTTCTGAGGTACTCGGGAGCATCAACTATAGGCATTGTTGACACAGAATTCACCGCAGATCAGTTTTACAAGTGTTTACAAACTTTCATGACAGCCAATTATCTTTTGGTGGTTTGGGCTTGAGGATAAAAACCGTCATAAAGAACCATAAGACAAATTTCGTACAATTGTGAGAAAAACGTAGCAAGCCCGTGAGAAGCAGGACCGCTCATCCGCAATCAAATCGCTGGCTTTGTTACGACTTTTCGTGTGAGAATGGATGAAGGAGATAACAAGTTGAGCTTGATACACCAGCGAATGAATCCATTTTTAACTATAATGTTTCAATATGTAGACAGCAAAGTTTACATAGCTGAAAAGCAAAAGAGCATGACCCCTCAATTAATGATAGCACTACATTGGTTGGAAGGCCAAACATTTACACACACAAAAAAACATTTGCATAGCTAAACTTTAACAAACATTAACAGTCCATTGAACTCTACACACACAATTTTTAGGAATTCTCTACGCAGATTTAAGGCCCAAAGTCTTCCTCGTCTTGCCCACAAAAAGATCCTTGGATTTGATCTTCCCCGGCAAGCATCCAAAGAGCGTGCCGAAGGGAAGTTGAGCAACTCCCTCCTTTCTTCCCAAGGAAACCATGGCGATGGGCGGGGAGGCCTTGTAGACTGCAAACTTCTTCTCAGGAGCTCCGTTTATCGACAATTTCAGGTTCTTAGCCACCACCCCCGCATGCTTCTCCGCAAGGAATCCTAGTTTGAGCTCCTGCCAAAATTTCCAAGAGCAAATCAGTAGGTGAAACAATAGTATGGAGAAAGTTAATGAGATCCAAAAAGAAATACATACAGGGACATTAGTAATGTCTCCAATGGCAAAAATGTTGTTGTAGCCTTTCACTCTCAAGTTCTCATCAACAATCAACTGTCCCTTCTTGTCCAAGGAGCTCTTTAAGATAGAATCGTGCAGCCATGACGAAGCCACCGGCTTGCCAACACAGACAAAATGGCAATCAGCATTGATCCTCTCCCCGCCCGATGTCACATAAACTCCGCCTTCCGACACAGACTCCAGATTAACCGTCTGTCCCAGAATCACTTCCACCTTCTTCTTAATCAACCAATTGAATGTCTTTGTGGAGGCTTTCTGGCCTATGAACTCGATAAGCCTCGACCCTTTATGCACAAGGGTCACCTTCTTCTCCGGAAAATCAACCGCAATCTCTCCGGCGAGCTCAACGCCGGTCGGGCCGCCGCCAATGATTAGAATCGAGTTTGATGCCTTAATCTTCTCATAATCTGCACATCAATCACAAAAAAATTAGTAAGAAGATATGCAAATTCTATAGCATGCCATAATAAAACCACCAAGGTGTTTGATATAAACATGCCTTGCTGAAAATGTCTGAGCCTATCCTTTCTGTGCACTTGTTGGGGACTAGGGTGGCCGGTGGCTACGACAAGATAATCGTAGGGAAACTTCCGGCCATCGGCGGTCTGGACCTCGCGGTTTGATACCTTGGTTGCATGGGATTGGATGATGGCGGCATCAGTTAAGTACTCAGAGTGCTTGATCAAAGTTCTTTCAGCAAATGATGGTTCTACCATTGACCTCAGCTGAGCCCATGGTATCTCAAAGTACTCCTTGCTTTAGTAGGAGAAAAACATGAAGGATAATTCAGAAAGGAGGATCAATTGTGAATTACTACTATACAGATATAGACTCAGTTTGGCACAACCGTGACGGTCATGAACGCGGTGGTTATAGAACCGTCGTTTGTAAACTTTTAAGTTCAAAACTAGTTTTTCTCATCTTGGTCGTGGTCGTAAACGTTGTCATTGTGAGGCCAAACATACATTCTATTATGGTGACAATTTTGTCCAAACTCACATGAGCAGAAACGCTGCCCCTATTTAGTTCAATCTCACACCGCCTGTGGTGATTCCTCTTTCTCCTCTTCTCCTATATATATATAGACCCCAAGGGTCCTCGTTTCATAGATGTATACAAAGGTTTTGTTACTTCTAACAGCCCCAAACGGAGCCATAGTAGTTGATGATTCATATATCAAATCACAATTACTACACATTGACACATTGTCATAGTTTTAAGGGATAAATCCATTCTTAAGGATTTCCAGTACAAAAAAGAACAAAACTTTAAAATGGCTCAAAACTTTCAAAGTTTCAAGCTTTTCTTACTAGCAGACAGAAAATAAAAAAAAAGGTGAGAAGAGATTCATACGGGTCGATGAGGGTGACTTCATTCTGAGACTGCAGCGACTTGGCGATGATGCCGCCGGCGATCCCGCCGCCCACCACCACCACCCTCTTGTCCTTCTCAGCTCCACCTACGGCCATGGCGCGATTGCTAATAGAGGGTTCGAAAGGGTTTCTTAACGAGGAAAGAAGCTGACTTGCCGTTGATTTTGCTCCAGAGACGATGGATCAGGGCCCTCTTATAAAGGGATCCCGTTAACGCCAACGCGCAGACGAAAACACTTTTTTTTAAATTACTATAACTAAAAATAAAAAATAATAAATCTTTTTTCGTGAGTTTGATTTTTCTCTCCTTCCAGAAGCGTGGGATCGGGTTCATTTGACCGTTTTTTCTCTAGAGAGTTGACCCTTCTTAACTGGCGAAGAACTGCGTGTGAATGGGGCAAAAACCATTTTTTCTTCAGAAAGCGTGTTCAACTCTGAACATTTAATTGATGCATCTAGCCGAATTCATGTTCATAGTTCAAATTTAGGGATTTTTTTTGTCCGCCTAACCTAAAGGAGGATTGGAACAAAAAACTCAAAAATTAGTGGGTTCACGGTGCACAGATTTGCGCATTCTCCTGCATTTTATTGATGGGGACCTTCTTTTAGGTCCGATCGGCGGACCTAATTATTTTCCCAAATTTAGAGTTGTTTTGCATGAACGCGAACATGATTGTAATGAGTTGTTATTCATGAATGTCCGGTCTCATCTAAGAACGTAGGTGTTGAAATTGTTGAAGTAGGAAGTGGACGGTCAGGATGGTGTAGACCGCCGAGATCGTGCGCGGTTAGCGCGGACAAGTGAGGCGAATAGTCAGGTTCTTGGCTATGGTGTGTTGTTCTCGCGGTCTGTTTTGCACTTCCTGGAGTGTCCTGGATGTTCTTCATAAACATAACTAGTGGCTGCACCATAAAGATGTCCTTGTCAATCTCGTCGTAAAAAATCTTCTTTACGTCGAGTTGTCAAATCCTCCATCCCTGACAACCCACCAAAGAAATTACCACTGAACTGAAGTCTTATTGGCCACCATACTAAACTCTCTTCATAATCTTTCCCGTACTACTGCGAGAACCCCAATCTACAAGGTGAGCCTTATACCGCTCGCTATACAGCCCAGCCTCTCTCTTTAGCTTATAATCTCACTTGCATGTCACATGAGTGATGCCTTTGACCTTGAGCACAAGATCTCAAGTCTCGTTCTTTCTAAGTGCGGTCATCTCTCATCCATACCATCTTCCCCCCTAATGTCATTGACATTTTCAAAGCATGACGGCTCCCGCTCATCCAAGAAACCTGCGAAGAACATGATACGAAACTCATCATGTTCTTGTCCCATACTGAGCTGATGGAATAATGGTCCTTTTGGACTTCTGCGGGCTTGACCATGATCCACCACTTTCACTACTTATTTTGAACTAGCTCTCCTCTCGGGCACAACAAAGCATCGCTACCCCTGCTTCCTAATCCAGAAGCTTCCGCCCAGAGCTAGATGAAACTGGAGCACCTAGTGACACAGACAACTCTACCAAAGATCCTGAGTAGCTTCATCTTGTCCTCTATCAGACCCACTCTCCTGTAGCTCCACATGAGATACCCTGGTATGACGTCAATTCGTCGAATACCACATCCCATGAGACAAAAAACTTTTGTGTCTCTGAATCCATACTTTTCCAGGCCTTATTCCTCTCATCATAGTCGATGAAGACTAGCTTTCGTGTTTTGGCTTCTAGCTTCGTTCTGAGAGCGTCTGGAATATGCACGTACCAGGTTGACCTGAACACCCGAAGATGTTTCACATTGGTATTCTCCTTAAATATCAGCTCATGTGAAGACTTCAAGTTGTTCGGGCTGAGGGGCATACGATTGATGTCATTTGCCGCACAGACCATTCCCTCCTCCTAGAAGACCCTGGGAATGCCTTTGACGTGAAGCCAGTACTTGCAGGTCTCCGTCAAATAACGAATCTTCTGCTCTACAACTTCGTTCTATTGTTGTGGAGTATGACACAAGTAAGCTCCCTTCAGATTCCATGCTTTCTGCAGAAATTAGAGAACTTATTTGAGTTGAACACTGCTCTATTATCAGTTCTCAACTTTTTGATCTACAGACCAAGCCGGCCCTACACGAGCTCCTTAAACTCCACAAACCGTGACAACCTAAAATTCGCAAAACAAAATAATTATTTTTCCCCAATGATGATAAAAGCAGTACGAATTTTTTCTCTCGAGATTTTCGCACATTTTCCTTTTCATTTTGAGTGGTTGCTTTTTTATTATGAACTTAAGGGGGCTTGTGGGCTGCCTTTAAAGGTGGCTAAGTTTTCTTTGGGCTGAAGATTGTGTAAGTGGGCTGCCTTAGTCTTTTTGGGCTGCTGTTTTACCTTGGACCGGCTGGATTTAATTTAGTTTGAAGTGACAATGTGACATTTGCTGGTGTGTTGGGCTTGATGATGAGGTGTGGTTTAACTTTGTCACTTGGTGTGTTGGTGGCTGTTTTGGTTTTCTGGTGACACCTAGTGGATTTACAATTGTTTTTTGGCTTCTTCTTGCCTCTTCACTGCCCATGCTCCTCTTTAAATAGTGGATGGATTCTCTCCTCACCTCCCATTTTGGATTGCTCTCCCTCTTCTCTGCTGCCCCAAACTGCTGCTATTTGGTTGCCGTCTGGATACTGTCCGACTGCACTCCTGCTGCCCGACTGCTGCTCCTTGCTATCTTAGTTGCTGCCTTGCTGATTTGAGTTGTTCTGCCGCTGGTTTAAACCTGCTGCTGCTTCTCTCCCTTACCTCTTCTTCTCCAGCTTCTTTCTTGGAGTTTTTGGAAGAACCTTATCGCACTTTTGTACATCAAGAGTTCGATCGTGCAACAATTTGCTTCCTCCCCCTCCTGCTGTAAGAATGTTATTTTTACAAATTTGTAGGGCTGTTTTATATTGATTTCCATGGTTGTCTATTCGTTGTTTTCATGATTGTTTTCTTGCTGATTTTGAGCCACTTTCGTCAAGTTTTCAAGGGGTGGTTCACCCAATATTTGTGGCTTTGCTGGACGGAATTTTGAGTGGACGGGAAGTCCATTTGGGGGCTAGTTTTAACCCATTTCGAGCACCATTTGGCTGTCCAGCAAAGTATACGAGCTGAAGTTATTTTTCGACGATCATTCGAGTATTTTGAGTTTCTGGTTTATTTGTGTGCTTTCTGACTTTTCGTAAATCCCTTAAATATTATAAGAGACGCAACTCAATTAAAGTGCATACTATTACAGTATGTTTCGCAGCCGAGAAATTAAACGAAGGATGACATCTCAAGATAATATGAATAGGGTAAAACTGCTGTGGTGAGTATTTTATTCTTAAAATTATGAGTATCCAATTATTTTGCAGTATTTTAATTTTATTTTTTATTTACAAAATTGATTGTGCATATGAGTTTCGCCCTAATGATATATTGCTAAATAAATAAAGTGGGAGAGAGGACAATTAAGCGATATTTATTCTGAGGGGATTATTTTTATTATAAACTCCTATTTACACGTCAAGATAAAATTCGTTTAAAACTCTGCATAGGGAAATGTGATGGCTTTGAATCCGATGTTGTGGATGCATCCACTAATGGATTCACCCGTAGGGGTGAGCCTACAATTACGCTCTTTGGGAGCGGGGCCCAATTCAAGTTTGCATCAGCAAAGCATTTCCCATTTTATGTAACTAAAGATAAAGGGTAATTTAATGATTCGTATTGAGAATAATCAAGTGATTGATTTTATTGTACTGCATGCATATTGGTATCATTCCCTTATTTGCATGTATAACTATTTCACGATACTGTTCTCACATAGTCATAATTTTTATGACTAACCCAGAGTGGACATATTTTTTAGGCGGCAGGACCAACTCCAAGCAGAATACGCAGGATCTTGGCAGTTGAACTGATAAAAGCACTAATTGAAGCCCGGGACTGACATAGAGCTCATTGTACTAGACCTACGTGTATCTATTATAATAAACCTATCTAGTATATGTGAATGATCGTGTAATAAACGAAGAAATGGAATAAAAATATTGGTGTATGTTCTTTGTACTTTGCATTCTGATGTACTGTGACCCTTTTATTCAAAACTGTGGTCCGATCTTTGATTCAGTTAATAGAGCCCAGGATTTGGACTCTACAAATTGGTATCAGAGGGAGAGGTTTTCAATAAATTGTGTCACAGGTAGTACAACGACATTACAATAAACACCACTACACGAATACACCCTAACCGTAACCCTTTCCTTATATAGGAACCTATTCGAGTATATTATAGTTGACGCCGACAGGCAAATTGCGACGAACGTGAAGTTCAGTAGGGATCCAGATCTGAGAACAATGCTAATAGACGTCATTATCTAGTTAGTTTTCGGGGACGAAAACACTTTTAGTGGGGAAGAGTTGTGACAACTTAAAATTCGCGAAACAAATAATTATTTTTACCTGATGATGATAAGCAGTACGAATTTTTTCTCGAGATTTTCGCACATTTTTCTTTTCATCTTGAGTGGTTGCTTTTCTTTATTATGAACTTAAGTGGGCTTGTGGCTGCCTTTAAAGGTGGGCTAAGTATTTCTTTGGGCTGAGGATTTGTAGTGGGTTGCCTTAGTCTTTTTGGGTTGTTGTTTTGCCTTGGATCGAATGGATTTAATTTAGTTTGAAGTGGTAATGTGACATTTGGTTTGTGTGTGGCAGCTTGATGATGAGGTGTGGTTTAACTTTGCCACTTGGTGTGTTGGTGGCTGTTTTGGTTTCCTTTGGTGACCCTAGTTGAGTTAACAATTGCTTTTGGCTTCTTCTTGCCTCTTCACCGCCCATGCTCCTCTTTAAATAGTGGATGGATTCTCTCCTCACCTCCATTTTCGGATTGCTCTCCCTCTTCTCTGTTGCCCCAAACTGCTCCTATTTGGCTGCTGTCTGGCAGCTGGCTGCTGCTGTCCGACTGCACTCCTGCTGCTCGACTGCTGCTCCCTGTTATCTTAGTTGTTGCCTTGCTGATTTGAGTTATTCTATCGCTGGTTTAACCTGTTGCTGCTTCTCTCCCTTACCTCTTCTTCTCCAGCTTCTTCCTTGGAGTTTTTGGAAGAACCTTGCCGCACTTTTGTACATCAAGAGTTCGATCGTGCAGCAATTTGCTTCCTCCCTCTCCCGCTGTAAGAATGTTGTTTTTACAATTTGTGGGGCTTTTTATGCTGATTTTCATGGCTGTTTAGTCCTGTTTCATGTTTTTTTCTTGCTGATTTTGATCCACTTTTCGTCAAGTTTCAAGGTGGTTCACCTAATATTTGTGGCTTTGCTGGACGGAATTTTGACAGGACGGGAAGTCCAATTGGGTGCTAATTTTAGCCTATTTCAAGGCACCATTATGACTGTCCATCAAGTATACGGGCTGAAGTTGTTTTCTGTTAGAAAGTAGCGAAAAGAGGCGAAAAGTAGAGAACAAGCGAATAAACTTTTGAATAATTGAAATTTTTATCCAAAAAAATATATCTTTACAAAGGTATGACCTCCCTTATATAGAATGGAGGGGAAGAGAAGAGAGTATACAAACAATGTGGGACTAAACATTTACAATACTGAGCGGCTAGAATAATGGAGACCGCATAGGCCGCGCGGTTAGATAGACAGGATAACCGCTCGACAACTTCAGCAGGATGAAACAGGCCGCAGAGGTAGACCGATAGACCGCCCGGTCTGCAAACCGCTGGATCAGACCGCTAAGCCGCTCAGTCAACAAACCGCAGGATCAGACCGCTAAGCCGCCCGGTCTAATACTTCAACACTCCCCCTCAAGCTGGAGCATAGATATCAATCATGACCAGCTTGTCACAGATGCGGAAGAAGGAAGTAGAAACCGGCTTGGTGAAGATATCTGTCAACTCCTTGTCAGAGGTGACAAAAGGAGTACAAATCTGTTTCTTCAAAATCTCTTCCCGAATGAAGTGACAGTCAACCTCTATATGCTTCGTTCTCTCATGGAAGACCGGATTTCTGGATATGTGTATAGCGGCTTTGTTGTCACAGAACATAGGGAGAGGACAGTCATATACCTCGCCCAGGTCAAGCATGAGAGCGCGCAACCACTTTAACTCACACGTGGTTGATGCCATACTCCGGTATTCTGCTTCGGCACTGATCTGGAAACACAGACTGTTTCTTGCTCTTCCAACTCACGAGATTACCTCCAACAAGGTACAAAACCTGACGTGGACTTACGATCGCCTTTGTCATCCGCATAACTTGAATCTGAGTAGGCCTCAACCTCAGATGGCCATTCTTCTGAAAGAGTAACCCTCTGCCCGGTGCTGCTTTGATATACTCTAAAATCTTCAGGGCGACTGAAGATGACACTCCCTGGGAGCTTGCATAAACTGCTGACCTTGCCTACAGCGTAGGCGATGTCGGGTCTAGTCACCGTGAGATAGATGAGTTTGCCTACCAAACGTCTGTACCGTGTGACATCAGATGAAGAGCGAATCATCCGTCCACGTTTTGTCTTCTCCAACAGCCATGGGAAAACGAGCTGGTTTGGCACCTGTCAAGCCTGCTTCTTGAGAAGATCAAGGCATACTTCCGTTGAGAGAGAACCAAGGAGTCAAGTTTCCGAGAGATTTCTATCCCCAAAAAGTATTTTGGGGAGCCATATCCTTCGTGACAAGTGCTGACGGAGGTGCTTCTTCGTCAAGTCCACCCCATCTCGGTCATCGCCAGTAGGAGAATATCATCCACATATACGGCCAAAACCACCAGTCCCGAGGCCGTTTTGCGAATGAATAAGGAGTGATCGGCCGAACTCCTTTGAAAGCCGATGGTAGCCACAATACCACTGAATTTTTGAACCATGCCCGAGTGCTCTGCTTAGGCCATAAATGGCCTTCTTCAAATGACAGACACGTGTCTCCCCCTGAGCAACATACCCAGGAGGTTGCTCCATAAACGTCCTCCTGAAGATCGCCATAGAGAA